>QEOQ01000640.1:844243-914434 GCA_010279815.1 Brachionus plicatilis | reverse complement strand
TCATATCCAAATAAAGAAGAAAGGTATAATCTAATAAAAGTACTATGTAGACATATTAAACACTAATAAATTTTTATTATAAATCAGAAAATTTCCTTTTTTTCTAGTTTCAAAATACAAATTATTCGTTATAAAGCAATCAATATTTAAATTTTCAGAAAACTTTGTCGAAAAATATCCTGTATCTTCTGAAGATAAGATCATACTGAATGCTTTCAGATTTAGTCTAGGTTGCCAGAGAGATCGCACACTATTTGTTCCATTTTTCTCCTAAGTTTATTGATAAATTTTCATTTTTTTTCAACCTGTTTTACTTTTGAATTCTTTTTCTTGATAAAAAGTCAAAATCATACATGTTAATAAGTTAATGATTTATTACATCGTAATGTAATGAGACTTCGTTGTTGAAATTTTTTTAAATTTATTTATTTTAAAGTCTTAAGATGAGTAAAAACTTAATTATTTTAAGATTAATATAAAGAAAGCTTTTAAATATAAAATAAATTAACTTTATAACAAAGATAAACTAATAAAATTTTACAAAAGCTTTAAATAAATTATATTTTTTAAAATATAGCTTTAACTTGATTTAAAATTTTTAGTGTACACATATAATAAAAATTGAAAGTACTCGATAAGATAAATAATTTTCGAAAAAATAATATGATGTTGAATTAATTTAGTATGCGTTTAAATAAAGTAATATTTTTATATGATCTGTCACAAGTCAAGACTTTTTGTTGAATAAGACTTTGAAGTTGTGCATTTTGCACAAGTTGCTTTTAACTTGCTGTTTTTGAAATTAAAAAAAATAAAATAAAATAAACATTTCCTGATATTTTTTTAACTTCATTTTGATAAACTAATTTTTGAAATAATGTATTTTTTTTCATAATTAATTGTGTATTCATTACTTTGCAAGTTTAAATTAAAATATTTAGTCATAAAATTTTATCATTTTTTTAATTCGAAAGCCAGATCTGATTTCAAGATGAATTTCAACTTTACATCAAATTCAACGTCATCTAGAAAAGAAATAGAATCTCTTTTTCGTAAGAAGCTCTCTTCAAAATACCCTAAGCTATGTGTTACTTTTTTTAAATAGATAAACTATTCAGCCCGATCAAAAAAGAACTAGATCCCAATCTAGTGGGCCAATTTTGCCAAAAACTAAACTCAGACCTTGATGGTGCCCAACTAGCCTTAGATCTTCTTTCGCCAAAAATTCAAAGTTCACAAGAATGGGAAGCCATGATTGCACTGTACACTCTAGAAGCATGTGTAAAAAATTGCGGCGAACGTTTTCACGATGCCGTAGCCCGGTTTAGATTCCTCAATGAAATCATAAAATTAATCTCTCCTAAGTACTATGGCAATAGAACAAGTGAAAAAGTCAAGCAGCGATGCATCGAAATCTTGTACTCATGGTATTTGTATCTCAATAGGCCCAAGATTAAAGAAGCGTACGAAATGCTCAAAAAACAAGGAATAGTCACCGAGGACCCGATGAATGTGGATAAATTGGATTTTAAAGTTCCGCCAAGGATTTCCAATCCAATCTTTGAAGATGGAGAAAAGTCAAAAAAGCTGCAGCAACTTCTCAAAAGCAAGAATCCACAAGATTTGGAGGAAGCCAACCGAATTATCAAGAACATGGTCAGACAGGACGAAATGAAAACAGAAAAAATATCCAACCGAATTAATGAACTCGAGCACATCAACAATAATATCCGTCTTTTGAACGATATGCTTCTGAACTACAATTCGGCATCGGTGACCGAATCCGAGAAGGAAACTATTAAATATTTGTATGAAGAATTGGATAAAATGAGGCCGAAATTGGTGACCATGGCCAGTGAAACTGATGATAATGACGAAGCGATTGGCGACATCATCAAGACTAATGAACAATGTGAAAAAATAATAGGACAGTATAAGCTCATATTTTTGAAGCACATTAACCAGGCATCTTCAGATGACAAATTAGTTAGTTTAACAAGCTCGGTTCACAAAGATGAAGAGCTTTTTTCTTCCCTTGAAACTCCGAAGCCTTCGAATTATGATCCCTTGAAAGAACTGGAAGAATTGTTTGCCAATCCTATCTCAAATTCAACAAAAAATGTACCTGAGAAAAAATTTGATGATCTGCTAACATCGGACACAAATTTGATGTACAACAATATGCAAGACTTGTTCACTACGATGAGTCTGAAGCAAAATGCTCCACCAAGTCAGACATATGTGATGCCAAAGAACCAGATTCAAAATAAAATTCCTGCTAAAACTCCGCAGCTTAAAGCTTTAGATGAATTGAACCAGTTGGGAAAAGATTTGATGGAAAAATCATTGAGCAATCCATCGATTCTACTTAATGCTGGACTAGAGAGAAAAATGGGCTCAAATGAAAATGATGTATTTTCTCTTTTAAACGATTTGAATTTTGAACTTGAAGCTATTAAACCGAATGTCCAAATTGGCCCGTTTGAGTTGTATAACAAAAATATGATAAAAATAGTCCTTCATTTTGCATCAAATACTCCGAATGAGTTTATTAGTGTTTGTGTTTTAAGTGTTACTAGTTTAAACACAGAAAATGTGGTGAAAAATTTTAATTTCCAAGCTGCTGTTCCGAAGGTAACTTACAATTAAAATTAAATATTTTTTAAATGTATTTTTGCCCAGTCAATGAAACTAAAACTTCAACCAGCGTCTCGATCTGATCTGCCAATTTACAATCCGATCTTACCTCCAACTGCAATTACTCAAATACTTTTGATTGCTAATCCGAGCAAGGTATTTGGCAAATTTTTAGTTTAAAATTAAATTTTAAAATTTTTGAATTTAAGGAGCAAATCAAATTGAAATATAAACTTGGCTATTCAATTGATGAAACTGAGTTTAATGAACCCGATAATGTTAAAATATTACCCGATACAAATCAAAATAAACAAAGTTTAATTTAAACCTTAGTCGAATGAAATTACTAAATATTTGTTTAACAAAATTAAATTATTTTATTCTATTAAAATCATTATTTAAAAAAAATAAATAAATCTTTTACCTTTGATCATTTTTTAAAATATTTAATTAATCAATTAAATTTTTAAAATTAAATATTAAAATCAGATCTCATTTTGGAAGAACTCTTTTCGAAATTTTGTTGTTTTTGATATCATAGATTTTCTTGAAATCACTTTGTTCTATGAAAATAAAAATATCTATTGAAAATTCTTGTTTCAAACTTTAAATATATGAAAATAAAATTGAGATTAGAAACGAAATCAACCTTTTAGGCATAAAATTTGATTCAACAAAATGGTTGGTGAAATAAAATGAAGTTGTAATTTACGGTTTAACTAAAAAAAATATTGTAAAACAAAAAATGGGATCCTAACTATATCATGCAAGAAAATCTAATACCAAAGACAAATATTAAAAATTTCAAGTCTTATAGTACCCCTAATCATAAACTTTAGTGGTCCATATTAATTTCGAGTCTAAAAACCTATTTCAGATTTCATCAATCTTAATGATTTTGCTTTTTAAATTAAAGCCAGAGTTGGTCAAAAGTCAAAGTCATGTAGTCAAAGTCAAGTCTGGACTTTAACTTTAAATTATATTTTTTCCTGAATAAAAAATTCAAGACTTATAATTTTTTTACATATTTTAATTCTATTTTAAAAATTAGTAAAATTTTTGAATTGATTATTTTCTAATTTTTGAAACAAGTCAAAGTACTGACTTGCACTTAACTTGTGTCAAAAATTAAAAAAAAAAGTTGATTAAAGTAAGTTAAAGATTAAAAAATAAAATTAAAAAGTGATTTTGAAAACTTTGACTTTGAAATTATTTTAGATCCAAGTCAAAGTCAGACTTTGACTTTGAAATTATTTTAGATCCAAGTCAAAGTCAGACTTTGACTTTGAAATTATTTTAGATCCAAGTCAGAGTCAGACTTTGGCTTTTAACGATTCTGACTTTAAAGTTTGACTTTTGACCAACTCTGATTAAAGCTGATAAATTTCTATTGAATTTTCAAGGCTTAAAATAGTAAAGATGAAAATCGATGATCCCTGAAGCCAATTAAATGCCAAAAATTTCAATTTTATTCTATAGAATTTTAAAATTCAAAATTTCCGTGCCCTTGTGATGAAAGACCTATTTAGGCTTATTTTAACTAATTAAAATAAAATATATTTTACAAACAAAGGAATAAATAAGACATAAATAACTTGAGGGATGTTTCAATTCTGTCTCCAATTGTAAAAATGGTTGAAAAACTTTTGGCTTGTCAAATCTCAAACTATTTTGAATCTAATATCATTTTTAAATGGGCAACATGGTTTCAGACCTGAGCATTTTTGTTAGACGACATTTCATGAATATCTTAGTGAGTTAAACCTAGTCTAATGTTTTGAAAAAATTTTCGGCTACCAATACAAAAGTCCAGATATGAGGTTATTTACTTTACTGTTCTAGCATTACATTTTTACTAGGCTCTCAAGAACCTTGAAAAGCAAACTGGTTAACGAGACTGAACGATAATTCCTTGGTGACAATTTAGAACAAGCCTTGTGTAGTGGAGTAACAAAGGCCTACTACCAAAGTAGAGGTAGTTCTCCAGATTTAATTGATAGATATTTTTTAAAAGAATTCAAAAAATTTAAATTAAATGTTTCAATTTTTAACTTTTTTAAATCATTTTATTAACATTTTTCTTAATTTGTAAAAGATATTTTTTATAATTAAGTAAAAAAAGTGTCAATCTACCTTTCATTAAAAGGACTCTAACCTGTTGATTAACCTTGGAAATTTTTGGCATTATTTGCTTCCGGATTCTATGAAAAAACAAATTTTTGTACTTTCTTATATTCTTTTAGATAAATAAACAAATAAAGATTTCTGTTCATTTTGTTTAAAATTTCTTAGTCGAAATCGCTAAAATATCGAAAAGAGTGGATAACTTCTAGGGGTTTTAATAATCATGTAATTTTACGGTTTACTATTTTTTACATAACTAATCAATTGGATCATTTAGAACAAAAGAATCAAGTTTTTTTCACGAGTATTTAGGTTAAAAAATATTCAAAAAAGTACATTCAATTCTTTTGTTTATTAAAAATTCCAAAAAAGTCTGATCTACACTGTAAGTTATTGAGTTAGACTTTTTGTATGTTATCATAAAAGACGAGTGTTACACGCATAAATATATTTTTATGGAAAAATGCACTTATATTCCAATTTTTCTGTAAATTAAATTTTTTTTATCGACATAATTGTACAATAATTTGAAAGAATACTAAAATGTACAACGTTAAGATGGCTTTTTAATGCATAATTTTTCGAATCGGATACTTATTTTATTCAATGAAAAAAAAGAAAATAATTTGTATTTAAATTCTATATTTGAAAAAATTTAAAATAAAATAAAAAGGTAAGTTAAAAAAAAAGAGATCAAACGCCAATATAATTTTAAAAGGAAATTTTTTTATTTATTATTAAAAATTAAAAAATGTTAAGGTGATTTATTTCAATTGAAATTTTTTATGATGAGAATTTTAAATTGTCAAACCAAAATATAAATTGTTTTAAAAAATTATTTTTCAATTTTAAATAAAAAGATTTGTAAATTTTTACATTAAATAAATAAAAAATACAACTCTATTTTTTGAAATCGTTTACGATTTAATAAATTTATTTATTTATTCTAATAAATTTAAAGCCCCATGGGCAGAATAATAATTCTTTAAAATAGAAAGTAGAGAGTAAAGTAAAATATAAAATTAAATATTAAATGAAAGAAATACAATTATGTAAAAAAGTCTATCTTTAGGAAGTCATTTAGTAAATTAAAAAAATTTGAGTAGTCAAAATTTAAATATATATTTAATTATTTCGATTGAAGTCTTGGAACCATAATCGGTAATATTGATCTGAGTATTTTTCTCCACACTATTAAGTTGTTTACAAAACGAGGTGCTTTTCTGATCAAACTCTTTATTGTTACCACGTTGGAATGTCAAGATATTCCAGCACATCGAGCTTTTCTTTAACTGATCCAGGAAGAATATCTCATGTATAGTCCATCTACCATCTCCAAGTTCAAAGTTTGCGACAAAGGTCTAATCCTTGCAAATTTCTTAATTCCTAGTGCCCTTTTAATTAATAAATTTTGTCTTGTGTCTAATTCTCTTAGTATATTTTCAGTAATTTAGACCAAATCTAGATGGTAGCGAAAAATCGATTGACAAAAGTGTTCGTAGAGAAAGCTGACTAAATAAGGACATGCAGATTTTGGTTTACAACCTAGTCAGTATAAAGAATAAAAACCCCTCTCAGCTTTTTTCAACTTTTCTTCAATAAATCTCCAGATAAAATTATTATTACCAATCGGGAGACCTAAGTATTCAACATTTTGAGTTTTTGGTATCTCAAAGTCATTAAGAAAAAATCTTTGTAGCTATTCGCACTCAAAGATTTGCCTTTTTGAAAGATAATAAATATATAACGTAATTGTCCGAATTTACTGACATGTCACCAAAAGAAATAATGACATGACAGTAAAAAATGAACACTGATTATAAAAAGAGCAATGTTCAATTTATGAGACATGTCTTAAAAAAGGAATAAGTTAGCTTCTGTTAAAAAATACATCCGGTTTTATTGACCTTAGGATTTAAAATAAAATTAAATTTCCATTTTTATTTGAATTTCATAAAAGCTGAAACTATTTTTAATATTTTATAAATTTATTCACATTTAATTACATTTCAATAATAATGAATTTTTATTTTTTTCAAAAACAGTGCTCAATTTTGAATAACATGTCACTAAAATAGAGTACTCTATTTTAAAGATATGTCAATAAATTCGAATAATTACGTCATTAAAAAATTCTCGCTTTTTTTATTTTTTTATTTATTTAGTTTAAGGACCGCTTGCCAGTCAATCTAAATAAAGAAAAAAAATAAGAGATAGAGTCAAATTGAGTATAAAATTAAATAAAATAGTACAAGAAAAAGACGACATTTTTTAGATTTGTAGAGTTACATTAATTTGATAAAAAAATATTTGATTAAAATGATAAAAAATATTTTTAAAAACTAAAATTTTCAAATTTTAATAGGTCAAATAGCTCAGCTGTGATGTTCTCGTTATTTTTGCGTCCAAGTACCTCTTTGACACATTTTGCCTTCTCACTTTCAAGCTTTTTTGCATTCCAATTTATTTCCAAGACGTAAAGAGTCGCTTTTATTTTATCTATAATACCTACTTGGTTCATTTTCGCCATCAATGATTTCGATTACTTCCGAGATTAAGTCTTTCTCAAGTGTATGAGGGAGAGTTTCTTCAATTTATTTCTAAGTGTAGGTGTTATTGAGTCTTGTCATAAATTCGAGCTTAATCTTTTTAAATCCTCGCTTTTTTTATGTCCTCAGCGTAAATTTTAAGTCTTGATAAATAAATGAAAATCACTTACTAGCAACTGCACAACTAATTGAACATGTATTGTTGCGAGGAACGAGCATCGCGACGAGCTAATAACCAGATGTGTACATAGGAAAATCTAGGATACTGAACGATTTTTCAATTCAAGAATTGAAACCCTGCATTCTGATTCGACGAATACTTCAGTGAAACTATTGGCTATCGGTTTTGTTTAATAATAAAATCTAACACTTTAATATTAAAATAAAAAGAAATAAAAGAAAACAACAAACAATTATTGTTCTTTTAGTATTTTATCTGCCATGAAATTTACAATTAATTAATTAATCGACAAATAAAACCATTTGTCCATCAAAAGAAATAGACACCACACCAATTTCAAAATCAAATAAAGAATCCCTGACGTTTCTAAACCAAAAAAAAGAACAAGAACAACGGCAGCTAACAAATGTCAACAACCTTTGTAACAACCTACAATTTCTATTCAAAACATATATCTTAAATTAAAATTTTAAATTTCAAATACAATTTTCTGTAATTTTTTATACTTATCTAAAATGATTAATGATTAATAAAAATATTAATAATATATATTTAGATTTTTTAAAATACTAATTTAGCCTTAAAACTCAATGCTTAATCAAAAACAAGTTGAAAAATCTTTTGTGCACCAATTAAGACGTTTTATTTTTAATTTTATTTGATATTTTATAATCTTATTTCATTTACAATTTGAAAAACAAATTTATTTAAGTTAAACCTCCTCTACCCTTTTTGAATAAAGCCCATCAATGTTTCAACACATTTGTTATAAAATAACGGCTCGTTACTCGCATATACAAAGCTCTGCTTCCTGTATCTTATTCTACATCCATTGTAAAATTAAAATCATATGTTCCGTAATTACATTTCACAGATACAGTGTAACCTCGATTTTGTGAAAGGTCTAAGTAAACCAAAAAAATTTCACAAAATTAAAATTTCACAAATTTCGTGTCTATTATGATTTTGTGCGTCATACAGATTTTTTTCACAAAATTAAGATTTCACAAAATAAGGGGTAACAAAATCGAGGTCAGACTGTATATATAGATCAAAAACAATAAAAGGTTAAAAAAAGCAAGTGTATTCAATTCGAGAATTTAAAAAAATTTTGTTTAATTTAAATTAAGGGTAACAGAAGAAAAAACAATGGTGGTTGAAATGTTTTTAAAACTGATCTTTTTTATTAATTATTCGATGATTTATTTTTTCAGTACACAATTTTACCAAATTTCATTGAAAATTGTGTAATTTTACATAAAATAAAATTTGAAATGGTAAATAATTTTGATTTTTTTTTTAAAGATGCCGATTTTACTGAAATTAACGTATTTTAATGTAATCTTACGTAATTTTCGTAAAATTACATGTGCTTACGAATATTCACGAAAGATTACGTAAGTTTCCTAAAAATAATATAAAATTACGTAATTTAGCTAATTCTGCACCTTTTATAAAAACACTTTATTTAGAAAAATTTTCAAGAAAAATTACCGCTTGTTAAAAAAATTATTTATGGTCTAAATTTTGGACATTTTTACCCATTTTAAAATTAAAAAAATGTATGGATACTGCCACGCTCGTAAAAATGTAGCTACGCCACTGAAGATGAATATTTGAATTGCTTTTTAGAATTATTTTTAGAGCCTTTGAAAATTTTTAAATTATTTAATCAAAAATATTAATAATTATTGGCATAAGCCAAGAATTTTAAAGTTCTTAAATTTTAAGATAATTCTTCAAATCTAATCAATATTGAATTTTAAAAATTAATTAGACCTAATGTATTTGTAATGAATTTTTGATAATTTTTAAATTTTTTTATTAAAATATTTTAGCAAAATTGTTTGAAATAAAAATAACTTATTTTAATATTTGTTCAAAATGGAAAAAATATACTTTAGCAAGCTATAAGCAATTCGCATTTTTCATAATTTAGAATTCAATTAATTAACAACCATACATCTCTAATTAAAATTAAAGTAGCTTTGACATAAAATTTTCAAAAATTCCTTTATGTTATAGTTTATTTGATTATTTGTAAAAGACCAAATATTAGTCCTCATGTTTTTCCCTGCTTGCATTCATGCAAATATTTAAATTAGTTTTAATTATACGTCAAAGCTCATCTATTTATCATTTTAGTAATAAATTTTTGTAACATGATTTTAAAATGTTAAAATTTATTTTATTCTCAATTTCATTCATTCTTGTCCAAGCAAGGATCCATGAGCTAACACTTGAAGTAAAATAAATCAAGTCATCTTTTTTACATAAATTGAAGAAATTATTTTAGAACGATGTGCGAAAACAAGTTACTATTTCTACATTTGGCTTTCTCAGAGATGGTCAGTTTCAGGCTGATTTAAAAAAATTAACTATCAATCCGTCGTTAAAGATTGACGATGTACGACACTCCTATGCATTCATTTTTGAAAAAAACAAAAACCGCGGTTTTTCGAGCTTTACAGCATCGAACTCAAAAAGTGAAGATTTTTGTAGTCTTTTAGAAAAACATAAGATTGAAAAAAAATCAAATTTGGTGGACAAATTAAATGATAAAGAAGATTTTGATCAAAATGCATTCTATAACGAACTAATTAAAATTTCCAATGATCATCTCTATTCGTTTGTATTGTTTCATTTGGATCTGATTCTCAAACAGGTTAACATTATTCGTGTTGGACATGATTTAGGCAAAATAGAGGTTAAAAGAAATGTCGCCTCAAACTCAATGGATAGAACAACCCCCATGATTAATATTCAAAATTTTACTTCAAGTAAATAATCATATAATAAAACAAAATTAATAAAACAATTTTAGATGAAGAAGATGAGGAAATAAATGCCGAGGAAAATGATGAGTTTTTGATCAACAAAATTCGCTTAAACGAAAAAAATCATTCTTGGTCATTTAAAGTAAGTTTAATTCAAATTAGATTTTTTTATCAGCATTTTTTATTTTTCTAACTGGGATATTTACAAAAACTTTAAATTATCTTTATCTTCAAAAAACTATTTTTATTGTCAATCGGGAGTCTTTTTTTAAAACAAGTAAAAAATTTAATTGTCTAATTAAAGGCCAATTGAAGTTTCAGATCAAATTTTAAGATCAAAACGATAATTCAAAATTTTAAAACTTAATTAATCTAATGATTTCGATAATTTTTTAAAGAAATAAATTCTAAAAATGACTTGATGTGCTATGTCTACTTATGGTTCATTATTAAATTAACATCGAAATGATTGATCTCTAATTTATTTAACAAAAACAATCAATAATTTAAATAATTCAGGTTAAGTTAATTCACAAATTCTTATTCAAAACTTTTATGCTCACCCATTCAACATTGAAAACTTAAACAAATTATAAATTCTAAAACAGTTAATTTTCTTGTCTTTAAAAGTATTTTTCCATTAAAGTCAATTAAAATATTCAAACCTGTTAATGTTCAATAAAAGGGGAGATTTTAAAATTTTTAAATATGAAAATAAACTTGACATCACATGTCAAGTTTATTTTCGTATTTCGTATTTCGTATTTTATTTCGTATTTTATTTTTAAGTAATACCTTTGGAAAAATTTTTTTTTTCTCTATTATTAAAACAAATATTTCAATTTTTACTTTGATCTTTTGATCTTGATCTCAAACTTCAAGTTGCCTAATTAAAACTAGAAGCGCATCCAAAAAATAACTTGAAATTTTGTTTAAAAATTTTTAAGTAAAAAAAAATCTACATAATTTAAAAAAGATTTATTTATTTGAAAAATCTCTTCAAAAGTTTGGAGCAAAAGCTCTTTTGCAGTAAAATGCGCATCATTAAAAAGTATTTAATTCAACTGCTAAATTTAATTGTAGGGTTTTTGCAGAGCCTTATCTAATATTTAGCATGTTTGTTGAATTATTTAGCATTTTGCAGAGAGATTTAATCAAATACCATTCAAAAGTTATAAACAAAATACTATTTGGTCTGATTTTTTTGATCCTAAACTTCAAGTTGCCAAATAATCACTTGAATTTCATAATAAAATATAAAAAAAACCTTAAAAAATTCATTCATTTGATTTTATTTAATATTTAAAAATTGATAGTATTTGAATTAAATTTTGCATGAAGTTTATGCTCGAATTTTTTTTGAAAAACTATTCTTAAAACAAAATTAAATAGTTAAATGCCTCAAATCCATATCAATTTAATTTTTTATTCTAAAAATTAATTCATAGAATATTTTATGAATGAATTCTTTTTTTTTCTTTCATCATTAAATTAATATACAAAAGATCAAGTTATTAATTTAAATAAATATAAGCTTTGTTTAATTTAATTTTTTTATCATTTTAATTATTTTTATTTTTTTAATTTTTAGTTTGAAATTGATATAAAAACTTTGGATGAAGAAGGCTTATACTTGTTTAGTTTTTACAATTGCTTTCAACCAAACCTATTTGGAGAGTATCCAGAATCAGTCCGCAACAAAACAAAAAAAATATCCAGCGATTTTCTCGATGCATCAATGACTGAGTTTACCAATCAATACAATAAAATAGACGACGAAGAACACTACGGTTTTAACATGGATCTTATTCTTAAAGAACGAAATCAAGAGAGTTTTTTATCAGCAGGAGAATTACCTGTGCCAACTTTGTATCTAACTTGGTCAATTATTTATTTTCTGGCGGCGCTCAGCTGGATGTACATTCTTAGATCTTCGAAGTAATAATTAAAAAGAAATCATTTTAAAAAATATACAATGGTCTTTTAAGGGGTGACGTATTCAAGATACATTATCTGATGCTAGCTCTTGTGTTTGTAAAGTCTCTGACATTAACCTTTCATGCCATTAATATGCATTATATAGCAATGAATGGTGCTCATGAGGCAATATGGGCCATTCTTTACTACATTACTTATGTCCTAAGAGGAATGTTGCTAATAATTAGTATTCTTTTGGTCGGTACCGGTTGGACTTTTATAAAATATGTTCTGAGTGAAAATGAAAGACGGGTGTTTATGATTGTGGTACCATTACAAATACTTGCCATAGTTGCATACATATTTTTGGAGGAAAGAGAAGAAGGTGAAGCTGTTTATGTCACTTGGCGACAGTTATTTTTTCTTTTGGATCTTGTTTGCTGTGCAGCTATTCTTTTTCCTATTGTATGGTCCATCAAACACTTGGAAGCTGCCACCCAAACTGACGGAAAAATGGCCATCAACTTAAAGAAATTAAAGATATTCAAGCATTTTTATATAATGGTCATATGTTATATATATTTTACGCGAATTATCGGATTTTTGCTAAAGGTAAGCTTTAGATATGGTCTACATATTTCTATTTATTTTCCATTAGCAAGTTATTCCATTTCGATATGAATGGTTCGACGAGTTGAGCACTGAAGTAGTTACTTTTACTTTTTTTGTAATGACAGCGATTAAATTTCAGCCAGTTTCGAACAATCCATATCTCCAATTAAATCAAGATGATTTTGATAATGAAAACGGAAATAACGTGGAGCTAAAGAATAATTCACAGTCTCAGAGATTGCTAGCTGATTTTGACGACGATTTCAACACAGATACTATTTTTGATGTTACTGAACAAAAAAGTGATGTAGTCATTACTGGCACAAATGGAGCTAATAGCAATTTACTCAGTAGAAAACAACAAAATCAGTAAAATTTTCTTATTTTTCAATAAAATGGCTTAAGCTAGTTAAAAAAAATTATATTTTTAAAATATCTATTTAACAAATAAATAGAATTTGTCAACGGATTTCTTTTTCATAGTTTAAAAAATTTAATTCTCATCAATTTTTAAATTATTCACTAATAAAATTTTTAAAGCACAATATTTTTTTTTTAATTTAAAGTAATTTGTTGATTTGAATATTAAATAAAATTTTAAATAGTAAAATGACTTGGTTTGAATTTTTATTGATTAATATCCATCATTTATTTGGTTTTACATTACCATTACTTAATTTAAAAGTTTTTCAATTTAAAATAACGACCACGGTGATTTCAAATGGAAAATTTGCATTCTAAAAGTTTTTATTTAAAGGCATAAACCAGCAAAGTTAAATATATTTTACTAGATGTTAAATATCATGAAATCTTATGAATAAAAAAGCAAAATTTCAAATTTGATTTCAAAAATTTTTTAATGAGTATCAACGGGTTAGGTTTATTTGATGAAAAATTGCATGTTTTATTTTATTTTTTTAATATCATTAAAATTATTCTATAAAGAGCTTAGTAATTTTATCACAATTTAATTCTAACAACTTTTTATGAATTGAACTCAACATTAATTTTTTTTAAAGATAATTTAACAAAATACTTTCATTTAATATTGAATTTATTTCCAATCAATAGCAAAGCGTACTGATAAGTGCATACGAAAATCTAAATGAAGAAAGTGTTTTTTTTTTAAAAGAAGATAAATGTAAAAATGTATTTGAAAATTTCCGTAAATCTTTTGATTTAAAAGTCAATTTTCAAATATAAACTTTTTGTCAAAGCTGTTTTTCTTTTCAAACGATTTAATCTTATAAGAAGTAATTACGAATAAAAAATCAAAATTTCAAAATAATGAATTGCTTTTGTGCATTACTTAAAAAGCCTTTTTTAAAATTGCTTTCATTAAAGTGGCAAACTAAATATTGAACTAAAGCGATATATTTTTTTTCAAAATTTGATTCCAAATTTGAATTAGCCTTAAAAAATACCAAGGGACATGGGTTTTAGTTTTACCAAAATTTCAGAGCTGTTCAATTTCAGGACTTTGAGTTAAAATTCCAAATTTATGATTTATTTAAAATTTATAATAGTATCTTACAAAAGTCAAGTCAAGTTAAAAATTAATTTATTTTTTAAAAATTAAAAAAAATAATTTATTCAAAAAATACACCAATTAATTATCAAAACTCACAGCTTTTAACAATTTCTGAATTTTAGTATCATCATTTGATTCAAATGAAGTAAAAAGCTTTCCAATAACTATGATTAAGCATAAAACTAAAGGACCTATAAAAGCGCCTTCCAAGCCTGCCAGATAGACTCCACCAACGAATGCCAGTCCTGTCAAATACGGATGACAGGCTTTGATTTCACTGTAGATTGCTTGATCGACTGCCGCTAAATACGGCAGCAAATTCATGAAAACAAAAGCAATAGACAAAATCGGACTATTGTCAAGGAACCAGAGCTCTAATGCACCAGGAATAGCCACCCAGTAGGTTCCGAAAACGGGAAGAAAACCAAAAAAGGCAGCCAAAATTGCCGGCAAATAAACAATGCTTACACCGAACAAGCAATTTAACAAATAGGTGTAAATACCGTAGAAAAGTGCCATTTTTAAACTCGCTACAAATACATTTCTTATGCTTTCTTCAATAGCTAGACTCAAAAATTCACTTCCATTTGATTTTTTGTTCATCATTTTAAAAAAGTTAATCTCACTGAGCCAAATCAATGGCTTGAATCTGTCTGAGCTCATTGACAAGAGATAAAATGAGGCTGTAAAGTAGACAATTAGTGAAAACAAAAAATTGATGAGCGCAAAACCACTGGCAAATATCAACGACATTGCGTTATAAAGCACCTTAACCAGTATGTTTAAGTTTCCGGCAACAAATTGATACAATGAGTCCATTATTGACATCATTATTCCAATGTTGTCCTTAAAAATCGTCATCACTTGCTTCAAATTAAAATTTTCTGTTTGATTTAGCTTGTTTTTCCACATGTACCAAAACTTTTTTTTCAGCAGCATGTCTTGACGGGTGCCATTTGCCGAGAGGTTTTTGGCGGTTTTTTCGCTCAAAAATGAGTACAAATTGTCCCAGTGCTGCAGAATCTGTGTTTCCAGAATCAAATAATCGCTTTTATTTTGCAGCTGACTTTCAGAGTCGATCTTAAATGTCGATCTGAACGTGTTCAGCAGCCAGTCTTTGCCATACAAATAAACATTGTGTACTCCTGCTTGATAAATTTTGCTTAAATTATTTTTTTCCGGCAACCATTCGCTCATCTCTGGTTTTGAGTACAAATTTTGGTTTACTATACTGCTTAATATTCCAATTAATTCGATGCTCTCAGCTTGTATTTGTATGACCAAAAAAATCAAAGACACAACCATAAAAACTATCAGACTAATTATCATCAATAAAGCTATGATATTGTCTATGGAATTTTGGAGACTTCCATTTAGCTTTCGGTCACCTAATTGGAAAAATCTGATCACCATTACGAATGGTTTAGGCAGAAGAGCATCTTTACGACAGTTTGTCCATTGATTTAGTTTGTCTGCATAGGTTAATACGCTGCTGTTGGTGGCCAAGAATGAGTATGCAGTCCAACACACAAATTTAAGAGTCTTCCAAACCAGGATTATAAGCGGAATGGCTATGTAGAAGTCAATGCGAAAATTGACGTAAATAAAAAACCAAAAAAGCAGAATAAAATAGATGTCACTATCTTTTCGCTGATTTTTTTTCAAAGACACTTTGTTCGAGCTGCCAGCTATTTTGTTAAAAAAATGTGGCATGTCAATCTTGGAAAAATTGGCTGTGATCATTTCCTTAGCCGACGAGAAGACTCCAATAAGTGTCAAAAGAATAAAACCGGTCATGAATAATGCTCTGTATTGACCGAGTAGTTTCGACGCCAACAAGAACAACACTAGCCACACGGGCAGTGAGAAAATTTTGAAAACTAGCCGATACTCATTTTGCCAATACAAACCAACAGTCAGAAAGTAAACCAGCACAAAAGTTAATGATATAATCCAATTATTGTCCACATAGTTGATCATTTTTGCCAAATTATCGCTAGTATATGAAATCGCCAGGGATGAATAGTCAAAAAAAGAATCATTGAATGAATATGCCAGATTTAGAACTGTAGCTGTCAGAATTAGAATCAAAATTTGGGTAAGCTTGCCTCGAATAAACGAGTATGTGTAGTCGACGAACGAGTCAATAAGCTTAATAGGTAGTAGGACCAATTCTAAAGTCATGATAGATTTTGATTTTTCAATGCTTTGAAATTTCATCAGGGATAAATCGGTTAGGTATTTTTTGACAGGAAATACGAAAGCGCTGGTTAAAATTGACCAAAAAATTGACCGCATGAATATTTGAAGCACTGAGAATAGCAGAAAACACAATCCTAGACACATGGCGATCACTGTAATCGCTATGGCATTGTAGATGGCGCTTGTGTACGCTTCTGAACGCTTTTCCATTCTAAAATGCTCGGAATCAGGCGTATCGGTGCGATTTTTGGCATCGAAATCTGCGTCGGTTTTCTCATCCATTTCTAATTTTTGGATTTTATTGATAATTTGAATTAAAGACCCATCAAAATATGCTAAACAAAAAAAAATTTAAATCAATTTCCTCATTTATATGATTAAATTCCTAGGATTCAACTCAAATAAAATAAAATAAATATTTGTCAAAATTTTGATAAATCGAATTTTTAAAATTAAACTAAATGAATAGTTTGAATTATGATTATTTTGAATTATGAAAGGAATTAAAATAAAAAATTTTAATATTTTTTTAATAAGTATTTATTCTAAAAATGGAATTTCAACTTGAATTTAGATCATATTTAAAATTATTTAGACAATTAATGACAATCATCTCACAACACTGGAATAAATTTTTTTTAAAAACTTTGTAAATTACATTCCTATGCAACAATGTATGAAACAAATTTGAGTTTTTTAGTAATTAAATTTTGATGCTTTAAAGGTATTTTGGAAATTAAACTGAAACTATTTTTTCTCATAAATATTATTCATAATTTGCCATTTTTTTTCTTGAAATTGATTGATTCCAGTCATCAATATATCATTATTTTAGAAATGATTAATTAGCATCTAGTTTTCTATAATCATAATTTTTTGTAAATATTTTAGAATTATATTAGTTAGAAAAAATTTGAAAATGCACTTCATATAATGGTGCAAAAAAGCAAGAAAACATTTTATCAAAGATTTTATAAAAAGTTAAAAACATCCAATACACCATAAAATCTAAACATTACACTTGCATTATTAACATACTTTTTGGCTTAAAAATATGTAATCTCATAATAATAATAATAATAATATGTCCCTTTCTATCCTAGTGGATAATGGGGAGGCGCTCATCTCCTTTTCATGTACCTTTTTGAGCAACGGCTCCGACTTGACACAGAGGTAACTGCATCGAGTTGGTCATCTACACCGTTATTATTACCCAGTCGAAACCGGTACCCCTATTTTTATGATGAAAGGGGTTTAAACATTCGTCCCGTACTGCAGAGATATTTTGAAGATTTTTTCACCCTCAACGGGTTTCGAACCCTCGATGTAATCTCATAGGCATAATAAATTTTCTATTCATCAAAATTGAAAAAGATTGACAAATTAATTCCTTTTCAAATTATTTTTTCTCTCAAATCTCAAAAAAAAAAAAAAAATCAAAATATGATAAAATTTAAAATGTTTTGAAAAAAAAAATTAACGATGAAAAAGGGGTCAATTTGACGCCTTGTTGATTAAAATGAATTAATTAAAGTTTTAAAACTTAGTTATTTTAGAACAAAAAAATAAATGATTTTATAAGAATATCAAATATTTTTGATAGAAGAATACAAATTTGTATCTTTGCTGATCATGATACAAAATTCACTTTAAAGAAAGCTACGTGAATTTGGTACAAAAAGAACAAAACTATATTTTAAAATATTTTTAAAAGTTATTTTTGCTAGTGCATTTTGATGGAAAAAATATTGTTCACTCTTATGACTTTTCCTGCAACAACTATCCAAATTAAACAGGAATGATGTTTGTTGCACTGTTTTCCATTCTCAGAATCAATTTTGTATTATTTTTTAAGTCCCAGAGTCCAAGACTCTTATACTCCGTATCAGAAAAATTTTTATAGAATCATCTGACAGAATATAAAACAAAATATATTATTGTCTAATCTATCAATTTAATTTTCTTCGATTCCTTAGCCCATTGATGGGAAATTGTAGCTTCTAAACTTAACTTTTTACAATAAATATTAGATGGACCGGCATCAAACGTCCATCCATAAACAATATCAATTTCTAATAACCCACTTCAAAAAGCGTTTTGATCCTTTATAGTTCTATTAATTTTTTGATGCTGCTTGTTGCATTTTGACCATTCTTTTCTTACTATTTTTTGCGTTGTCAAAAAGTTTGAATGATTTTCCAAGTCAGAACTTTTTGAGATTCATGAAATATTTTCTACATCTAAACGTCGTATTCTTCTTGGCTTCATGGCGTAGTATTCAGGTGCAATCATTTTATTTTATTATAATTAAATATATTTTATTTTTCTTTCTATTACACTGATTAATTTTTTTTTTATATCTAATTTTATTGATTAATACCCAACTAATTACTAGCCATATTTTTAGCATTTTAGAAGGATAACTTAAATCTATTTTTTTCAAAATCGAGCTAAAACTAAATTTTTTATTATGGAAATTGTTTAAATAAAATATAAATCTTGGATGAAATTTTTGAACGGGACTCGAGGAAAAAACTAAAAAAATTTTTAGGAAAAGTTTAATTTCGTTTAAAAAAAAGATTTAAAAAATACACAAAAAATTAATTTTAGGCTGGTAAACTAGTCGTATTGACAGTATAGACTCCTTGTTCAAATGCGTTAACCCCCTCTCTAGGTACCTTGTCCAAATCATGGGCACTTAGTGCTTTTTGTCTCATATTCGGACGCCTGAATGTATCTACAGCAGCTTCGACATTTCTAAAACGAGGCATTTTCCATAGTGGTTTTTCCTCAACAGGTATTTTGGCATTTTTAAGCCAACTGGATTTTGTATGGTAAGCACCGCTGATTGCTTTGGTTGCTTCTTTTTTGGCATTTACTCTAGCTGCTTCAATTGTTTGCATGTCATTTAACCAATCATGCATAAATCGGTACTCGAGAACTTCATGTATCGGAGTTGATGGTCTATGTGGCATTCCAAATGTAGTTCCAGGCGGAAACGAGACTTTAGATCGAGCAAAACCATTTTTAAGGCTACTTGAGACCGAATCGGACCCATTTCCGATTTTAACTTTTCGTTTAATGTCGTTTAATGACCGAAATTCATCATTTTGTTTCGTAGTAACACAGCCAGATTTAATAGCTTCTTTGTTCAGTGCTACAAAGTCGCGCACGTATCTATAGCGTTCCTCTCTTGACTTTTCATCTTTGGCCAAATTCACCCAATGTTGCAAAGCTTCAGATACCCCACCGTCGAATTTTTCATATTTTACACCAAATGTAGTATCTACCGAGGGAAGTTGATGACCACGAGTGCGACTTTTGCCCAATTGTGGCTTTAATTAATTATTAACAAAAAATTATCTCTAAATAAAAACCTAATTTTGTTACCAAATAATGCAGTTCATTTTGAAGCATTGAATCACGCTGAATGCCTATTAAACCTGTTTTAGTAACCTCAAAGCGTTTGTCAGTGCGCAACGGGGCGCTTTTGGGCAGCAAATTTTCGGACATTGTACGCGGAAGAAATGGCTACTTTTTTAAAAAAGTTAGTTAATCACAATAAGTTTATACTAATTCAAATTCTATATCAAACATAGAATAAAATAATAAGTGTTGTTATAGTTACAAAGTTTTTTTTTATAATGTATTTGTTTTAGTTGTTGTCAAATGAGCCTTCATAAAGATGAAAATTAGTTTCTTTTAAATCTCATTTGCAAAATAAATATTTAATTAATATTTTATTATTCAAGTGCTTAAAGATATAAACTTTTTCAAATGTGTACACTTAAATTTAAAGAGTCTCAAAAAATTTTTTTTTTAACTCGATATAGTATTTTAATCACTTAAAAAAGTAAAAATGGTGAAGATTTGTAAATATAAATAATACTAAAGTATCTATTAATCAAAAGGTCTTTAGGTTTTTAGATAATTTAGAATTGAAAAATTATGTTTGAAAATTAATTTAAAATTTATATTTAAAATAGAGGGTTTTAAATATAAATTTGAATCAAAATCTTCAGATTTTAAAATTCCAATCATTTTTCATTTATTTTTTATACAGTGCTTTTAATAAAATCCATAACCTTATTAAAAATTTCAACATTCTTTGCCGTTAAATACTTAATTTTACTTAAAATTACACAATTTTTGGTAAAATTTGGTAATATTTGGTAAATAAAGTTTATTTATTAAAAAAAAATTAATTTTATAATTTTTAATGGTTTTAGATTATGTAGACTTAGAAAATCACCAATTCTCTCTGAACTGGAAAAGGAAAAGTAAATCTCAAAAATATTTGAATAAAATATGGATGCCAAATAATTTATCAGTAAAAATTTTTTTAAAGCTCAATATTTTGCATTCTTTTTAAATAAATTCAAAATCATGTTTAAAATTGACAAAATATATTTAAAAAGTGTTATTTTTATATTTATACTATGCCAATAATATACAAATTTTGGTTAATTATAAACTTTTATTTAAATCAAAGTTTGAAGCTAAATAGATATTTTTGTGTTTTTTTTGGCTCAAAAATTTTTAGCAAAATCCAATTTCAAATCGAAAAAAAAATTTTATTTCAAAGATTATATAAACTTAGTATTATGAACTTTTTTTTATAAAAAAGAAGCCAAAAAAAATAATTTTTTTACTATAAAATTCACTTTCTCAAGTAAAACTTTATTTTTTTAATTTTCATAAAAATCACCAACTGTAAAAATATAAAAAAAATATTATTATTTAAATAACCATGTCAAACAAAAAATAAGATTTAATTTTGCCCAAGCATAATCAAATGTTCATTAGTATCGTTAAAACTAAATTTTGAAATCTTGATTCTGTTAACCTTGATTCTCTGACACTCTTCAACACCATAGACTAAATTCGAAAACTGTTCCCATACCCGTGTATTGTTTGTGAAACAAACTGTTCCACCAGCACGTTTAAACTGATCCAACTGCCTGTTAATATCTCCAATGCAAACAAATTTAGGAACCGGAATATTTTTTAATTCCTCATCAAAAGCAAACAAATCATAGACTGAATTTTCTTTATAACTTACGGCCCATTTACTGTGGTCATTATGAACTGAAAAACTGAGTCCAGCAGCTTCAAAATTTATGTGCTGAATATTCAAAACATTCCATTTAGAAGTACAATTAGATCTAAGAGTTCCAGGGCCATTATTCCATGTCTCAGTCAACAGATCAGACTCTAGCGTCTTAGCCACTAGACCAGAGTACAAGTCATCTTGAAAGTCGGTAAATTTGGATAAACTTAACAAAACCTCACCACCTCTTGTTATTAATTTTTCAACTCGGGTCCATGGTGGTTGGGTGATGTGTTTTTTATTGATTACAGACAAAAGGTTATCCAAAACTCCTGAATTTAGATTTTTAAGTCTGTCTGGTATGTAATAATCATACACTTGGGGATAAGTGTACAACATTTGCCGGCCAATCTGTTCAAGTTGTTCAAATTTAAAAGACATGCAAAGCATCGATTGACCAAAAACGCACTGTGGATGACGGATAAAATATTCTTTTTCAATTTTTTTAGGCGGAAAATGCGGAATTGAGTGAACGATCCAGACGGCCGAATTTTCATTAAAAAGAAGTACACCTTTAGTGTGGCCCTTTACCACTGTCACTTGATCTGCTTGGTCATTGTACAATACATAACCAATAGATGAGTGGTTCGAGTAAAGAGGTTGCATTGTTCGGCCGGAAAGAGACATTGAATCATTTATACTGAGTTCGGATAGAGTCCATTCTGTGAACTGATTTGTAATGAAGGCGTAAGCAGTTCCTTGAGAAATAAAGGGATTTGGGTTTTTCGATTTGAAAAAAGTGTGAACTTTTTTTGGAAGTTTGTACAAAGCGAACCTTTAATTAATAATTTAGAGACAATGATTTATTTGTAAATAATGAATTACCAATCTAGTGGTTCACCAGTAATTTCATTGCGGCAGACAAGTTCGTCCGTCATTTCAACTGGAAAGGAACATACCAGGATTACTAAAATAGCGACGACTAGACAAGCTTTCATTTTAATTTTTTTTGGTTTTCAATTTTTTTTTAAATATGCAAGATTTATTCAAATTTTTTAGATCTCTCTTAAAAAAAAATTTAATTTTCAAGTCTATCAATTTCTATCTTTATATGTACACTTTTTTTTTTCACTCACATCAATAAATGGCATAGTCAAAATTAAATTATAACTAATTAATGAATTGAGAAAAATTCAATTTTTTGAATTTTGTTCTAACATTTTTCATAGATATGAAATATGCTGGCTTCTGAAAATAAATAAAAATATAGCTAATAAAAATTGTTTCGCTAGCCTGAAAAGAAGAAATTTGATGTATTGAATTTATTTAATTTTTTTTCATTAATTTTGGAGATTTAAGTTATTTTACTTTCGTAATTTTGCGTAATTTAATGTTAATTTATAAAAAATTAGAGACATTAAATTTTTAATTTTAATCAAAATTTCAAGATATTTCATTTCAAGATAATTCAATTTTAATTTAATTAACAATTTAAAAGAGTAAAATTTAATAATAAATTTTTTTTTAAATTTCTTAGAATATCTTTTAAAATCATTTTTAGAATAGAGAATATCTTTAGCCATCTGAAAGTCACTTAAATTTGACAAGGTTAGTAAATGAATGCTTGGGCAAATAGTATTATAAAGATTCACATTGGTTGTTTTTCTTTTAATTTATTTTTTTTACTAAAAAATTTGTTTTTTGTTAAACACTTACAATGAAAAATTAAAAAAGAAAATAGAAAAAAAATAAGCTGAAATATTTAAGCTTTTCTTTGGTAGTCAAAAGCTTCGAGTTTAAAATCAAAACCTATCATTATGTATTAAGATTTCTTAAAATTATAATTGCATTAACTTTATTGTTTTTTACCGTTGTAGTGTTTAATAAGGCAAAGAAAAGTAGTTTTAAATAATAATAAGCAATACCTGAGATCACTTAACGTCCGTTTTTTTTTAAACAAAACTGGACTTGGTTTAATTATTATCATACTAACAAGAAAATTCTTAAGATATTAAAATCCTTTTGTTTTGAAAATAAAGGAGGCCTTAAAAAGTGTGAATTAAAATTTGGTAAAATTAAGAAAAATAAATTCAATAATTTTATTTAAAAAAAAACTCAGAAATTATAAAAAACCAATTAACTAAAAATCATGTAATTACTATTCCTTTTGAAACACACTTGTTATCTTGGGTATCAATTAGAGATGGCCAAACAAAATTTATAATTTGATCACTATTTTTGTTTGATTCCTGAGAACGCTCATGTAACATTGAATCAAATTTTGTGCTAGTATAGTCCAATTTAAGAGCAGGATCATGATTAACCAAAGCCCAAGCAGTTTTAACCGATTCGTTTATGTAGTCATTCAATTCTTGGCATTCTTTTAGTGGATATTCTTGGAGTGTAGCCCATAGTTGTTCTTTCACTTCTTTTATTACTCGGCTCAGATCAAAGGTGTTTGACCAAGATACCATTTGAAGATATTTGTTTATAGCCTGGTCAATAATTAAGCATGGACTATCGGTATCTGATTGATTCGAGCCTGACATCGAAGAAAATCTATTCATTTTCATAAGTTGGGAATTTTTTCTACTACGATTTTCGTCTTTAAAAAAAACTTGACTGGGACTTGCTTTTTGGTCTATTTTAATCTTATCTTCAAATTTCTCAATAATTATTGTTGGATTTCTGTTCTGACTCTTGACGCTTAATGATCGATCTTTGCTCGTTCGGTCATTTATCTGCAAAATAACTTTAACTTTTCGCTTTAGATCTCGGATGTAAATTTTAACATAGCGATATGAAAGCTTAATTAAATATTGTTATTAAGAAAAAGATTATTGAGTTGGTTAAAAAAAGATGGAAAATTTTTAGTATCTTAATGAAAACTATTTGATATACTAAAATAAAGTTAAAACTTCAGTTTTTCCAATATAATATAGTATATATTTTTACAAATTAGTTATGAGTTACTGCTTTTAGGAAAAATTCCTTTCGTTTCTAGTTCAATATGAATTAGGAGAAGAGACAAAAGGTCAGTGTTCATTTTAATTCCACAAAACTCACATTTTTTATCCATTTAGCAATCTCAAATGGCTATATTGTAAGATGAGGAAATTATTTTATGTGTAAACCGGGTGACAACTTTTGATAATTGTTTTTTTTCCTCATTAAAGTTATTTTTTTAAAATTCGTTTTAAATACTTATAAAAGAAGGTCTGTAGAATAGATAGCTTTATTTTGTTTGATATATGCTTATCATTCCAGGCTGAAAAATAACTTCTGAAAAAATCTAATTAGTGAGATTTAGTCAAATTTTAAATTTGATTTCGGCCGATTTTTGCCATCAAAAAGTTTGATCCAAACAAATCTGATTAGACTGCTAACTTATCTTGAGATAAAGCATCGAAATAAAAAAAAAATATAACAGCTGTCAATAATCAAGGTATTGATCTTTAATCGGGTGAATTCCTGGGGTTAAGGGGTGAATAGGATTTCACCCCTTTATCCCCAAAATTCACTTCATTAACGCCAAAAATATCCCATTTAACCGATTTGCACCGATTGTAACCGCTTTACCCCAAATTATAGTATTTATTTTGTTAAATCTGGGATTTAAGTAGATTCTATTTTTTGTAAAATTATTCCCTGCATTTTTAATCTCAAATCTACAAAATTTAAATTAATCTCTTAGGTGGATCTTGAATGAGTTTAATTTTTGTTTAGAAATTTGAAAAAAATTATTAAAATTCTTTTTTTAAATTTTGAGAAATTTATTTATTTATTTGTTTATCTGTACCGAGCTAATGCTCCTTTAGAATAAAGATATATTAAAAAAATATATATAAAAAAAAGAGAAAAATAATTCATTTAAATTTATATTCAATAGTTGAAAGACTGGGTATAGTCAAAAATCTAAAATTAAATCTCAATTTCGTTTTCTCAATCTCAAAGTTTTTCATAAAAATTTTTTAAAAATTAATTGTAAAGTAAGTAGTTAAATCCATATCGATTATAAAAAAATGTATTGATGAAATTTATCTTTTTATTCCTTTTGAATTTAAAAAGAGCAATCTTTGTAAAATGCTTTAATGTGCGGGACAATCCTACAAGAAAAAATGGGGCAATTAGGTTAACCCTATAAACCCAATTGCCCCTCACCCGGTTAACCGGTCAGTCTATATGGGTGAGTCAAAATCTTTGGGCAAATTGGGTGATCAGATTTCAAATTTTCTCACCTTAGTTTGCTTGAATTTAAATTATTTTAAAAATTGGTCAACCAGTTAGGCCATCTTACTATATTTATTAAGAAAATTCAACAAAAATTGAAATTTAAATGAAAATTTAATTTACTAGAATTTTCATTATTTAAGATTCAAGATACCTGTATTCTGAATAATACAGTATTGATTTTACATGATGGTCGACGGTAATTAAAAATTATCTCTTTAAGCGATTTTCTTTGAATTTAAAAGATTTTATTAATTTTTTAGCCTTTTTCTTTAGAAAAAAAAATACGTAAATTTTCGTAAATTCACACTTTTTACAGTAAAAAATGGTTAGAATATAAAAAAGTAAAAATAAATGAATCTCAAAATTCAACAATATGATGATTCAAAGCTTTTGCAATATAAAAAAAAAACTACGTAAAATTACCGTCGACCATCAAGTCAAACCAATACTGTAAAACAATAAGATAAAAGTAAGAATATTTTTCTATTGTATTGTATACAATAGCTTAATAAATTTTTAAAAAAATCTTTTGAAAAAGGTTAGAAACTTTTTAAAATTTTTTCACTTAAGACTTTTAAAGTTTTAAGTTGAAGTAGCCCTGTAGGATCCAAATGTCCGAAGAAAAGAAATATTTTTTATCTTTATTATTTTTACGAACTTCACTGATCTATAAAATTTGGTTAATCTAGATAAATTCATTGTTTTTTTTTGTAAAAATTGTTGTAATATTTTTTTTTCAACGATTTTCAAAAAAATTATCTTTGTTTCTCAAATGATCTGTATTTTTTTGCTAAAATCTCAATTTAAATTAATAAAATTTTAAACCACAAATTCAAGTATATCAGGACTATAATTCAAGTATGTAATTTGGTTAAACTAATTTGGGAAATATTTACCACAACTACTGAGAAGAGAAGCTTGATTTTGAACTCGGTCATAGGCTTCATATCATTCATAGTGTCCAAAGACTGGTACGCTTCGTGACGATATTTCGTGTTCAAATTGTTGTAAAAATTTATTAAATCTAGTGAATGTTGATAGTTATTAAACTGAGAATGGCCTTCACTTATCAAATTGGTTAGTAAATCCATTGATTCTTTGTTTTCTGATTCAGTCATAATTAAACTACGGGTAGATGAATAATGATCAATCATTTGAGGCTTTTTTAACTTTTCACCAAGCTCTAGTTCTTTTTCATTTAATTTTGATTTTAATTTTTGCTCGGATAGCTCAAGACTTTTAACTCTGTCATTTGCTCTTGATAATTCTTCCCTCAAAATCTCAATTTGCTTTGAATAATCGTTTTGATCTATTTCGTTTTTTTCTATGATTTCTTGACTTGTTTGGGCCTCGGAATTTTTCAAAATTGGAGTCTGCTTATCGATTTTATCAAATTCTTCATTCTGGCCATCTTCTAGCCTTATATTTTGAAAAATTTTATTATTTAAAATCGAAGTTCGTTTCTTGGTTTTGAATTTCGATGGCAGAGTACTGTTACCAGATGGATTGGTGTAAAAACTTATGTCTATAAAAAAAATTGATTTTAGATTAAAACCTCTGAAAAATTTTAAAATTTAAAATTTAAAATGATCCAAACTTTAATTTAAATATATTTTTAATACCTAAAGAAAAATTTCAATTTTTTTTTTAATTTAGAGACTGAAGAAATATGGCCACTTTTTGCATTATGTTTATAATTTTTAAATTAAATTTGTTTTAAAATAAATTTGTTACAAAGGCATTTTTTTAAATAATAAGTTTTAACAAAAAAATTCTTAAATTGATTTTTGGCGGTGTACTGCAAGGGTAAGTGATTGGTCCACTATTGTTCGTTTTGTATATCAATGATCTATCGAAAGGAATAGAGAAATGTGGTCAAAATGTATGCAGATGATACTAAAATGTTCTCGCAAACGGTATCAGAAATAAATACAATCAGATTTAGATTCAATTTTCAAGTGGACTCAAGATTGGCTTCTCCTCTTCAACACATCAAAATGTGTGGTTATGCATTATGGTCATAGAAACAAAGAATTTCCTTATTTTATTTATGTTAAGCAGTTATCAACGTCAGAAACCGAAAGAAATCTTGGAGTTATTTTCAATATAAATCTTAAATGGAAATATCAAGTGATAGAGGCTACAAATCAAATGTTAGGTCGCATCAGGAAATCATTACTCGTTTTGATTGTAAGTTATTAAGATCTTTGTTTTTAACTTTTGTTCGTCCTCTTTTGGAATTTGCGGTGCCTGTATGGTCTCAAATTCTTAAGTCTGACTGTGAGAATGTTGAAAGGATTCAAGGCAGAGCTACAAAATTTGTTCTTCAATCAGAAACAAACCGTATGAAAGTAGATTGAAGGCTTTAAGCATTCCAAATTGGTGGAAAGAAGAAAAAAAGGTGATCTAATTCAATTATAAAAGTTCATGCATGGAATAGAATTGGTTGAAAAAAGCAACAATTTTAATGTCACAAAAAACCAAGGAAGAGGTCACTGCTTCAAATATCACAAAGAAATTTCGAGGCTCCAACATAGAGATAACTTTTTTTTCAACAGAACCGCTAACATATGGAACTCGCTGCCAAATGAATTAGTTGAAGCCTCGAATGTTAACAGCTTTAAAGCAGGCATTGATTGCTGGATGAGCAGCAATCAATCACATCAGCTGTCTTAGTGTGCCTTATCAGCACACTCGCTGGTTAGCCAGCTACAGTCAAAACTACTACTACTATTACTACTACTAATTGATGTATTTTTTCGTCTTTTAATAAAGTTTTTCATGCAATTTTGAAAAAAATGAAAAAATGAGATGTTTCAAATTAATTTTTAAAAAAAATTAAATGGGACTTTAAAGTAAGTTTCTAATTAGAAAATAGCTTACTTTAAAAAAGATAAAAGTTTTTGAAATATAAAATATTTAAGAATAAAATAAATTATACTTTTTTTTAAACTAAAAATATAAACTAGTCTTTTTAGAAATAAAAACTTAGAAGGACTTTCATAATACATTTTTTAAATTCTTATTAACTTAATAAACAATCAAATTAAAATTGATTTTTAACTACTTTAAAAGGTGCTGATTTTTAAGGATACTATTTGAAATACTGAATTATTAATGACATAAAGAATATTAATTTTAAAAAATCAATCAATTTTTGTAAAGACATTGAAATATAAAAGTATTTTGATCTTAATAATTATTGTAATTAAGTTTGTGAATTAGTAAATAAGATAAATTTTTTATATGTTAAAAAGAAAGTTATTTTCCAAGTTGTATAAAAAAATATAATTCGAAGCTTTTTGTTTTAAAATAATAAAAACTAATTAAATTTCAATTTTAAATTTTTCACCATCAAAACCATCAAGTAGTGAGGTTGACTGCCAAAATATAGAACATTAAAAAATGATTACCAGAATGATATTTTTGATTTTCAGGCTCCAAACTAGCATCATCACCTAAATTGTAGCAATTGATTGATATATTTGAATTAAGCAAATCAGTCATGGTGTCCATACTATTGACAATTTTGGCAGCGATATCTGAAGAAGCCGACAGTGTATTCAAGTAATTTCTTTTAAGTAAAAAATTTTTTCGTTTTACGCTACTAGTAGATTTAGCAGGGGTGCTCTCAACCACTTCATTGAGTCCAAATAGTGAATTTTCTAGCTGTTGCTTAACTTGGTCATAATTGGATGGATTATTGTAAAGCAAAAGTTGATCAGCTGAGCACTTTTTTCGCCATATTTGAATGCATCGTTCAAATCCGAGCGAATAGCGTTTGAACAAAGGCTGCAAAGGTTCCAGCGAAGTCAAGTAAGTATCCTCACGCTTTAAATGTGAAAATACCAGCAAAATTTCTTTATCCAAATTTATTTTTTCCATCAAATTATCCATCATCTTTTCAACACGCACTGTTTGAAGAAAAGGCTCTATTGAGTTCATCAGTGATTTGTTCAAAAAGAGCCGGTTTTGGACGTAGTC
Source organism: Brachionus plicatilis (assembly GCA_010279815.1). Classification (NCBI taxonomy): domain Eukaryota; kingdom Metazoa; phylum Rotifera; class Eurotatoria; order Ploima; family Brachionidae; genus Brachionus; species Brachionus plicatilis. Next base: position 884,637 of record QEOQ01000640.1, on the reverse strand, counting down.
TTGGCAAATAGTTGAGCTGTTCAAAGTCTGGAAGAACTCGGTGTCTTTTTGACTGGCTGTTTTCAAGCTAAACACGGACTCAGATCTGACTTTGCTGGATTTGCTCGAAGTTCTGCTAGTTCTTTCAATGCTGCTTGATTTTTTAAAGTGTTTAAAATTTTTGTCCGCCTTCAAATCGCTCATGTAGCCATTTAGCTTAAGTAAAGCCTTGTGGCATTTGTTTATGGTGTTCACAAGTTCAATTTTTACTTTTTCACAAGTGGACATATTTGATAATTTAGAGATGACCAAAGTATTTGAATACTGATTCAAATTAGATACTGAATAGGCACTTGTTGATGAATTCAGCTTGATGTTCTTGAGTGCAGGGAACTTCAAATTTTTAGATTGATCAAGTTCTTTGTCAAATTTTAAACAAGCTCGGTCACAAGCATATTTGAAAAAAAGAAGTCTTGTGTAAAGACTTGGCTGCACATAAGAGATAATTCTGATCACGTTCTCAAACGAGTCTAGCATTTTGTCACCATCAATAGGCTCAATTGATTTTTGGTCATTAATTAAGCTGAAATAGGCGACCATCTTGTCAATTAGGCGCTCAGGTTGAAGGAGACGAGTCGGAAAGGAATCTGGATCATGGATAAATATTTTTGCATACAAGGCCTCGAATACTTCTATGGTATATGGTAACCGAGACAAATAGAGCTTTATTGGAAGTTGAGTCAAGACTTTTCTTAAAGATGTATAATTGAGACGGTTTATGAACAAAACACAATCGTCATATCGGTGCAAATGGAATAGATCATTTAGGTTTGACAAGGCCAAATCTGAATCCAGATTACGAATACTCATTTTATACAATCTAAATATAAAAATAATTATTAATATTTAAAAAAACATTTAGAGTGATTAATATTAAGTAATATGATGACAAATCTTTGCCAAAAAAAAAATCAATTTTTGTTTGAAATTAATCAAATTAGCCTTTTTTCGGCATTTCTTAAGAAAAATGATGGTTTTCGACTTAAAACAGAAATGATTCGACATGAGGACCAAATTTATTCGTTTAAAGTACCTTAAAATACTAAAAGTAAAAAGTCGAAAATCTGTGAAACTAATCATAATTATTATTATTATTATTAAATAATCTGCAACGGGAGGTCCACGGAGCTAAGCACTATTTTACTAAGCTATGGTAGATAAATTTAGATTGTAAAGTTTCTTTGAGACGAATTAAAATTGTCTAATTAGTAAAGGTTTATTTTTTGAAAAAAATTTTAACTTTTGTTATTAATAAAATTGCGATAATTTTCGTTAATTTTTGATTCTTTACTTAAAGTATTTTACGTGAATTTTCGTAAATACTTTTAAATTCTTGTGTGGGATTACTACTAAAAATGTTCAGTTTCTTAAATGCAGAGTTGTTCAAAACTATAAGTCATATGTGGACTTTGACTTTATTTCGAACTTAATTCTTTTCAAGTCAAAACTTTGATTTAAGATAATTATTTTTTTATTGATTTTTTTCTCGGAAAAATTGATTAATTACGATTAAAATTTTATTAATTCTCGAAAACAAAGAAGTTTTTTTCTTGATTGTTGTTTTTTCAAAATTCTTATTTTTAATTAGCCTTTTATTTAAAAATTCGAAGTCAGTCTTTAGCTTTTTTTTTTACTTAATACTCTGAATTTTGACAAACTCTGCATTAATGTAGATAAAAATAGTTTGCTAAGAGATTTAAAAATTTTAAATCACTACAAAAATCTTGAATTTATTAAAAAAATTTTGTTGTGCAATAATTAATGAAATATTTAAATCAAAATTTCAAGTTTTGGTCAGTAATTTTCGGTGTAATGAGTAAAATATCATATACATTAAAAAAGTAAATAATGTTTGTTTGAAATAGTAAGGGATAAAAAAATTGCTTTTTCTTCAAAGAGTAAAAAATTCGTGAGTTATCAGCACCAGAGTTTAAAATGAAATTCCGAAATTTAGATAGCGTGGAAGTTTAGAATTACTGGAACAATATATCATTGTACAGTGTAAGCTCTTGAGTTCTAAGCATTGATATTAATTCAAGCGTTTTAAAAAGTTTGCAAATTAAAAATAAGAAGAATTCAAAGCTACAAATGAATCAAGTCAGGCAAACAATTTCCAAAATAATGGCTTTATTTTTTGTGGAAGATCGAATTATTATCATTTAGGTGAATACTGTCAGATCATGCAGCGAAAATTAATTAAAGATTTGCATCATATCAATTAAAAAAAAACAGACCCATTCGGTTATAAATAAATAAATAATGAAATTAAAAAAAAACATAATGATATGATTTTGATTTATTTAAAAAAGTTTTAATGGTTTCATATTTTCTTATTATAAAATTGAGAAAATTTCTTAAAGATAGCTATAATTTTAAATTCAGTCATCATTGATTTCTTATTGAATACAAAATTTGATTTATTGATAGACTTAATAAAATCTAACTATGCATCTTTTTCTAATTTTGATGAATGAATATTCCTTAAATTATTTTTTGAAACCTATTTTGAATTTAAAAATTAGTATCAGAATATTCATCCATCATTATTGAACATTAGAAGCTTTCAGATTTTACTTGCAGGTCATTCTATTAAAATTTATTTTTAACTTAATAATAAATTTTGAAAACTGATAAAAAACAATAAAGAATTCCCAAAATCTTATTTAACTTTATTTTTCTGTGCCATTTATTTCAAAGATTTTAGTCATGCCAATTTTTTTAGACTTTACTTTAAGCCACGCATTTATATTTAGAATATCATTTTTTCGCATTCTTAATTTTATATTAATCTTTATTTATTTTAAACCTAATTTTTAGCCCGGCACTTAACAATTAACACTTATAGTTAACCACTTTACATTTAATTTTTTTAGTTTAAAAATTTTTGGATATAAATTTAATATTAAAATTTTTAAAACTTAGGATTTGATATCACTTTAAAATAAGATTCTCATATTTTGATGCGATTTAACACTGTTGAGTTCCATTTTCCTATTTCGCTTGATTTTTACAAAAGAATTATATTAATTTAGAAATTTAAGAGAAGTTTGTTTCAATTTAAAAAAAAGTTCCAAAAAATATTAAAAGTGTTTTGAAATAGGTTTAAAAATGTATTTCTGGAAATATTTATTGAATTAAATTTGGAAAAAACTAAAGCTACTTAAAATTAAAATTGAAATTTCGAAAAAAAATTCTGACACAAATATACATCAACTGATACAAAGTTTACGAATTTAATTTTAATTTTTTAATTTAAATTAAAACCAAATAATGAAAAATTAATTAAAATAAAATTAATTTAAAAAAAATATATTAATAGCTTAAAATAGATAAATTTAAATTAAGAATGACAATTCCTACATTTCTTTGTATTGAATGGTTCAAAAAAAAGAAGTAGTACTAAAAGGTAACAATTGAACAATGAAATTTGGTATTCGATATATCTTTGTAATATCGTTCCACCCAAATAAACCCTAAATATTGTTAGCGGCTGGCGCTTTTAATTGTTGATAAAAATAATAAAAGTCCTAGAATAGCTTAGAACTTAAGTTGCCAGTCTAATTTATAATATAAAACTGATTCTATGGTTAGATCCTTAAAGTCATAGAAAATGGCTCCAAATTTGTTATGTTATTTTCTATTTAATTTTCTATATATTTGATTTTGTTGTTTTTCTGAGCTTGTCTATGTTTGTAAATTAAAGAATAAAATATTTATAAGTATTCAAATTAGTCTTTATATCATGGCACCTGGTAAACAAAAACAGTTTAGTGACCGACCTCGAACTAGCCGTCATCAATATAGTTATATTTAAATTTACTTAACTTTCCATCTAGAGATCCCATACTACATTATATATTAACTGGTTACTTTTAAATATTTATTTCATTTTTTAATTAATTTACTCTATAGTGTAACTTTAACAAATATTTTATTCACCCTTCTTTTTCCATAAGCGTGAGTCGATGTCTTAAAAGCAGGATTAAATAATATGCTTAAAAAGGTTATCTAAGTTCTATCGAATTTAAATGAACTTCACAAAAAGCTAAAACCACAATTATTTTAAATAGGCATTCAGTCACAATTAGATGTTTCTTTACCAAAAAAATCTAAAAACCAAAATTCAGCTTTAACGAAAAACATTTTATCTAGTAAAAAAATTAATTCCTATTTTAGTTAAAATAATTGATTAAATTAGTTTTATCAAATTTTATGTTTAGATTACTGATTTCAAATCAATTAAAATGAAACTAAACCTATTGACTTAACATTAAATATTCTACTTTGTTTGTTTTTAGAAAAAACTAAATTTATTTCAGAGAACTTTCTCTTTTGCATTTTTTAAATATTACTGCAATAAGATAACATATCTTTTCGTTTATAAAATTCAATATTTAGTTTGTTTTTAAAGGAAAAAAATTTACATAAATATTATCTTTTATTTTTCAAATAAAACAATTGACTGGTAAAACATTGAGACCTTCTTATCTTTAAACTTTCTTTGAAAGTAAAATGAAAAAAAAATTTTTTAGATTAATTTTCTAAAATCTAAATATTGAAGAAAATAGAATAAAGAATAATGAGTAAAATTGTATTTTCCATTTCTTAATTACAGTTAAAAAGATTTAAATAATGCTAGATTCATTTAGAAAAAAATTAAAGAAATTTCAAATTTTTTTTGGTAAATTTTTAGTTCTCAAAAATCTATTTTTTGTGGTTTTAATTTATTTGAGAAAATCAAATAAATATCACACAAAAAAATTACTTGATTATGTTGTAAAATAAAAAAAAACGCCTTTCCTAATATTGTATTTATAATTTTATTGAAATACAAAAGCTTTAATTCATTTTATCTTTTCGATCTAATTTTGCTTTTCTTGATTCCACGCAATAATTAAATTAATTCAATGGTTAAGATTCTAATCAGAAATGAGATACTGACAAGTAATTAAGATATAAGTAACCTAAGTTTATTATATAACAAAAAATGAATTAACACTAATTTAAAAGAAACATAAAATAGATTGTCTATCAATATAAGCTCTTTAATGTTTTAAAGTAATCAGTTGAAAATTTGGTAAAAAATAAATTCAAGTAAGTAATTAATTAAATTATTTTAACAAAATATTTTAATAACAAATAAGAATATGATCTTAAAATTTTTTAAGCACAAAAATATTTTTGCAATAAATTGACAAATTATCCTAAAAAATGGAATCTTTTGAGTCTAAATCACCGTTTCTAACAAAACCAAAAAATTTAAACTGGATATTGATTACCTTGGTAAAATTTGAAAGAAAAACAAAAGTTCTGTGTATATAATTTTAAGATATATAATAAATATGTATTGAAAAAAAATCTAATAAATTTATAAAGTCAATTGAAAATAAGATAACTTCACATTTCTCTAAACATTTGATAACTTGGATTTTGAAAAGACAAAAACATCATTCATTTTAATTAATTCGAGATTTAGCTTTATTTTCAATTTAATTACCGTACTCCTTTGTTAGATTTTGCAGCCTTATAAATCAAAACACGCCTTTGATGCAGGTAATCAATACCGATCGAGGAGGTCGATCTAAAGGTTCAAAAAACAAAAAATTGAATGGTTAAACAATTTTTTTAAATTTAACTTTTTTAGACAAGATTTTTACATGAATAATGCCGAGCTACAAATCGAATTTTAGGATTTTTTTTTAAATCTAATTATTAAAGTATATTCTTTTCAATTTTCTTTTCTGCACAATTTGTGGTGCAGCATCAAATGCAAAATTCAAAAAAATTATTTTTAATTTTTCCACAGAAGCTCAAGTGGATATGCTGCAATTCATTAAAAAACTTGACTCTTAACGCGCTCCAAAACTAGAAACATGACTTTGGCGCAGGCAGCTTAATAAAGAATGCTTTAACATGGCGAGATCTTATTTATTGTCTGTGTCAAAGTCTTGATTTAAATTATAAGGGCGCAATATCGAACAAGGGAATATGGTACATTATAAACCTACAAGTAAATAAAATTTATACTTAGAAATTTTCGATCGGCTGATTGGAGATTACGCGCTATCTTTTCAGCAATTTTTAAGATAAAAATTGATTACATTTAATAGTTATTATTTCATAAAAGTAAATATAAATTGATAATAACATTTAATGAAAAAAATTCTTGACTTAAAAAAAAAAATTAAATCATTTTGGATCTATTTTTTTTAATATTTTGCTAATTTCCTGACTTTGAATTTAATTATTATTATAACAAAACTCCATTTATTTAAACATTTCTTTCTAAAATTTGGCTTATTAATCAAAAAAAGAATTGGTAGCTTTATATTTCTCTAATATCTTTTTTTATTAATTTTAAAAAAATTTAACTTTTAACTTTCAACTTTTAAAGCTAGTCTTAAACGAATTAATAAATCTAATTTAAAATTCTAATAAAATAAATTTAAAAATTTTGACTATCTCAGCAAATAAGAACATTTCTAATAATGGTGTGCATGTTACCTTGAGGAAAAGATTACCAAAATTAAGATTCTCGCTTATCTATATCTCTATTCTTCAAATGATGCTTTTACTAGCACAAACTAAATCAATCAAACAAAATTATGTTTCACGAAGCTGAGATCAATAAAGAGAAATAAAATTTCAAAAACTTATGCTTTCTTTTGAATGAGTAGTAGAAGTTGTTGTACTGGGTAAGAAATTATAGTTGGTAATAAAATATAATTTATAATGGCTTAGGGATCCCGCGCAACACACTAACTAATCAATTATGAATTCTAGAACTTATTGTTTCATCAAGTTTTTACTTTTCTTTAAGGTAATTAATTTTTTCCTAAATTTGTTAATCACTCTATAGATAGCTTATCAGGTTGGAGCATTGTTTGTTTATTCTTTCAATAATCCCAAACCCCAATAACCTTAAATCAATCAAATGGAATTTCCTGATGGTATTAAAATTATTGCCGACTTTTGTTCACCGATAAACTTGAGCAGATTTTAAAAAAATTTAAAAGATAGCTTGTGCTTTATTTTTTTAATTCAGAAATCTCATACTAAAGGCACAGTGTGTGGCCTGCTTTTGAAAACAGATAAACAAAATTATAAAAAATATACTCACTTAATTATAGCAATTAAGTACTTTTTATATCTAAAATCTATTTTTTTTCATACGAGGGTCTTTAAATTGTATTTGATGATTAGATTTTCCTAAAATAACTGGAATTGTGATTTCCAACTAATTTTTTGGTCTTAATTAAAATCCTAGTATAATATATGCTCAGAAAAAAAAAGATTCAATTAAAGATCATTAAAATAAGCTAATAATGAACCTTAATTTTTTTCTTTTATTCCAGAAATTTAAAAAGCTGCAAAAAATAAATAAAACATTTAATTATTTGAATATCTTATCTTAATAAGCGAACATTCAAATTTTTTTTATTTTAAAAATTTTTTTTATTTTTTTAATTTATTTTTTTAAATTTTTTGTAGATTCATGATTTCTTTGCTTTTAAAAATTATTTTTTGATTAAAAAAAAATTTAAACTCGATATTGGATATTTTTTCGAATATATATATTTAAGTAAAGTGAAGTAAAATTAGTAAAGACCTAATTTTGAGAAGCTGTTTTGATCATTTTTTTTTCAAGATTGGCAAGATAAAAAGACTTTTTAACATTGAAAAAATTATTCTGGTAATGCAATATTCATATTTGAGTTTATATTTTTTTTTTGAAACCTGAAATTTTTAGTTTAAAATTATGAAAGAAAAGGTCAGTAATTTATGGCAACAAATCTATTCTGTAATATCAGTTGTATAGTTTCTGCTATTAATAAATCAAATTTTTGTAGAAAATATCAGATTATTAATTTATCGCAATTTTAAACAATTATATGTATAATGAAACTAATGATTTCAGTTAGTATGATAAAACATTTGATTTTTGGAAAAGGAAAATATTTTTTTTAAATAACTAAACTAATTCAGAGGTAGAGTACACTGCTAGAATTTAACCTTAGTTTGATCATTTACAAATTCTCTTATCTCAATTTAAAATGGTTTTGAACAGAAAATCAAGCAATGATGAGAATACCAGAGTTGTTTAAAAGTCACAAGTTTAAGTTAAATCCAAAATCGGAATTTAAAATTTTTTTAGTTCGAACTTGGACTTTAATATAGGACTTTCAAACGACTCTAGAAAATACTTACGAATCTTAGTATCAAAAAATTTAAGTGAAATAGCCTAGTAAATTTTTGTGTCTTAATGGTTAGACTTCACCTTGGATTTACAATTAATGTATAGAATCAGTTCAAAAATGTGACATTAGCATGGTAAGAAAAATTTTTATCTGATAAAAAATTGATAGTTTGCATAATAAGGAGTATCAAAACATAGCTAAAAGATATAATTGTACTCAATAAATGGGAAACGGATTCGATAAAAATTAATTAAATTTTTCAAAATTTTTAATTGATAAAAAATTTATTTTTTCAATGGATTCAAATAAGCAAACAGAAACTAAATGATATGATTCAATAAAATGAAGAAATACTTTGAGTATTAGCAGCTTTAAGTTGTATAATGTAAATCAATTGATGAATGTAAACTGCTAAATCTCGTTTATTAGAATGGATTTTTTATATTGCATTATAAAATGATGCTATTACTTTATAATTCTAAAAAAAATAAATTTCAAATCTTTCAAGATTCAGGATTTAAAAATTAAAAATAGACTCAAAAAATAATGGCATGGATTTTAATCATTGATATAATAATCAATCTAAAATTTTTCGAAGAATTAGCATTGAAAATAAATTATTTTAAATTCTTAGTTGTTACTTTAATTTTTCAAAAAATAATTGAAAAAAAGCAATTAAAAATCTGAAAACTTTTATTAGTTCAAAACTAGATCTGTAAATACTACTTAGTGCATCAAACATAGTTGCGTTATGAATATTTACTCGCAAAAGCTGTGCAATTATATTGGAAATTAAATTTTTCTTTAAATTAATTTCCAAATTTAAAATCTAAAATCCAAATTTACAATTTCTCATTTAAATCAACAACTGATTGAAAAATGACTGATTTATATTTTTGCTTAATTTTCAAAATTTATTTTAACACAAATTAATGAAATGTTAACAAAATTATAATTAAATCTCATTAAATGTTTTTATTTTATGATATAATTTTAAAAAGCTTAATTGAATAAAAATTTGACTAAATTGAAGATGATGTTTAAACAATGATCTAAAAAAAACTATACTAAAATGACTAAATACAGTACATAATTCTCAATACTTGAAAATCCGACAATAAAGGAATTTTTAAAAATTAAAAAATAATTTTTTTGTTGGTTTAAGTTAAAGGTTGTTTGGCAAAAAATTCAAGATGAAAACAACTTTCACTATTTAACATCACAGTCATCATACTTACTCGAGTTAAATTTTGATTAAATTTTGATTTTAAAGATTTTATTTTTGAGCCAACATCATCTAATAAAATCACATCGCAATCTTATTGCATGCATATTGAGCAAGAGAAAAAAGTGTATGCTAATTTTGAAAATGGAAAACTGCCGCAAAAAATCAATCAGCTACTCCGAACATAGTACTTGATAGAGCCTTCCTTGAATAAAAAAAATTAACCTTATTCTAAAATTTAAGAGACCGTAACAACAGGCCTTTCGGCCCTTTCGTTCAACAACGTAAAATGCAACATAAACCGAACCGATCTGAAAAAAATTCTCTTCAAAACACCCAACGCCAAGAAAACAGCTCTTTGTCTAAGTGCCAAAAAAAAGCAAACTCCGGGTGGCATTACCAATGATCGGTACATACCCAATCGAGTTGTGTCCAACATGGAAATCGGCTACCACTTGTTGCACTCAAAAAACAGTCAAGACGAAGACCGAGAGAATCATGTTGACCAAGTGAAACGAAAGCTCATTAACGAAACCTGCAATGGTGTCTCAGAAAGGGCCAAAGTTTTAAATTTGCACAACAAAAACGAATGGGAAAACAGTGAAAAATCAGCTCACTATTTAAATAGCCTGGTTAATAGTGTTAAAAAAAATACCAAGCGGTACATATCGCCAACTCCAGACCGCATCCTTGATGCACCCGATTTTCGAAATGATTTTTATTTGAATCTAATAGATTGGTCATGTTCAAACAATCTGGCTGTTGCGCTAGACCAACATTTGTTCCTATGGAGTGCCGGAACAGGCGAAATATCTCAGCTGTTCGGTATGGATGAAGAAAGTCCAGATTACATTTGTTCGACATCATGGCAGCCAGACAAAGGCAACATCATAGCAGTGGGAAATTCAAAAAACACAGTTGAATTGTGGGATGCCGAAACTCAAACTTGTCTGAGACAAATGAGAAGCCAAAAATCACGAGTCGGCTCCTTGTCATGGAACAATTTCATATTGACCAGTGGTTCAAGATCAGGAGAGATACATCACCATGACGTGAGAGTGGCGCAGCACCATGTTGGCACCTTGAAAATGCACGAACAAGAAGTGTGCGGATTAAAATGGAGCAGTAATGGCAGACACTTGGCGTCGGGCGGTAATGACAACTTGGCGCTGGTGTGGGACGCCAATTACTCAATAGAAACATCACAGCCTTTGCACGTGTTCAGAGAGCACACTGCGGCGGTCAAAGCCATAGCCTGGTGTCCTTGGCAGAACAATCTACTAGCTACTGGTGGCGGCTCATCCGATGGACACATAAAATTGTGGAATGCCAACTCAGGCAACCTAATTCAGAGCATAGACTCAATGTCACAAATTTCGTCTCTTCTGTGGTCCAAACACTACAAAGAGCTCATATCTAGTCATGGCTACTCGACTAATCAACTGACTGTATGGCGGTATCCAGACATGACTCCAATAGCTGATTTGATCGGACACCAGAGCAGAGTGCTGATGATGTCAATGTCGCCCGATGGCGAAATGGTGGCTAGTATTGGTGCCGATGAAACCATTAGACTGTGGCGCTGTTTCGCTGTTGACGAAAAGTTAAAAAAGTCAAAAGACTTGTCAATCATTAAAAATAAATCATACACTGCCCTATCGCGGTGTATTAGATAATTTGCATGCATGCCACTTGAACAGAGCTTATTTTATACTACAATGCAAAAAATTTTGTTAAATATTTTTGTAATCTTTTTTTGTAATTTTTATTATTGGACAGTTTGACTTGGAAATTTTAAGTTTTGGTCAAATTTTTTGATATTTTTTGTATTGGCTTTCTGTCTTTTTTGTTACATTAAAATGTGTATTTAAGATTATTTCTAAACAAATGTGGACTTCAAAATTTGGAAGTGTTTCCAATTGCCAAAAAGCATTCGATTTTTTTTGGATAAAAATAAATTAAAATATATGAGTATATAAAATAAAATTTTCTTTTGAAACATAAAAGTGAATTTATAAAATAAAAGTTTTTTTTAACTTTTTTTTTATTTTTACATGGCTTTCTTTGGCCAATATGATTTCTAATGTAAAGAAAGTATTCTAGAATAATAACATACTGAGTTGTTTAAAAGTCCTAAGTCAACTCACTGGCTGTAAGATATTTTTTTAATTTTTTAACTTTAAATTCATGTGGCCGCGATCATGACTGTAAGAAGCACTACAAATTCAAATATTAATTTTGGGACGGTTAAAATCAATAGCACAGAAAAAAATTAACTAACACTAAAGAAAAAAAGAATTCAAAAAGAATTTTGAAAATTTTTCCTAATAAATGAAAACTAATTTTAGAAAATGAATCCACACTTTTGTCTTCCACATTTTTTAATTGATGTAAAAATGAAACAAAAAAAAATAAATTTCTGCAATTTTCACCTTATCATTTCTTCTTATTTTTCGTTTTCTATTTTTTCATTTTAGTTAATTTGCTGTCGATTGAAGAAAAAAAGTATTTTTTTATTTTTATATATTTTTGGTTTATTTTTGTTAAAAAATTATAATCCTTTGTCCTAAATTAGTTTTCATTTTTTAACGAAAAATTTTATATTTTAATTAAAAAAAGTAAAAAATGTTGGTTTCCTATTTAATTCAGTGTTAATTAATTTTTTTAAATTTTTAATCATAATAATTGAGGAAATTTATTTAATATTTAGTAGAAATAACAGAGTTGTTTAAAAGTCACAAGTATCAAGTCAAGTCCGGACTTTATTTTTTAAAAAGTCCGACCAAAGACTTTTATTTAAAATTCCAAGTCCAAATTTTTAATATTTTTTTTTTATTTAAAATGGGAATTTGAAACTTTAGAAAAATATTTTTATTAATTCAATTTCTGTTGATACTCTTTTAATTTTATCATGTAAATTTGATTAAAATTAAAAAAGGCAAAAAGTTTAAAAAAAAAAGCTTTAAATAATCTTCTGAATGATTTATTAATTAAAGTGAATTGATACTTCAGAAAATCTGTCAAAATTACTTAATATTTTCTGATGTTTTTTCTAAAGTAATTTATACTATTGTTGTATGGTGATGTGATATGATGTACGTGTAAACAACGTGTTTAATTTTATTTTGTAATTCAGTAATGCTATTTATTTTGAATAAACTAAATTAAGCTTGATATAATCTCTTTTGTTCGGCACTCTACTACACTTTAAAGATGTTGTCCAATTCTTTCTTTAGCTTTTTTTTCCTTAATTCTCTTTTTTTAAAAGTCAATTTAATAATCGACTGAAAATATTATTCAATATAAAGTTAGTCGATTATTGATAATCGATTGTCAATAATAATATTTCAACATATTATTTTAAATTTTCTTTTTATTACTTGGGCTTATTTATCTTTTTTTTATTTTTTTATTTTATTTAACTTTATTTTAATAAATTTAAAAAAAAAATTTATTCTGAAGGAAAATTAGCTCGGTAAAGATAAACAAATAAATTATTCAAATTTTGTGGTACTCGAATTTAATTTTGAGTAAAAATGACTTGATTATTAAGTCAAGTTATGAATTAGACTTTAATTTGTAACTTAAAAATAATTTTTATCTCCTACAATAAAAACCGAATCTGAGAGATTCAGCGATTGGTCACAAAAGCGATTTTTATTTTGAAAACATTTATTTTTTGTCATTTTTACTGCTTTCTATTTTTTTAATATATAAAAATCAATTAAAAATTGTGGAATCAATAAAATGATTTTTTAGATGGAGAAAAAGTATTCACCATTTTTTATCATTTTTATTAAAGGCATGTGTTTGGCATAGTTTTTCGTTAATAGATAAATGTTTTTTTTAGGATATAATTTTATTTAAAAAAGTATAAAAAATAAAAATTAGATAAATCACTTTTTAATAAGATAAAAATAATATTTATTTTATTCAAAGGTAGATAATTCTATATGCATTATTGTTATTTGTAACTTTTGAATGGATTGTGAATTTTAGAAAAAAAAAAATTTTTATTTTATTCTCACTAAATCATCTAATTCTATTTTGGATACTTTTGCTATTTTACTGTTATAAAAATTTAACACATTAAGTCTTTTAAAATTTAAATATTTTCTTTTAGAAAATATTTGGTAACATGTAATTTTTTGAGCATATGGATTAGCTAAACGTGAATTTCGATTTTCAATTTTCAAAATAAATATTTGCTTAAAATATCTCAGAATTATTTAAATCCTATAGTTTAAATACTCAACATTCGATAATATTTAAGCAAGTTAATTTTTGATCAAATTAAAACTTTAAAAAAAATGAAAAGACAAATTTCTTGTTTTTTAGCTGTCTTGCTGAGCTTCTATTCGTGCAATTGCATGAATCAAGCATGCGAAACTAACATTAGACCATCACAAGGATTTAATTTCAATGTAAATTAATTTTTCAATTTTTTAAAATATTTTTAATCAATATTTTAAAGGACATAAATTCTAAATGGCATTTGATTGCTTCTACCTACACTGAAAAAATTAATAGATCATGCATTACAGTCGCATTTTCTAAAGAAAAAATTGAGTCTAATGAGATAAAAGTTACTGAAAGTTCAAGGAATGCAGCGGGCGAGTCTAAAGAAATTGTTTTGATCCGTAAATTGGATTATAACAATGAAGGCATTTTTGAACCAGAACCTGGTTATTTTACGGTATATGACACTTTGAATCGACCATCAACCAAGCTTTTGCCAGGAATGGGAATTAGCCTATACATAGATGAAGCGATATACATTGAATATGTCCATTATGATGTTGTTCATGCTTGGTATAGGGAATGCTATAAAAGAGTATTTATATACCACAAAACGTCACTTCCACATGTTTTCGAGAGCATTTTTCCAATAATTAAAAAAGAATTAAATCAAGTTGGTGTTAGTCTTGATTCAATAGTAGTCAAACCTTATGACCGTACATGTATAACTTTATAAAATGAATAGCTTTTTGAGAAAATAATAAACAAAATTCTAAATATTTTTTTAATTACCAAAGGAAGACACCAAAAACACTTTAAATAATAAGAATATTTAATTAATTGAAAATGATAGTTTTTAATTAGTTTTTTTTCTTTTCCAAAAGAAAATGGTGAAATAAAAAGAAAACCCCAAAAACAAAACTGAACATAATTTTAAAAAAATGGTTCTAAATAGCAGAAAACTTCTATTACGAACATTTTAAACGATTTCAAAACATCCGTTATCATTTAATTCCTATGAAATCTGTAATTTTTAAAAACAACAAATTTTAAAGCGTCATCAATAATCCAAAAATTTAAAAAAACTTTTATTTGTGCTTAATTCAGAAAAAGTAAAAATAATTTATTCAACAATTTAAAAAAAAAATTCATCAATATATAAATTATCTGATCATTCCTCTGATTTTTCCTATTTCTAAGCTAATACCAAAAAATTTTGCAACATTAGACTTTAAAATTATCCCTAGCAAAAAAAGCAACTTATTGTTAAAACTTAAGACAGACTCTATAAATGAAATCAATTTTATTAATATTTTTCCTGCATAAACTCATTATTAGAATATAATACCAAATAAATAAGAATTTAGTTTGAAGTTTTGACAATAATTCAAACTTGTTACTTAAAATCAGACCTGAATAATAAAATCTTTTCAATATTCAGAAGTTCAAACAATTCTAAAACTGAATTTTACAAAATTAAGCTTGCAGTAAGCTTTCACTAAAACACGAAAACATTTTCCTAAATCATGGAAATTTTGTATTTTATACCAAATTTTCGAGAAATTAAAATTTTTATTACTAATTTATAATGTAATAGATAAAATTATATCTAATAATTCATATTATTTAAGAATTTTTGTGAATGGCTTGCAATTCATTGGTGAGAAAAGAAATAAAAAAAGATTTAGGTAAGTTATACTTTAATTTGGGACCATCAATCTTCCATGGCGGATGGTAATGCTACTTTATTATTATTAACAAGTTATTATTTAAATATTGAATTTTTAAATAATTCATGGTTTTGGTATGCGTCGATTTTGAGACTACATCTGGAATACTCAATATGTGTGTGGTTAACATTTGCCAAAGCACTAGAAGTTTTTTAAAAGAAACCAAACAATTATAAGATAAATTCAAATAGAAGAACATATAAATTACTTAAAAAGTACTTCATAGCTAAGTTGTAACTTAGACTTTAATTTTAGTAACTTTTACTTTAACTAGGCCGCCATAACAACTACCTGGAACAATAAAAAAAATTCATTTTGTTCGGACTTTTTTTAAAACAAATTTAAAGCCCAGACTTGATTTTGAAAAAAAAAAAAATTTAAGTCATTAACTTGACTTAATTTAAGGCTTATGACTTCCTTACCGAATGAAATTATATTAATCAAAAATAGATAATTGACAACTTATTTCTTATTAATAAAAAACTCTTTATTATTTTTGAATAAAAACTACTCATTCATGAAATAAAATAATTCACTTAATTTTAAATTGAATAATGTCCGAATCCAAAAAAAATACTGTTGAATTCTTATCTAGCAATTATGGTATCACTCAGCATAACAAATCGCACCCAATAGCGATCGTAAATGGGTATCGTTATGGATGAAAAGATGACAATACAAATTCAACAAGATACGTGTGTAAGAATTCAAAATGTTATGCAAGTTTGACTCCAATACAGAATTCATATAAAAGATTCATATAACATATACAACAGATTCACACGTTTTAACAGTAAGGTAACTCAAGATTTAGAAAAAGTTTATGAAAAGAATAATAAGTCAGTTACGCAATGCTATAGAGATTTTGAGACGAATTTAATAATGGGTTTAGTGATACAGCAGAGGTACTAACTATGAAAAAAAATTTCATCTTTTCTTATAAAAATCAGAGTTAAAAATAATGAAAATAACAGAAAATTATTCAAATTTAGAAATAACTGGTGAATACAGTGCCACACTTAAAAACATACCATATTTAAGATAGGGAAATCAAAGAAAATAAGTCTGGTAATGCTTTTATGGGCTACAAAAAAATATTTTAGGACGACATCTAGTGCACTAAATAAGACTCTATGACTAATCGTTTTGTCTAACTTCCTCAAGTTTAGCCTGACAAAATTTTGATTTTTAAATTTAAATTTTCCAAGCCTAACGAGCAATTGTTCGATAACAAATGTCAAAAATTGACAAAATGATCTGTTAATCTGAATAATTACTTAGTCGTCAGATTATCTCTGAAGTAAGACTCTTCGAAATCCTGCCAAAAAAATGTATCACTCTCTTCGCTTTAGCTTTTAGGTTTTAATAGGAATTACATACTTAGAATTTTAGAACGTTCAATAGCTTTAACAAGCTTTAGAACAATATATATTGTATTTATATTAAACCACTTTTTTTTTAAAACATATCTTTTTTAATTTTCTCTTTAATTTAATTTAATTTATTTAACTCTTTTTTTTTTCTTTTTTTTTTCTATTTTACTTATTTTTATTTTATTTTAAAATATTCTTTTTATTTTTTTTTAAATCTGAAGGAGCAATAGCTCGGTACAGATATTCAAATAAATAAAAATAAATAAAACCACTAACAATTGGAAGCATAGTTAAAATGATCTTCTTTATGTTACCAATTCTCGATAGATTATCTAGAAAAACTGAGTGCATAAGAACTGGTACATTTAATAGAGACCCAAAATGGTTCGTTTGAAATCGGACTCCTCAGATTAGAGCAGAGTTGGTCAAAAGTCAAAGTCGACTTTGACTTTGAAATTTTTTTTTATACTTTAAAGCCTTGGCTTGGACCTTCATTTTAATAATTTAGAGTCGAACTAGGCCGCCAAAAAAACTTGCTGGAACGGCAATCCATCTGTCAAGATCACAGTCATATGATTTTTTGCCGTTCTAGGTAGCTATTTTAGCAGCCTACTAAATAAGAACCCTTAAAAGTGCCGTTTAAATAAAAAAAAATTTAAAGTCAAAGTTTTGACTTGACTTCAAAAAAATAATTTTTAAAGTAAAAGTCCAGACTTGACTTTTGACCAACTCTGGATTAGAGTACAGTGCTAAATTAATTTTCCTGATCTTTTGATTGATTTTGAGTATAAATACTAGTCATTTTTAATTCGATATTTTGAGGTTGGAATTGAATACGAAGCACGTACTTGTACGTCGTCATTTTTTCAGTCATCAAAAAATACATTATATACTTTTTTATTTCACTGAATTTATCTTCATAATTTTAAAAAATCAAGCTAAAAAAAATCTTAAACCTCGGTCTTAATTACAATAAATTTTCAAAAACACGCATTTTAAAAAATAAATTTTAATAAATGAAACACGTCTATTTCAATGCACTAAAATTCTAAATTTTTTAACTTTATAAAATTTAAAAAAAAAACTTTGAACAGATAAAACCATGCCAACGATTAAAATCTTTGCATCAGATTTTAAAAATTCCATTACAGTAACGGCTAACAATTTAAAGCAAATTAAATCACTAGGTAACTAATTGTTTTCTTTTTAAATATTGAAATTTTTCCGAAAGCTGAAACGAAGCTTGGCTATTTTGTCTTTAAAATAGTCAGGAAAAAGGACAGAGCCGAGGTTGATGATGACGATGTTTTGAACGAGCTTTTTGCTCTGGAAAAAAATTTAAACTTAATTGCTTACAAGGACAAAAAGAAAGGTATCAAAGTTTCTACAAATCAGGGAACTGGTACTAAAATAATCAACGCAACAAACATGAAACTCTTGAAGCGCCAAGGTATGTTAATAATCTGAAAGCATCAAGCTTAAACCAGTTGATTTAAGCTGAAGAGCTATTTGGCGTAAAAATTGACCACTTTGTCAGAAAGCGTGACAATTCTGTAGTTAACAAAGATGAAGTTTTTACAGAGCCAATTAATTTAGATCACAATTGGCTAGTTGCGGTTCTATCAACAGAAAAAAGGGGTACTCTGCTAAATTAAAATTAGAAAAAAAATTAAATTAAATTTTAAGAAAACAAGCCAAAAATGTCAACTGATAGTTCTGATTTCTCTAATTTAAAAACTATTGAACTTCAAGACAAAATGAATGAAGTGGAAAAAGAACTCGAAAAGGCTAAAGAGAAAAATTTTGAAAAAAAAAAAATGCTCAGCAAATTGAATTCAATGAGTTCGAGTTTGGTGGACGAAAAAGAAAAAATAGAAAAACTAAACAAAAAAATCAAGGAGAAAATGTTTACAGATGAAACAACTCGGATTGCAAGCAAGTCAGAAATGGATCACCTGGAGGCTCGATTGGTCGAGTTGGAAATTAGGAAGAAAAAAATAGCGACCATTTTTAAAAACTTGGCCAATGCTGAAAAGGTTGACATTTGTTTTATGATTGATACAACTGGGAGCATGTCGCCCTATATAAATGAAGCAAAGACTGTCGTTCACAAAATTGTTGATAAGCTTAGAACAAAATTTACCGATTTTGACTTAAGAGTTGCTTTTGTTGGCTATAGAGACCATTCAGATGGTGCTAATCGTGTTACGGTTTTTCCTTTTACAGAAAACATAAACAATTTCAAATCTTTTGCTTGCTCAGTCAAAGCTTCTGGAGGCGCTGATGAATGTGAGGACATATTCGGTGGACTCGAAGTAAATAGACTGCTTTTAAATTTTTAACCTGCTTAATTGAAAACATACAAAAGCCATTTTTTACAGGGGCATAAAAATTTTGAAATTAATTTTGAACGAAAAAGGATATTTAAAAAAAAAATATTTTTTTAATTCTATTCGAATTGTAAAATAGGCCCATAATTTTCCTCACCGCTTATTTAATAAAAAAAATCTAATTTATAAAGTTAAGTTTAATTTTATTTAAATGCATCTGTTCTAATAAAAAATTTCTAACTTAATAAAATTTGAAAAAATTTATATTTTTTTGAGTTGCGTCTTGAACAAAAATTTATTTTTCATATTTGGAGTACCATTGTCCAGTTTTCCTTTCTTCGCCTTTTTCGGTGGTGTTTGAAGTGGCAATTTTGGCATTTTTTTTTCATTCTTTAGTAGAATATTTATGGCGAAATGTAAAAAATTTTGTATTTTCATATCCTTAGATTTTTTATGCAATATTTCATAAAATTTTTATTTTCATTTTGATAACTAAATAAATGGGGAGAGTTTTTTTTAATTACTGAAATATTGCACAAAAAATCTAAAAATATGAAAATGTAAAAATGTAAAATTATTTTCATTTTGCAATATTTTTTTATGAAACCAATTTTTACCTTTTATACTACCGTATACCCTTGCAAAGAGATGCATGCACCAAAAACCAAAACTCAGGTTTTAGCCCAAGCATCACGTTACATCTCGCCCATGTTAATTTTTCCCCCCTTTTGATGCGTGCATTAAAATGCAGATTTTTGGTGTTTAACAGCGCGTTAAAACCCAAAACTCGGTGGAAAACGCCGCGTTAATTTCTGAAAATCGAATTTAGATGCGGCATCAAAAACACATGTTAGTCATTAACTTATTTTTGAAATTCAAATTTAGATGCCTGGTTAAAAATTGAAAAAAAAAATTAATTCATAAATGATTAAAAATTTTTTTTTTTATTAATAATACATTTTCTAGTTTTAAGTGCGGGGCTAATATTTAGATTTTAAAGTAAAAATTTGGAAAAGATTGGAAAAAAAATTGAAATTAAAAATTTGGATATTAAAAAAATTAAAATGATAGAAAGCTAATATCTTCTATTTTAAAAGTATACAAATTAAGTTCATCTTTTTGATTTTTTGGCTTTAAACCTGAGTTTTGATATTTTAATTTTATAAGGTTGTGTCCTGTAAATTTTTGTCAGTCAATCTTTACCTATGTGGCCTACCGACTTTGACTTAATCTTGTGACTTAAAAAAAGCTTTGTATAGAACTCGACGCGATGATAAAGATTATATATAAAATTTTTCAAATAACTTGATTTTTTATATTTTCTGGTCAGTCAAATTTTGAGTATATTACAAAATAAATTTTTTCTAAGTAAATTTTCTTAAGTTTTCTATATTTTTTCTCTGACTTTTTAGAAAACACTGAATCCATGTCCGGAAAAGGAAATTTTAGTACAAAAATGAAAAAAGCTTTTGTGTTTTTGTAAGCAGAATGATAATGTTAAAAAATTTAAAATTTGTACAATATTTTAAAATTAGAGAGTTTTATAGAGAGTGAACGGGATTTTTTTAATTCAAAATATTTTCTGAAATATTGCAACAAAAAATTTAAAATATATGTTATGACCAGTTTTTTTCCCAGAGTTTTCGTATAAAAAAGGAAGGACTATCGCATCAATTAGAATAATTTTTATGTGTTAATTTGTTTTTTTACTTAATTGAGACTGTTCTTTAAAAATGTACAAATAAACTTTAAAAACAATATCCATCAAAAAACCTAAAATAAACACTTTGGGAAAAAAAATTATTTTAATGTTTTATTTTTACATGAAAAAGGATTTTTAATAAAAATCAATTGGCATAATGTGAATGTATTAAAAACAAATTTTGTCTTTTATGATAAATGTGTTGCTTTAAACCTGGATTTTTTAAACCTCTTTAAAGAGTGTTTTTTTCAAAGGATACCATTTCAGATACCAAACTAAACAGGATAAAGAATATTAATTCAAAAAAAATCAGATGTTTCCTTTAAAAATTTTTAATATCTGAAATATTAAAATGATTTTTTTTTCTAAAAATTATTATAATTAATTTATGAAATTACATAAAATGTTTATCTTTTTTAAATAAATTTATTTTCATATTTTTATAGAAAAATTTAAAGATTTTCGTTTAAAATAAATAAAAAATAATAATCTTATGTTCACTTTTATCTATTTAATTTAAATTTAATAAGATTCTAAAATTAAATCCCATTTATTTTTTAAAAAAATTAACTTTAAACTTCGCACTTTTTTCAAAATTGCCAAACACTTTAATTAAAAGACGAAGAGAAAAACAAATTAAATTTATTTGTATTTTTTATTAATTTCGGAAAATTTTTTTGAACGTTCCTTAAAAAATCTTCTATTATTATCTAAAAAATTCTCGATGCAAATTTAATTGTTGAAATAAAAATGGTTTAAAAATAATTAATTTAAAAGGAAGTGAACAAGCTTATGTGGTCAAACATGAGCAGGGTGTTGTTTCATATTGGTGACGCTCCGTGCCATGGTCAACAGTTTCATATTGACTCCCAAGATTCTTATCCATCCGGTGACCCACGAGGCCTAAAAATCACTGACCTATTGAGAAATTTAACTGAAAAAAATATCAGCTACTTTTTTGCTGAAATAAACAAAAGCACTGTCAAAATGATAGATGAATTCAGCAAGGTATTAAATAGTTTAGATGGCAGCAAAGTAAAAGTTGTCAACCTAAACTCTGCAGAAGATTTGTCCGAATTAGTTTCGTCTTCCATCTCTTCGACTATTTCTGATACAAAGTCTCATAGCATGCATTGCTTAACAGGCAAATCAATGAAGAAAATATCTGTTGATCCAAGCTCTTTGTCGTGGAAAATTGAAAAAATGAAGCACTATAGAGCAAGTCTTTATAGGGCTAAATTTAATGGAAACATTGAAGATATTAAAGACAAAAGTATTGAATTGTCTGAAGCAAAAGTTGGGATTTCTTTGGCCGACAAGCCATTTGCCAAAGGTGCAATCAGATATGCTTATGCAGGTATGTTAAATGGACAAAAATTTGTTCTGAAAAAAACTGCTTCCCTCGATCCTGAGCACAATACGATGAAATTTTACACTGAAATGGTAGAAACTCAAGTGATTGCAAAAGTTTTAGCAAACAAATACTTTGACATTCTTCAAATTAATAAGAATATTAAATTTATTGACGTTAACTTGATTTGTATCGACAATACAGGTGAATATTACACAATCGAAGAGTTTATTCCAGGAAAATTTGTTAAATGGATGAATAACGCGGGTTCTTTGAATGAAGACATTTATTCATGTGCTTTAGGTATTAGATTTTTTAAATTAAAAAAAATAAGACAATAATTTAAATACATATATAAGAATGAATGAGTACTTTTGATCGCAAGATACATTTTAATTTTGAAATTTAGTTTTTCCATAGAAAAAAAATTTGGTCAATTTTTTTAAATTTTAAAATTGGCAACTTTTTTTTTCAATTGTATTTTATGGAATTGTGAATTTTGGGTTCAAAAAATGAAATTTAACTTAAAAAATATTTTTTTATTTAGAAACTCGTTCTGCAAAATATGACTGCTAAAAAAATGCGTATCACCAAAATTAATTCTGAGTAAATCAAATACTGCTTTTATACTTTTTCACTTTTGAAAATATTTAAAAGTGAGGGAAGGTGCATGTCTTAGTAGGTTTTTACACATAAAAGTTACTTTATTATTTTATATTTTTTTTTGGCATTGGAAAGTTATTACAGGGACAAGTCTTGCATCGACTGATGTTTATTGTAATATTGTTCATGATAATTTAGAACCAGGGTTTTTCTTCAAATAGAAGTAAATAGAAGCTATAGTAGAAGTAATCGTGTTTGCAAGAAGTTATTTTGTTTGATGAAAGGATTTCGGTTTCAAAA
This sequence comes from Brachionus plicatilis, assembly GCA_010279815.1. Lineage (NCBI taxonomy): Eukaryota > Metazoa > Rotifera > Eurotatoria > Ploima > Brachionidae > Brachionus > Brachionus plicatilis. The sequence continues at coordinate 861,547 of QEOQ01000640.1, read as the reverse complement.
GAGAATCTTTGGAAAAGTGATATTTTTAGTGGTAAAAAATTAATACTTAAATGAATTTTAAGCATTTTTTTTTAATTATTAAAAAACGGTTACTTGTAATGCTTTTCTTCTCTTCTTTTTCCTAATCTCTTCCTTTCCTTTCTTTAGTTATGATTATAAATTTAAATAATATTAACATACAGTACTGACATGACAAGTGGAATTTACGTAAAATAAGGTAAATTTTCATAAATTTTCACTCAACAAAAAAATTTCATAGATTCTATTGCTTTTTTTGACAAAAAGAAAATTAGCGAAAATTTACGCAAATTTACGTAAATTTGACTTTTTTTTCTGGTAAAAAATGGTAAAATTTTGTAAATTAATTTTATTTAATGAAAAAATGCTTTTCAAAGATATTGTTTGACCTAGCAATATCTTTGCAATATCTACCAATCTCCATTTTTTTATCACGATTTTTATTCCCTTTATTATTATTACTTTATTCTTATTATCTTTTTTGAAAAAAAAAATACCTTTTTTAAATGATTAATGTATGATTGGCATTTAGCTGGATTAAGTTTTCTTTGAAACTCTAAAATTTCCTTAACTGCTTCCTCATCATTTTGAATTTTTCTCTTTCTCACAAATTCTTTCTTTTCATTCCAAATCATTTCGATAGGATTCAAATCTAGTGACTTTGGAGGAGATTTTCCTTATTTAAATATAATAAGTTAAACAGCTTAGGCACTATAATAAATAATGTTAAACATTAAGTTCCAGAAATTTTAAAACTTAAGCGCTATCTGAATTTCTAATTTTTGACTTGAAATTCGTAAACTAAGATCTTTGTAACCCTAAATTTTAATTTTTTCAGAAAAAAATTGTACTCAGGGGTCTAAAAATAATTTTCAATGAGATTGAGATTAAAATTTAGTTAAAATATTCAAAAAATTATCATTAAAATTAAAATTATAATTAAAAAATTAACAGAATAATTATTGTATTCAAAATTTAAATGAAATTCAATTTCATTTAAAAACGTTTCATTCATTTATAAACTTTTGAGACTCTATTTATATAAAATAAAGCTTAAATTCAAAAAAGTAAAACCAAAGATTTGTTCAGAATTTTATCTGGTTTAAAAAAAAATTGTCTCAATATATCCCTTGGATTACATACAATTCAAGTGAAAAAAAGCGTTGTTTTTGGCTGTTTTTCAATGAATAAAATATTCGCACCCATTTTTTTTTGACAATGTGTAGAATATTTTATGCTCTTTCAAAATATACAAAATTTTGAAAAATATTTTAATTTTATCATTGAATACCTGGGCCTTAAAGAACTAAATTTTTTAAAGGATTAGTTATTTTTAGACCCCGGTACAGATTTTTTTTCCTAGCCCCTCAAAAAAAATAAAATTTAGAGTTTCAACGATTGTAGTTAACGAATTTCAAATCAAAAATTAGAAATTCAGATAGTACTTAAGTTTTGAATTTCTGGAACTTTAGCTTAATTGATTTTTTCATACAATTAAAATTTATCAGGAAGTTTATTTCGTAGACTTTATTAACTGAACAAGACTGGTCAACAATTATTTGATTTGACCAATGCTTGGAAAAAAGCCTATTAAAATTGAAAAAATCTTTAATTTGTGACTATAAAATAATTCATTTTGAATTTTGAAAGCTACAAAAAAATAACTTATAATCCTAAACTGGACTGAAAATTAAAAAAATATATATGTAAAAATCCTTTATTAAAAATATAAATATTAAATTATTAATAATTAGTAGTAGTACTAAGTAGTAGTAGTAGTAAATATAATTATATAAAATTAAAAATGTTATCAATTGTTAAAAACAACCTTTACTAAAACAAATATTATTTTTTCCAAATTTTCAAAGAAATTTTTTAATTTTATGTTTATCTTAAGATTCATTTGCTCACTGGACGTATCAAGCAACCAAAGAATATTTGATTGTAAACGATTTGCAAGGCTTTCGTTTGAATGAAAAACAATACTTTTTAACAGATCCAGCAATATCATCACCTGAGGGCTTTGATCGATTTTCAACTACAAATTTGTCTCTTAAAGGAATAAAGAGATTTTTTCGCACCCATCAATGCAATCATATTTGTAAGCATCTAAAACTTATAAAGCACAGATATCAGATTTTGCCAGACCGCGACATTAGTACTCTACACACAAAAATCAGTGGATAATTTATTTCAAATCTTTCTATTTTAGAGAAATAAATACTTATAAATTAGATATATTTTTTTATTCTTCCATAAACGATTTAAATTGTGTAAACGGAGCAAAATCGTATCAAAATAATTAATTAAAATTCTTATTTAGACATTTCGTTTATGAATATAAGTCTATTCAAAATAAAAAGGCTAATTTTAAAATAGAAAGGTTTAAAAAAAAGGGAATATTGAGTCGCCACACACTCGAGTCTGACCAACACACATTCAAATCCTGATGAGCACACAACCTTTAAAAGCACATATTTGATTGTGTATTATTAAGTTTAAAAAAGTTTAGATAAAAACTACAAAATTTTATTTCTTGAGACAAAATACTGAACAACATACAATATAGTATATATAGGTAAGGTTAGGTAGACCCTAAATAAAAACAGAAAAATGGTCAGATCTAAAAGTTGTAGATCATTAAAAATTTAAAAACTTAATAATTTAATCAAGCTAAAAAATTTAGTTTTAATGCTTTCTTTCTTAAAGTAAAATTATTCTAAACTTCAAATTTACAAATCAAAAATTTAAAGTCAAGTCAACAGACTGTTTTGTGAAAAAAAAATTTTAAAAAGCTGCTAATTTTAAGTCAAACACGTTTTACATGCTATGTTAAAGGTTAAAAAAGGTTTTTGAAAAAGTTAACCAGTTTATAAGATCGATTGATAAATTTAGTCAAAAAAATCATTTTCTATTAAATTTGTTTTCAGTTTTTTTTTATTTAAATCTTCTCATGCTTTATCATTAGAATCATTCTTCAAACATTATGAATTAAAGATTTTTGATGATGATGATTTATTTTTATTGTGACTTGATCACTAAGGTACTGGGGGATCATGTTCACTTTCAACCGTTTTGAAAGATTTTCAAAATATTTTAGGAAAAAAATTTAAAAATAAATTAAACAAAAATTGAGTAAATCAATATATCATAGCATCATATTTTAGGAAACTCTTCATCTTTGACATATTATAATATACATACAATATTCCCCACATTGGTTAGGAACATTGTTCACTAATCTGAAGAAAAGGTCATCTCTCAGCTTGTCAAACGCCTTACTTGCATCAGGACTAACTACGTTTAGTTTTGACCCACTTTGCCTTTAAAAGTTCATAACTTCATTTGTTATAAAATACGCATGCTTGTATCATAAATTCTTTTTTAAACCAAATTGATTAAGATGAATTTCTTTAAAACAGTCGATTTTACTGAGTAAAAGAGTTTCGATGAGCGTAACGATTGAAATTAGTTAATGATTGGTCCAGAGTTATCTTCAGTGACAATTCCAATTTTGAGGTCTTTAATCGTAAATCAAGAGTTATAGAAAAAAGATTCAAAAATGAGAAGTTTCATCCGAAGTTCTCTTTGAGCCAGATATTTTTTTCAAAAAAATACAAAATTATTTTTTTTTTGGTTTTATGTTTAGGATTGATGACATGTGTTATATGCGTAAAAAAATAATTTTTTTAACAAAAAAAAATTTTGAACTACAATTTTTTTTAATTAGTCTGTTTTTTATGAATATTTATGTTAATTGTTAACTCATTATGGTGATTTTTTTTATGATAAAATTTGTAATCAAAAAAATTTTTAAATAAAATGAATGCCAATTCCGAAGATGTAGTAATAAAAATTGAAAATTATCAGTTTTAAAATCGTCCATAAATTAGATTTAATTATTCAAACAATTGATAATCATGAACTTATATAAAAATGGCAAATAGAAGTTTTAAATCAAGATCAAAGAATCAAAATATAAATTGTAATATTTTTTTAATAATTAAAAAAAAATAAATTTTTCCAAATATTTTAATTGATTTAAATGAAAACTTACTTTTAAAGAAAAAAATCTACTGTTTTATAATTTATTATTTATTTAAGTAAAAATAAAATTATTTCTGTTTGAATGAATGGATTTAAAAGTTATAAATTTTAATTTGTGAATTAACTTTACCTGAATTATTTAAATTATTGATTGTTTTTGCTAAATAAATCAGAGATTAATAATTTTAATGTTAATTTGATAATGAACCATTATTTGACATAACATGTCTACTAGTATTTAGTATTTATTTCTTAAAAATTATCAAAATCATTAGATCAATCAATAAATAAATTTTAAATAATCGTTTTGATCTGAAACTTTTATTTGCCATAAAAATATTACTCAAAAATTGAAATTAATTTGAAAATATAAAACTTTGTCAAATTTATCGAAAAAAATTTAAATAACTTGGTCATAGGTTTATTTTCTAAAATCCATTCTGTTCTATTCTGAATATTTTCTGGTCAGAACATGATAAAAAAAATTGTTTTAGAGAAAAAAACTCTTTTATGTAATTATTATTTAACTAGAATTTTTATGATAAACCTTATTTTTTGTTATTAAAAAATTATGAATTAAATATCATTTTTATGATTTTAATAAAAAATAATACTATGGAAATTTCTTGTTACCAGAATTATTGTTAGTTTTGGAAACCGTACATATTTTTAATTTTTTTTTCAGATATTTATCAAATACTTTATTTATCCTGACCAGGTTTTGGTCTTGACACACGAATGATTAATAAGACCAAAATTTAAGTTTTAACTAATACAAAAAAAAGTATTTAGATCATTAGACCTTAAGTGTCCCAAATTCAAAATTCAAAATACTGGCAAGTAGCTTTTGGATCGATTAAGCTTTGTTGTTAATTAAAACTAATTAAGCCAACTCAAAGACATTCAATTTAATTAAGAAAAGCAACTTCTTGGAAGTCAATAAATATAATAACAACTGAGTGATATGATTGAAAACGCATTTTTATTTAACCAATTTTTTATATTTGGTTGGTTGAGTATGATTTTTTAGCAATTACAAATAATTATTTGATTCCTAATTTAATAGTTATTTTTAGCCTTATGGAAATAAACACAAATAAATAATGAAAAAAATCAAATGACCAAATTATATCAAGGACAATTTTTTAATTATAGAAAAAGGGAAGTTTACAGATTACTTTCTTCAAAAACAAGTTTCGAAAAAGGGAGGATTTTAAAAATTAAATTGAAAGATCTTTACACAATTAAAAATATTTTTAAACAATTTTTTGTGTACTAATATATCCGTGACAACGCGTCAAATATGATTTTTAAAACTAAATTTTTTTATAAAATTTATATTGTTTATGTTTAACTAAGTGAGTCGAAGCAAAATAACGAACAAGCTTCGGCTCACAATTTCCAAATTTCAAAGAACCAGAACACAATTTATTTCTGCATATTAATAAGTTACTTACTTTAGGCACTGAGAATTTGTTAAGCAGATGTAAGTTTAAAATTTTCAAAAGTTAATATTTTAAGCCAAAACTAAATAATCGGTCAACATGAAAATAAAATTAATATGCTGAGTTAGAATCCAAAAAAACTTACATCACATAGAAACTATCACTCATAGTTTCTTTCAGCAAAGGTCTCTAGCCAAATTTAGATATAAATAAAAAAATCGAAATTATTATATTCAATTAAAAATTTTAAATTTTATTTAAATAATGTTTTTATAAAATAACTTAAATCATTGCTGATTTTTTTTTCAAACAATAATTATTTTTTTTTAATAAAATTGGAAACTATGCCTTGAAGAAAGAATCAAATTAATCTAACAGAACAAAAAAAAATACAAAAAATTAAAAGAAGAATGAAAAATAATTTCAAATTCATTTTTTAAATAACGATAACATAACATTAATTTTAGGTGTGAGAGGAAATGATCGTTATTAAAAAAAAATGTTAGTTTTACTTGAATTTTTTATATTTATAAGCGTACAATATTAACCATTTAGTCTAAAGTATTATTAGTTTTGAATGTAAAAATATAATCTTTTCATCAAGTTTGTCATTTAAACAGGAAAAAAAGGATTAACTTAGTTAAAAATAAGGAATGCGTTATTTAATTTAAAAGAAAAATTTTTAACCACATTATTAAGTTTTAATTTTTTGTTCTTGCTATTTGTTCTTGCTATTTTTTGTAATTTAATTAATTTTATATGTTTTAATATAGAATTAATTAAATTTATATGCAAAAAGACGATAGTAATTTTTAAAAAATTACATTATAAATATTCTAATTTTTTTAATTTAATAAATTCTAATATTTTCAAATTTTTAAAGAATCTGGATAAAAATCAGATTTTACTCTACTATTTTGTATTTTAAAAAACTTTTTTTCTTTTAAGTTAACTATTAGCATAATAAAATTTATTACTTGGTTTTTATATTTAAACAAAGCATTAAATATTAAATTTTTTCATATTATGTACTCAAAAATACCCGGGTTACAAAAATTCTTTATAATTTAGAATGAATTTTTTTTGTGTTAGTTTTTTCTATTTACATTTTTTTTATTTTTTTTTATCATTAGTAGATTATTTTATTAATGAGAACATTTTTGTCATTTTTATATTGACTGTTAAAATTATTCTAAAGATTTAATTTTTATAAAAATTATTTTCAAATTATTAAAGAAAATAATAACTTTACATAGAGATTTTAAACATAATTTATGATCAAAAATAAAAAAATTGATGTCCTCTTAGCAAGATTGAAATAAGCAAATTGCTCTTTTCATTTCTGTAGCTAGCTTTAATTGTCAAGTGATTCGCAGGTTTTAAAGATAAATTATTCCAATAGTATTTTTGAATCACAATGAAAGAAAATTTAAATTTCAAATGAATTAAATTTTCATTTTGTCTATTCTTACCTCACATGAATAAATTTATTAGAATTAGTTAGATTGATAATTTTAATGAATATGTCTCTGCTTCCTAACGTATTTAGGAACATAAGAGAAATTTACAAAAAATATTTTAAAACTTAATAGAGTTAGAATATTTTTTTGCCATTTATTTGACATATTCAACTAATCTCCAAATCAAATTGGTAAACACTGGGACAAACATTAATTGTTGCACAATATTTAGGTTAAAGTAAAGTTTCTAAAGCTTTGTTAAACAAAAAAAATTCATACGATTTTAATAAATCTCTTAAAATTATAATATTTTTTAACTGAGCTTAAACTAATAAAAAAAATCTCATAAGGTAAAAATAAGAATAAAAAATTTCATCTGGCGTTATTTCCTTACTTTAGATGACAATCCGCTATTTTCTGCTATTTTTTTTAGTCAAATGTTCACAATGCGATTTGGTAATTCTAAAATTTAGGCATTCAGAAGAATCGCTTGACATATGCGCATTGAAAAAGCCCATACCGCAAGAAACCTCGATTGACAAAGAATTAAAATTAGTAAATTTGGTCGGCGAAGATGCTTGTCAGCCCTTCAAAGACGGTTCCAAGCCAAACACTAGTGCTTACTATTTGCATGTTCCCACTCCAAGATGTTCGTTCACAGACATGGCAACTAACATACAGGAGCATGCGCCTAAATTGGTTATTCTAGGAACTGATGGTCCCATTGTTAGTACTCAAATTTTAAATACTTGAATTAAAAGTTTTATCTTTAAAATTTTTTTTCTTAATTTTTTAAAGAGTATCAATACTTCGTTGATAAATTTGACTGCATCCTACGCATTTATGGCCGATGAATTTGCCAAAAAAGTTTCCTTTTTTTTGGAAGGTGAAACCAATTTGACTGTTGTTCAATCGGATCTTTCACGCTTTGACGGCTCTTTGCTAGTTATATGGGCTATAGCAAGCTTGACCATAATTTTCGGTGGAATTTGGACTCGCCACGAGTTCAATATCAAGCTGGAAAAGCCAAATTCAAGTGGTGAAATTAACCAAAATTTTGCCGATGAAATCAATGAGAACCAAGTAAATTCTTCTAGTCTAATTGAAAATGAAGAGAGCAAAAAAGACGAGGATCATAAGCACTCGCTCACAATCAGTGTTGGATATTGGTCGATCCTGGTATTGCTCATATTTGTTGTTGGAATGCTTCTAATGCTTTACTATTTCTTTGATTACATGAGTACTTGTTAAAAGATTTTAATTTTTTAATTTTAAACAATCATTTAGTTTATGTAATCTATGCAATTTTTTGTTTGGGCGCAGCATCGTCAATTTATAGAATAGGTTGTTTGGTAATAGAAAGTTTTGAGATTTTAAAATACAAGTAATTTGAGAAAATTATCCAAGCTTAGCCAAAATCTAAATATTTTACCTAGATTGCCAACATTAAATTTGCCATTAAACAAAAAGCTAACTTTGCAGCCAGCCAAAGTTTTTTTGACTCTAATTTCTATCAGCATATGCATTTTGTGGTTTATTTTTCGGCATGAAGAGTGGTCATGGAGTCTCCAAAATGTGATGGCCTTGTCACTTGCCGCAAATGCTTTGTCTTTTTACAGACTGAGCAAGTACAAAACCGTCACAATTATTCTTGTTGTCTTCTTTTTATATGATATATTTATGGTATTTATTACACCGACATTTACCAAGGTAAGTTAATATTTCCTTCCTATGCCTGGATTAAGAGAAAAATTGCTTAATTAGTTTAGAAATTTTTTTGACAAAAATCAAGAAAACATAGCTAATTTTTTTCCAAAAAAGGGCTTTTTCATTGTTATTTTATTCTAAGAAAAAAATTTTGAATTAAAAAAGGTATTCTTCATTTAATAAAATTTTGAGCTAGGATCATTTTTATTAGAAATTTAATTTTTCAATGCTAATCAAACGGTAAGTGCCCCTGTCCCAGACGACTGATTAATACATCATTTACTTAAATTCATTGAAAAAATATTGATAATTTAAATTAAAAAAAATTAATTAGTTAAAATACAGAATTTTTAAAAAAGTTCACAATAACATATTCTTGCTAAATAATTCAAATAATTCCTAAAAATCTTTATAAATTAGATATATTTTATTGAAAACTTTAACTTGATCTGTTGATCACAATGCAATTCATTTTGAAGCTCTTTCTTTTGATAAAAATTTCTTGGCAATTTGAAGTTTATGATCAATTTTTGATGCTCAAAATTAACAAATCAAACTAAAACTATTAAATAAATTGTTATTTCAAAATAGAAATAATGCAGAGATACATTTTTGAATTTAACATACTATGTTAAATAAAAAAATTAACTCTGCAACATCAAAATGGACAATGCAAGGTGTACACCATCGAAATGATGCTATTTAAAGTGGATAATTTTTTGCACACTTTTGCAGATTTTACCTTTAGATTTAACATAGTATGTTGAAACCAAAAATTTACTTCTGCACTAAATCTATTAAAAAATTTAAATTTATTTTATAGTTTTAGTTTGATTTGATTTGATCTTTTTGAGCATCAAAAATTGATCATAAACTTCAACTTTCCAATTTCTTTCATTATTTTTTAATTTGGCCATCGGTTCAACCATTTCTTTCATCTGGGTTTTCAGTTTCTTGAGGAATTTTTAATTATTTCAACAAGCGATTTAAATTTAGAACAAGCATTTAAAGAAAATGTAATTATTCTTTCAAATATTCGACGCTGAAATGAATAAAAAATAAATTTTTCCAAAAAATAAAGACTACCTTTTGATTTTAATATTATTTAAGCTATTTGCTTCAAACCTTTTAAATTCAAAAGCTTGAAGAAATAACAAATCTTTCATAATTAATAACTCAGTTTATTTAAAAAAAGACGAGTCGAACAAATTAAAAAAAAATTAATTTTTAAATCTCAATTTTATCTTATCTTGAACTTTAAAAAAATTTTGAAAATTTATCTAAAAGTTTGAAAACTCACAGCAATACTTGTTCCTAGTTGATTAAAAAATATAATTGTTTAATAAAGGGAACTAGCATAATGGAAGCAGTCGCTTTTGGCGGCAAAGATGCGTCAGCTTCCAGTGGACCTCAGGACTGGTCAAATCTTCAATTTGGAAACCGCACACCCGACACTTCTAACCGAGTAAGCTTTGACCAAACTAAATTTTATAAAATAATCAAATCTTTTTTTTCCATATTAGCTTCCAGTTGTAATCATAATCCCACATTTAAACTACCAGCGTCGTTTATGCTCCTATTATTATGATTTTTCGTTTAGCTTACTTGGTCTTGGAGACATTTTAGTACCCGGATTGAGTGTCAATTATGCTATTATTTTTGACAGAGCAATTGGAAATAGCCGTTTTCCAAAATATTTTATCATTAATGTTATTGGATACATAATAGGACTACTTTTGGCATTTATGGGTCTGCTCTTTATGAACATGGCACAACCTGCTTTGCTATATTTGTGTCCAATTTTATTGATATTTTCTTTCATGACAGCATTGATTAGTCGTGAATTAAAATTATATTGGTCAGGTGAACCAATTAGTACGCTGATAAGCCAGGTCGATATTCAAATGCTAACTTCAGGACAAAAAACAGATGAAGAAAGTGCCCAAGGCTAATTTAATTGTATGAAATAATGCTCATTAATAGCAAGAGTAATGCTTTTGTAAATAAAAGAAGCCAATTTTGAAATTTTGTAAAATTCTTAAAAGGAATTAAAGAAATAATTTTTTTAAATGTTTATTTTTGGTGTTGAAATATATTTAAATAATAAATTATTTAAAGTTTTTTAAAAAAATCTCCTTACAATTTATATTTGAATTAAAAGTACAGTGGTGATTTGATAACAGTATTTTACGAAAAATTACGTAAAATACCGAAAAATCCGAAAAGTGAAAAAGAAGCATTTTACGAAAAATTACGTAAATTTTCAGGATATTGAGATAATTTTAGTAAAATTTGGTAAAATTAAAAACAGCCAATTCAAAATTCAAAATTTTTTGAAAAAATGTCTTTTTTTTCCAAAAATAGAAAATTTAAGACAGTTTTTTTTTCATAAATTGGTCAAAAAAATAGTTATTTTTAAATTGTTATAAAAAAAGGTTTCTTAAATTTTCGATTTTTACGTAAAATGTGGTAAAATTTGGTTAATTTACGGTATTTTACATAATTTTTCGTAAAATACTTTTATCAAATCACCACTGTAAGTGTTCAACTAAATTTTCATCCTTTTAGTATATTTTTGTTAAGTTTTGATTTTTTTTGAATCATGTATCGAGGGTTGTTAAATATTAAAATTTAACTGGATTAAACCACTCAATTAATCCCCATAAAGGGTTTTTTACAATCAAATTCAAATGTCTATTAAGTAATTAAAACTTAAAATTAAATTAAATTCTGTTTAATAATAACATGTTGAATCTTGGATAAAACATTAATTTTATTAAAATTATCTTATTTATAGAAAGATGCAATGCAATTCGTTGCTTGCTGTTTTTAAATTTCGAATTAAATTTTGAAAGCAAACAATTTACTTTTTTAATAATCTCAAATGTTAAAATGAAAAATTTATTTTTAGAAAAAAATGAACTTAAAATTAGAATCAAATAAACTCTTTAAAGTTTATTTTTTAAATCAAATTAAAAAAAAATTATTTTACCCAAAGAAGTTGAATGACACCTAGACTTTGTATGAATCCACTGCTTTTTAAATAAAAGCTTTTAATAATATATAGAATGTTTTTTGTTATACTGTAAAATATTGAGTCAATTATAATTTTTTTAAAGCAAACTTACCAATATAATTTTTAGATTTAAATTTTTAAATATTCTCTTTTAAATTGGCCTCAAAAGTGTGATTTTTTTTTTGGACAAAATCTCAAAGACCAAGTTTTTTGCTCTCTTCAAGGTTAAGAAAGTACTTTTATGGAGGATTTTAAATAATTCTTAACAAAGCTTACCTATAAAAACGATAAATAATGTAATTTAACCAAATTTTCAATTTTTGTAAAAAATATATGAACTATTTATTTCCTTAATTTATTTTAAGCAAATAAATTTTATTTTTATTGAATTTTTTGAATAAAAAATTTAATGTTTCAATATTAGATCTAACTGTCTCGACAATTAATTTTTCAAATTTTTTTCAATAAAAAACTTAGCACTCAAAGGCCCAATTTTATTTTTTTACGTTAAGGACCATAGAGGTACATAAAAGCCCTAAAGCAAGATTTGCTTTTTAGATAAAATAAACTAGATTATTCATTGAAAATATGTTAAAAGACGTTACAGATTGCAAAAATAAATTTATTTTATCATTTTTGTTTAGCTTTCAAAAAAATGATGTCTAGATTTAAGTAAAAACCAAAATTTATTTGAAAAAAAATTGATAAAAATTCAAGCAAAAATGTTCATTATCTAAAAAAATTATGATTTTATATATATTCTCAGTCCTTGTTTGTTATTTTTTTTACAAATCGTTTTGAAAACCTCCCTTAGACAAGAACCACATGAAATTGATTGCATTTGTCACAATTAAAGTTCAATTTGTTTCCATTACATAACCTAATTTGAGACTTTTTTTTGCAGATGAATCAATCTCAGTGCTTGCTAAGCGCTTTCTAGAGGAAACTGAAGTAATTGGAGTTGTAGGCTATACGCTTAATTTACCAAATTTTTTATTGGCATGTCAAAAATCATAAAAATGCTAAAAGTTTGGTCTCATTTATCTGACGTTTATTTTGTTGATCCAACTTTCTCATTAAAATTACCGTAATTCCGTGTTGGGGGACGCGTGCATTAATACCCAAAGTCATATGTGAAGTGCATGCACAGACATTAACCCCTTCCATGTTAAAAAAATACTATTGAAGGTTCGACGCACTACATGTGCAACTTTGGGTATTAACGCGTGATACTAGTAAAAAAACCAAGTTTAAATGTCGAGTTAATAATCAAAAAATCTTTTTTAGAGCAACACTTTAATTTGAAATTTTCTGAAATATTAAAAAAATAATTTTGCATATTTCAACTTTTAGTGCGACCATTCAAACAAAATTATGAAAATGTTTTTTAATATTAAAAATTATTTTTTTTATGCTTATCTAGTTATAGATGCAGCTTTTTTTTTAAAGATTTAAAAAATCATACGATATTTCATAGATAATTTCAAACCAGAATGAGGAAGTTATGCGTCGACCTCTTCAAAGTTTAAACTTGAATAGAGTTGATATTACTCCAGTTGTAGTTTTAAACAAAGATGGGAGTGTTCGAAAGCCTCTTGGTAGGAAAAAGGGCTCAAAAAACAAATCATCAAATTAAGATTTTCAAAAAGTATTTTTTTTATTTTAATATTGTCTTTAAACGCCGCTCTTAAAATTAATTCAAGACTTTGTCATATTTTTTTAATATTTATATTCTATGAAATATCGTATGATTTTTTAAATCTTTAAAAAAAAAGCTGCATCTATAACTAGATAAGCATAAAAAAAATAATTTTTAATATTAAAAAACATTTTCATAATTTTGTTTGAATGGTCGCACTAAAAGTTGAAATATGCAAAATTATTTTTTTAATATTTCAGAAAATTTCAAATTAAAGTGTTGCTCTAAAAAAGATTTTTTGATTATTAACTCGACATTTAAACTTGGTTTTTTTACTAGTATCACGCGTTAATACCCAAAGTTGCACATGTAGTGCGTCGAACCTTTAATAGTATTTTTTTAACATGGAAGGGGTTAATGTCTGTGCATGCACTTCACATATGACTTTGGGTATTAATGCACGCGTCCCCCAACACGGAATTACGGTAATCTTTTTTCTAAGACTTATCCTTTCTCCATCTTTCTAATCTTATCCATATCGTTCCATTTTTCGAAGTTTTGTCTATGTTAGTTTCTTCAGTTTTTGATTATCAAAGTCTTCATAATAATAATATTGATTTATTATAACATTTTTTAATTTTACATTTGATGAAAAAAAAAATTCTCAAAAATGAGTAAATATATAAAGCATAAAAAATTATGAACAAAGAGCAAAATAAGCATCAAAAAGGGTCTTTAAAGCCGCCTGAACCCTTGTCTTAATGTCTTAATGTTAAAAATTATCATTTTTCGTTATTATAATTAAGCTTTTAATAAAAAGACTAGCATTTTCAGAAATTCTTAATCCAAAATTTATAATTTTGTTTTGATGTAAGATTTTTAAAAATTTTAAATTAGCAAATTGATGGTTACAAAAAAAATTGAAATTTAGTAATTTCGTCAAACCTCTGATAACACCGTAGATGAAAAGTTGATAAAAATACATTTTTGAAAGTTTAAAAAAAACACGAAATATCAAAATCAGCATTTTTTTTCTTTTGTAAATTTTTATATTTAAATTAAAATTTTTAGAGAGAAGTACAAAAATTTAGATTTTTTATGTGTAATTTAATATTGAAATATACAGAAATTTTTAAAAATTTTATTTTTTAATAAAGAATGATTAAATTTTGCAACAATTTTCAATTAATTAGACAAAAATAAATTTTGAAAATTAAACAATCTTTTTCTCATCTATTAATTAAATAAGAAATTAAGTGTTTGCATTATTTCTTTCTCTTATTTGCTTTAAAGATTCTAGTTCTATTTTAAGCTCATTTCTTCTATTCTTTAAACTGTGTATCTTTTTTTGCCGTGTTATATGTTTATTTGTTAAAAAAACTTAAAAGTAAGGGTTATAAATTTTTTACTAGAAAAATTTTCTTACCATCTAATACCAAACCAACTCTCCACAAGCGAATTAAAGTAACCAAACTAACAATTGATGCAATATCGGATTTACCAATCACTAAAGTTAAATCTAGACCAAAACTAATAACTATAATTATTGCTTCCAGAATTTCCAGCTTGCGTTTTAAAAACATTCTTGGTGTAAAAATTAGCTTTGAAATCATTTCCATGATAAATAGACTGAGAATAGTGAGAATGACAACTGATAAAATGATATGGCCCACTTCAAAATTTGATCGTGTCTGATGAGCCTTGGTCAACGTTTTGTTGAGATAACCCACAATTTGTGAGCTGTTTTGGTAAAATCCTTCTGCAATATATTTCTGGAACAAAAGGACGAGCTAAATGAACACATCTCAAAAAAGATCATTCACGCTGCTCAAAAAAGTATACCCCTCTACTCTCAAAAGTTATTTAAATCTAGCTTACCAAAAAATATTGTAATATTAATTAAAGAACGAAGGAAAATGAGAAAACTTTTCCAAAAATCAAGATGTCCTTCTTTAAAGGTATCATTTAATAAGCTTACATCTGAACTACGTCTCGGTCTTAAAGAATTTTGGAATCAAAACTGGCTCGAGTTTATGAGTAAAATAGGAAAAAATCCACTTTCAAGTAGACCTTTTTGGAGGAAAACAAATAAGTTCAGGACAAAAAAACTTACAAGACAAATACCATCGTTACTTAAAGATGGCAAAGAATATAATTCAGATACAGATAAAGGAAAAATCTTTGGTGATCTTTTAGCCACAACCTTTAGTCCTCATCTTGATTTTGTTGGATCTGATGATAACTGTGAAGTTTCACAAACAATAAAGGATAAAGAAAAAAATAAATTACAAAATAATCTATATGAACCTATCACTCTCTTAGAAATTACAAAAGCTTTAAAAAAATTAAAAGAAATAGGGGGGTCTGGTCTTGATCGTATCCATAACCTCATGTTAAAAAATTTACCTATAGAGACTTTATTTGAAATAAGTCTACTCTTTAATAAGAGTATGGAAATAGGCCAGGTTCCAAAATCCTGGAAAATAGCAAGCATAACCATGATCCCTAAGAAATCTTTTCCTACTCAAGACCCTAACAACTATCGTCCAATTAGTATGACAAGTTGTCTTGGAAAACTACTTGAACGCATTATTTACACCAGAATATATAATTTTCTTGAGAACAACAAATTACTGATACATGAGCAATCAGGATTTAGAAAACACAGACGCACTGCAGATAATCTTTATTTTCTCATTCAAAAAGTCGTTGAGTTTTAATAGAAAGAAAAAAGTCTGCTGTCTATATTTTGACATTTCTAAAGCTTTTGATCGAGTTTGGCATGATGGACTAATTTATAAGTTAATTAAAATAAATCTACCTCCTTATCTCATTCATTGGATAAGATCGTTTTTGCATTTAAGATCCTTTAGAGTAAAAGTAAATGGTCATTTAAGTGATCAATACCCTATTAAAGCAGGAGTTCCACAAGGGTCGGTAATTAGTCCACTTCTTTTTAGCATTTTTATAAATGACATGCCAAAAAGAAACAAAACAAATTGCCAATACTCTCTTCTTTTTGCAGATGATTTGGCTACTTTTTTTACTTTTAAAAAGATGGGAAATCTTGAAAAAGTGATTAATAATTACTTAAAAGAAGTTGAAATATGGCTTTTCAAATGGAAAATGAAAATTTCTGTTGAGAAATCATGTTATATGATCTTTGAGAAAAAAACTAAAGTTAAAATTAATCTTGACCTTAAAATTAATAAAAGTAATTTAAATAAAGAGGAAAAAGTTAAATTCTTAGGAATAACATTAGACTCAAAACTTACTTTTAGTCCAATGGTGGATGAATTAAAAGAACGTTGTAATTCAAGGCTTAACTTAATAAAATATCTTTCAAATAGGAAATGGGGTCTAAGACCAAAAACATTAGGTAATCTTTACAAATCCTTGATAGGATCAATCTTGGATTATTCTTTTCCTTGTTTAAATTCATTCTCAGAAACTAACATAAAAAAAATACAAGTAATTCAAAATTCAGCATTTCGATCTATTTTGAAGCTGAAATATGATACACCCTCAAATATTATGCACCAAGAGGCCTTCAATAAACTTAAACTCCTAACAGTTACAAATCGACTTTTTGAGTTGAGTGAGAGATATGTCAGGGCAGGATTGAATCATTCTGTTCCACTGGTCGTCAGTCTAGTGGAAGAATACAGAGAAGGTTTCGAATCAAGATATATCGAATATCCAACTCCATTGTGTAATTGCTACCTAGTAATTTCTTCTTTTTTTCCTGATTTATTGCGAGGAACGAGCCAAGCCGAGACGAGCTTATTAACCAAACAAGACCGTTCGGTTTTGGACTGAATCAATTTGATTTGAGGGGAAAGTAAGCAGAACTATTGGATTAGATTCGAATTGATTCGCGAAAAAATTAACATCTATTGGATAAAAATCCAATTACAGCACATACAAAAATATCTTTTAAGGTTTCGTTACTCGCATATCAAAAGCTCTGCT
>QEOQ01000640.1:536116-841484 GCA_010279815.1 Brachionus plicatilis | reverse complement strand
AAATGATTTTAGAATAGAAGAAAACTTCTATTCAAATACTTAAATTTACTATAGTAAAAAATGAAATGATTTATTTTTGCATGAAGTTGTTTTAGAGAAATATAGTTTGATTTTAAATTAAAAAGCTTTTACTTTATATTAGCAAAAATTACTTTAGAAAAAAATAGTTTTACTTTATGGAAAAAAAAAGACTCTATTTTAATTAGCCAGCCAAAGTAAAATAAAACTTTAAAAATAATTTCCATCGTGACTTTTCTTTTTTTTTAAGTTTTTGAACTCCAAAATGAAAAATAACTAGCGAGTGGGAGTAATGATAAAACAATTAGAATTTTGGACTTGAATACTCACAATTGCACTCACATTTTGACTGGCCATACATTTTGGGCTTACTGTCTACAGCATTTGGACAAAAACACACTCGCCAGTGGTAGTCGTGATAGCATCATCAGAATTTGGGATCTCAATACTCACAAATCCACTCACACTTTGACTGGCCATCCAGATTTCCTTCCATATTCTTACGGACTTGTCGAAAAAAGTAATAATTTTGAGTAAATAAAATTTTTTAACTAAAGAATTTGAAATAATTTAATTGTTCATCAAAATAATTAAATACACAAAGAAATAAAGATACGCTACAACAAAATTTTTAAAAAGCTTTATATTTTAGAATAAATAATGGTCATTAAAAGGTAAAATCTATTTAAATGAAATTAAAATAAGAGATAAAATTTGAAAAAACGATAAAACAATGATAAGTTTAATATTAACATATTTTTTCAACTGATAAAAACAAGATTTTAGGTTGTCAAAGAAATTAAAACTAAAAGAAACAAAATAAAACGAATAATTCTACAGCTTTTGGACAAAAACACACTCGCCAGTGGGAGTGATGATGACACCATAAGAATTTGGGACCTAAATACTCACAAATCCACTCACACTTTGACTGGCCATACAAAATTGGCTAGTTGTCTACAGCTATTGGACAAAAACACACTCGTGAGTGGATTTTGTGATAAAAACATTACCACCTTTTCACGACTTCAACTGGCGAGTGTGTTTTTGTCCAAAAGCTGTAGACAACTAACCAAATTTGTATGGGCAGTCAAAGTGTGAGTTGATTTGTGAGAATTGAGATCCCAAATTCTAATGGTGTTATCAACTCCCACTGGCGAGTGTGTTTTTGTCCAAAAGCTGTTGACAAGCAACCCAATCTGTATGGCAAGTCAAAGAATGAATGCATTCGAGAGTATTGAGGTCCAAAATTCAAAGTCAAAGTATGAGAATTTTCAACGATTTTACCTAAATTCGAATCAAAATATTTATTTAAAAGTTTAAAAAAATAATCTTCAATATTGTTTTTAATTTTACAAATAAAAATTTTAATCTTTTAATTTTAAAAAAAAAAGTTTAATTTCATATAAATGAAAATTTTAAATTAGCAAATTGATGAAATATCAAAATCAGCATTTTTTTTCTTTTGTAAATTTTTATATTTAAATTAAAACTTTTAGAGAGAAGTACAAAAATTTAGATTTTTTATGTGTAATTTAATATTGAAATATACAGAAATTTTTAAAAATTTTATTTTTTAATAAAGAATGATTAAATTTTGCAACAATTTTCAATTAATTAGACAAAAATAAATTTTGAAAATTAAACAATCTTTTTCTCATCTATTAATTAAATAAGAAATTAAGTGTTTGCATTATTTCTTTCTCTTATTTGCTTTAAAGATTCTAGTTCTATTTTAAGCTCATTTCTTCTATTCTTTAAACTGTGTATCTTTTTTTGCCGTGTTATATGTTTATTTGTTAAAAAAACTTAAAAGTAAGGGTTATAAATTTTTTACTAGAAAAATTTTCTTACCATCTAATACCAAACCAACTCTCCACAAGCGAATTAAAGTAACCAAACTAACAATTGATGCAATATCGGATTTACCAATCACTAAAGTTAAATCTAGACCAAAACTAATAACTATAATTATTGCTTCCAGAATTTCCAGCTTGCGTTTTAAAAACATTCTTGGTGTAAAAATTAGCTTTGAAATCATTTCCATGATAAATAGACTGAGAATAGTGAGAATGACAACTGATAAAATGATATGGCCCACTTCAAAATTTGATCGTGTCTGATGAGCCTTGGTCAACGTTTTGTTGAGATAACCCACAATTTGTGAGCTGTTTTGGTAAAATCCTTCTGCAATATATTTCTGGAACAAAAGGAAATCACGATGGATTAGAGAAAGCATAATATATTCAATCACAATAACAGTTATTATGCATATCGCGTCTAGAATTGTCATTATACTGACAACATAACTGAACCAAGCAGATTCAAAGATGCTCTCGAGCTCTTCCGAAATTCTTGCGTATCGCCACATAATAAAAAATGGAATTATTTCGTTCTTTAAAAAGGTTTTCTTTTTTTAGAATATTCTGATTATAAAAATAATTTTATGATAATTTAGCAGAGTTTTTTTTTATTTTATTTAAATAAAGAATTAATTCTAAATTAATTTGTTTATATAATAAAATTTAAAAATTATTCAACCATTGACTAATCTTTTTGTAATTGGTATCCATCCAGCGAATATTAATTGAAATTTGTTCAAGAATTTCGTTAAAATTTACAGCTTTTCTGACAGCACTATTAGCATTGTTTTTATAAAACTCTTCTACTTTTTTTAATTCAAATTTTGAATTGTAATCTTTGAAAACTTGTCTAAATAATCCATCCAAATAAAATGGAACTTCAGTCCTTAAATAAAAACCAGTATGTCAATTAATTATTTAAAAATAATAAATTACTTTTCATTAAAATAGTCCCAGTTTTTCATCAAAAAATCCCAAACCAGGCTTTTTCCAATCGGGTTTCGGGCTACCAAAATTATCAGAGTATCTTCATCTTGAGATTTAACAACACTTTTGTTTAAACTCAAATCCAAGAGCCTAAAAAAACAATTTAATTATTACAACAATCTAGAATGACCCAAGATAAGAAGTCTAAAAAAATATTTAATTTTTTTTCACAGGAATATTTATTCATTTAGATCACTGAAAATTTACGAACAAAATTACATTTTTAATCTCATATAATCACGGGTGTAAGACAGAGATTTGAAAATTTCAATCTTTTCTTGATAGTCCGATTCGTGAGCTCTTTCGAACAGGTAAAACCATTCACTCTCATTTCCATGCTGAGAAATTGTATTCAAAATAGTCTTTTTCAAATTTTTTGGCAGTCTTAAATTTCAAAGATAAAAAACGTATTTTTTAATTTATTTTTACGTGATATTATGAAAAGCCCAATTCTGAAATAGTTCTCGGGATTTAGCAATGCAATCTGGATCAGAATAAAAGCACATTGATAAAATAGTCAAAGTTTGAAGATTTGAATTAGCAAAATCTGTTTGCATACTCCATCCAATAGTTTCATAAGCATTTCTATATAAACCCAAGCAAAATTTCTTAAAAATGGAAAATAAAAAATTTATTTTTAGCTAAAAAAAAATGATTTTAGAACAGCACACACATCCCGAAGGAGTTCAGGTTTTTGAAAATATAAAAAAGCATATTTAATTTTTATTTTCTAAAAGAATTGAGATTTCAAACTATCAATCTAATTTCAACAAATTAAAAATCTTAGTGGCATCTAAGCTTCATAATTTAAACTAAAGTTTAACATTTGACTTCTTTTTAATCAAAATTAAATTATTGCTTCAGTATACATTTAAAAGGATGAGCATTTTTTAATTAATTTAAAAGATTCGTCAAGTTCTGTAGATCAAATCACATTGATTATAAAAAATAATTTGTTTAGAATCATTTTATACTGTAAAAAAAAAAGTAAAAACAAATGTTTCCTAGGAATCTGGAAAGCATATGATTCCAATAAAAATTAGCACATGTAAATAAGCACTATTTTTATATGTAATCACTTTGAAATTGATGATAAAATCCATCAATTTCTTTTCCAAATTTTTGTTTTTAAAATTAATATTAATATTAAATTTTGATTTCCAGAAACCTCAAATTAACTAAATTTATGACAAAGTTTTAATCTGTGGAAATGTCCAGGTTTTTGAGGTATTGGATTTTTCTAATCAAATCATAATAGCTAATAGCTAATCATAAATAGCTAATAGGAAAAAATTGAAATTTATTTTAAAAATAAATGAAAAAAAGCATTAAAAAGGAGTTTTGAACATTTTTTCATCTATTTTTATGCGTCGCCTTTTGGCATTTTTTTCAAGAATTAAATAAATCAATTAAAAAGTATCATATAATTTTTCTAGCTGATTCGAGATAAGTGCTTAATTTTCTGATCTGACTTTTTTTCGAAATTCAAAAGAATATACAGTATTGATTTGACATGATATTTTTGGTAATTTTTACGGAAATAACGTAAATTAAGCTTATCCTTAAAGAACTAAAAAATTCGTTTTTAATTAATTTTCAAAGAATTTTTCAATTTTTTCAATTTTGTTCGATAAAAAAAGGTTATTTTTCTATTAAACAATTTATAGTAAAATTAGGCAATTTTTCGTAAATACACATTTTTCTTCAGTAAAAAATGGTTAAAAAAGGTGAAAATAATTATAACATAAACGTAATTAAAATTTAATTATTTTCAAAAAAAAATTGTTTTATTAATTTATTTTATTAATTTTTAGAAAAATTTTAACCTTTTTTTTTTATTGGTCTTTTTTTTTGCGAGGAAGCTTTATCAGCTATTTTACTTTATTTAACTTGTTTTCACCTTTTTTTACCATTTTTTACTGAAGAAAAATGTGCATTTACGTAAAATTACCAAAAACATCATGTCAAATCAATGCTGTATTTCTACATAAAAAATATATCGTAAACTCTTTTTAATTTTTTCCAAAAAGTTTGGTTTCGTCTTTTGAAAGAATGAAATTAAAAGTCAAAAATAGAGTCATTTAATTTTTGTGTGCATTAGCCAAACAATAAGTCTTGACATTTTTTACACAATTGTGTTTTTATCTTCATTTGTGTTGATCAGAAATAGGATGTGTGCAGGTAAGACTGGATTGTGTTGTGATTTAATAAAAATTCTACTAAAAATTTGAATTACTTTAAATTTGCTGTATAAATTGTAATTAGAATAAAGCATGTTGTCCATAAATTTAATACTATTAAAAGAAACTTCAAATGGAATGTAGCTGGTTTCGTTTGAAAGATATTTAATGATGCTAAGGAATATGTCAATATCCAATTGTTCTGCTCGAGCAAGATTAAACGAGTCATCTATTAGCTGAGCTCGGTTAACCACATCAATTTCACTGTGATTGTCATACAATTGCTTGATGATTAAGTTCCAGTTTTCCACATCATAATTAACTCGGTAAAAGCCGGAAAATTTTATGTTCCCGATGACCCAGTCACTTGAACGAGCTGAAATGTCAATAGTTCTGTATTCGCTTTGGTTATCTAACCAATTGGGGCGAGATTCAAAATCAAATTTTGCATTTGATTTTGCTGTAAATGTAAAAGGAACAAACCATTTTGTATCATTGTAACTCTTTGATCCTAATATCTTACTTAATGGATTTAAAAGAAACCATCTTTGACTAATATTCAGAGTGAGGCCGTAGTTTTTTACCGTTCTTTGAACATTAACAACTGGGTATCCTTTTTTTAAGGTCCAAGTTTCCATAATTTTATTTAAAGATACATTATGATCAAGTTTTTCTTCAATGGATGCTTGGTTTGATAACTTTGAAAACAGAAGACTCTGGTCAGCGTTTTTGTATTGATAAGTATTCAAGTAATTTGTAATTCCTTTTTTAAATGTGTCTATTGACAAAAATGAATTCATCATTCGAACCAGACTTGAACCCTTTTTTAAATAAATTTTTAATTTTTTAGCCAAGTATAAATTAATAAAGCTCTTGAAAATTTTTAATTTTTTTAATTTTTAATTAGGCTTTAAAATTTATTATTACCTTGTCATAACTAATATCATCGAAAATATAGCTTATTTCATTTGGATCATTTACTTCCGTGCTGATTGGATGACTTGATTCTAAACTATCTTTGAACAGAGCTGAGGTTTTTTCGACCAAGAAATGGTCAAGCTAAAAATATGTTAAATTTAATATTTAAACATAAAAAAAACAAAAATAGAAATAAAGTAAATTAGGCCTAAAATATCAAAAATAAATGAATTTAAAAGAAATAACTTAAAAATCGGTAAATTACTGAATTTTTAATTTTTAATTTTTTTTTTTAAATCTAAAAATTATTATTTCTGCTAGTTTAATTAAAATTTTGAATTTATTGTCCTTGTGTCTATCTACACAAGCGTTTCTTTAATTTCTCATTCTTTAAAAAATATTTTGATAGTAAAATTTTACATAGTTCCATTCAGGATGAGTGAAATTCACACCAAGAAATTCTACCCATGATGCAAAGCCTTCGTTTAGCCACAAATCATTCCACCATGATGGAGAAACCAAATTACCGAACCATTGATGAGCTAATTCGTGCGAAATTACTACGGAGACAAAAAGTCTATTTGAAATTGAGTCCAGTTCAGGATTGAACAAAAGATATCTTTCTCGATATGTAACCAGACCCCAATTTTCCATTGCTTAAAATAAATTTTTAGCATGAAATATGAAAAGAATTAAATGAAGTTTTATTTTCTAAAATAAATGAGATTCTTTAAGTGTTATTTATATATTTTAAAAAAAATATTATTTTTATTGAAATTTGATAAAATACAGTACAATTTATGACTAACTTGTACATTTCCTTTCCTCGACTCTTTCTTTTCTTCAACTCTTCCTAAAGGAAAATGCGTACAAGTTAGTTTTAATTTGTACTGTATTTTATTAAATCTCAAAATTTGAATAATATAATTCTTTAAATAAATATTGATAATTTTTTTAAAAAAAGTTAATTTTTGATTGTTAAATTAAAGTCTAAAATTGCTTTATACTAAACTATAAATTAATAATCTAAAGGTCTTGAAAAATTCAGTAAAAATAAAAAACAATTCAAAAAATACAATCTGTCAATTTTTTTTTAAAGTTGAAAATTGATGCTCAGTGCTTGCAATTTTTATTAACTTCCTAATAAATAAATAAATAACTGTTTGTTACTTAATAATATTTTTTGGACTAACAGAACAATTTTGGAATGGTCCAACACTGCCTACGCTCTTTAATGTTGACGAATGCAAAGTGATTGAGTTCACAAGATCAGGTACGAGTCGTTACACAAGTACTATTTTAGGCAAATCCACTGACAGAATCAGCCTGAGATTCGTAGTAGAAGAAAAGGATCTGGGAATTACCCGGAAGAATCTCTTTCTCGTAACCTGAAGTTCTTGACTCATCTAAAAATTAAGACAAGCAAAGCAGCTGCGACCATCGAAACCATCGAAACTTTCATCTGGACCATCGAAACTTTCAAGACACTATATTGGAAATATGTAAGGCAACATCTCAAGCAAGCAGCTGTCTGAGAAACTTCTAGCAAGAAGGATATTAATGCTCTCGGAAATGTCCAGAGAAGATACACGAACATAGTACTTAGAATCAGAAACTGAAGCTACAAAGATCGCTTGCAGTCCTGTGCCTACCAATGCTTAAAGAGCATCGTTTAAGAGTACATAATTCATCAAAGAAATTAATCAGGTAAGTTGAACGATACCTCCTGGGTATTTAGCTGTAACTCATTGTTCCAAACTGGACCTGTTCCGGGAATCAGAAAGCACATCAGAAGATTATCCCATCAACCTTCAACCAAATACTTACAAAGAAGCAAATTCTTCACCAAAAGAGTCGCATGGATGAAACGAATGGAAAAATTTACTCTATTAGTGTTATTTACTTTAGTGTTAAGTTTCAAAAGTCAATATATGTAAAAATAGATACGACATTTTCAATTCCAATTTAAAGAGGACCCCATCTTTAGTTTAGATTAATATGAGTGAAATGTGATTTATGTGAATCTGTTTAGCTACTAGATGTATTCGACATCTTCGCGAACCTGCTTGTCGTAGCTTATTATTATTATTATTATTATTATTTATTTTAACCTGTTGAAAAAAGTTATAAATTTTTTTTACCAACTTCCTTGGTTGATAAATTGATAAATGATTCTCTTTTTTTTTTACTGAATTTTACCAAAACTTAAAATAAAGTTCGTAAAATAATAAAAACAAATTATAATTTACCACCGGCATTAAAATCTGGGATAGCTATCTGAGCTTTAATAATTTTAGATTAAATTTCTAGGAAAATTTATAAGCTAAAGGTACTTGATTTTTTTAAGGGATAAGTGATATTAAAATAATCTGAATAATGATCAATAATTTGTGAGGCTTCCTTCAAAGCGAATTCTCCATGTCCTTTTTTAATAGCTTCAGGTCGAGCCATCACTTCTACTGTAATGTTATATTTTGGAGTAAGTTGCTGAATTTTTTCAAAATTAGAAACCACAAAAGCGACCAAATAAGTCGACATTGGAACAGATTTTTCAAATGAGTCAATGTAAAAATCTTCATTAATTTGTGCGCTTTGTAGTAATGGCATATTAGATACTGAAGAAAAATTTTTATGACGAACAATTGATATTTTAAATTCTGATTTAAAACTAGGCTCATCAAAGCACGGAAACGCTCTTCTTGCATCAGTTGGCTCAAATTGAGTGGTAGCAAGACTAAAAGGAATAAAAAAATGTTTTGCAAATTTGAAATTAAAACTTACTAGTTAATTTGTTGGTATTGATCAACATATGAGCTTAGGTAAAATCCTGATAGAGATTCAGACAGATTTGCCGAATAGGAAATTTGTAAGGTATAATTCGAGCCTTTAGTGCAAGGTTGGTCCATCATTATAGTCATGAAGTCTCGTTTAAAATCATATTCAATTTTGTCATCGGTTTTAATTAAAACATCATTGCTACTTATATTAAACAATTTAATATTAAGATCCTTTTGATGCAAAGTTATTTTTTTTGTCGGTACACGACATTTGAAATTAATATTAACTAGACCGTCAAAAGTAAAAGGTTCATGATAAGCATTGCTTGGCGATTCCATGTTAACTTTTAGAATAATGTCATAGAAAAATGGTTCAATATCGTTTGGCAGTCTATAGTTGACTGAAACTATTCTCGTATAGTTTTTATTTTGGGAAAACCATTTTTTTAAATTTTCAAAATTTTTGCTCATCCAATTTATATTTGCTTTTATTCTTTCAGTCGAAATTTTTACTTGACGTGCGGCTGAACGTTTATCCACACCGGCGTAAAATGATGAAAACTAAAAAATATAATTTATTTAATCTTTTTTAAATCAATCGACAATTTGACACAAAATGCTTGCACATATTATTTATAAAAATTATCCCATTAATAAATCATCAGCTTTTACGAAACTTTTTACTTTTCTTTGTCCAAATTTTGAACCCTTTTTATTCAAATTATTTAAATTAAAAGAACTGCCAGTTTATTTTCTTATTTTATTTATTATTTATAATATTTCAAATGTTTTTTTTTGATAAATTAATTTTTTGCGCTGAAAAAAAGACTGATTGGATTTTTACTATTTTTCTTTATGTAAATCATAATTGCTGAAATAACATGTCCCAAAAATAGTTTATTAATAAAATTCAATTATTTTGATGAGCCCAGTTATATATGAAATATGATGATGTGTGATGGAATAGCAGGAAAATATCGAGAAGACAATCTTATTTAATGTTATTTAATATATTTTATATTGAATTAATCAAAATTTTGAAAACACGACATTTTCATGATTATGACCGCCAATTTAAATCTATTTTATCTTATTTAAAAAAAGTATGAAAAAATATGTTTTTTCAGATATACATATATGTATTTTTGATGTTTTCTTCTGAGACAAAAAAATTATTTTTTTTCGAGAATATTTTAAAAAAATTGTTATGAGCATTTTTAAGTACTAAAAAATTAAGATTAATTGTATTATAAAAACTTTTTGATGTTTTCTGAAAGACATGAAAAAAAAAATTGAAAAACATATCTTTGTATTTTAGAATAAAAAAAACATTGAAAAAATGCTAAACCTAGATTTTTGGGATACATGAAAGCAAAAAATTAATAAAAAATACTATCCCTCTCTTTACTAATAATAATTATAAGAAAATACTTATTTTCTAAAGTAAACTCGACCAAAGTTTTAGATAGACAATCTTGTTTACTCATTTAAATCTAACAAAATATGTAATTTAGCTGCGTTCATTTTTTTCTAATTTTTAATAATAGAAAGGTTATAATTATTTAAAAATTCTAAAACTTTTTTTTATATTAAAAAAAAATTAATTTAAATATAAATCTTTGAATTTTGGATTCAAAACATTTTTTGTGATAAAATAAAAATGCTTACATCATTAAACTCATCTATCGTATTGAATTTTGAAGATACCGCATTTACAAGATTTGATAATGACAAAGAGTTCGCGTATCTTGGAAAAAAAAGGTTCTTCCTTCAAATTTTAAAATCACATTTTTAAAAATACCTTTCAATTATAATTTCCCAATTATTTTTGACAAAGTTCCAAGCAAGCTTATTTGAATTTAAATTAGAAGCACTGTATATAATACCGAATAAACCGTCTTGTTTTCGAGTTTTATTTAAATTTAATTGATTGTTTAAGTATTTAATCTGAATCCACTGCTCTCTTGAGCATGCCATACCAGCTTGCAATTCTCGTTTGACACTTGCATCACTTTCTTTTTCATATTGTGATAATGCAAAACTCCATTCAACAAATGTACCATATTTTATGGCAGTACAATAAACCAGCGAACGAACATTTACAGGAATTCTTAAATTTAAAATTTAAAAATTAAATTTATAAATAATAATTTATAAATTTTTTTTTTACTTATTAATTTTTTCATTTTTCATCCATTCTTTGTAAAGAGCTATGGAATTTTCTATGCAATCTTGATGATCAAGATGGCAAGCAAGTTTAACTATTATTGTTCTTAATTTCCGCAAAAGCCATGTATCAGTATTTTGATCTCTCCAGCCAAGTTTGTTATACAAAGATTCGACTAAATTTAGCATAAAAACGCGAAAATCTCCGTAAATTTCGGTTGATTCGATATTGTCAAAGAAAAAACTTAGCTTTTGAAATAGAGAAAACCAGGGTAGATATTCATATTCTTCGTTTAAATATTGAATAAATTCAAATGGCTTATGAGAAGGCAATTTGTTTGCTTGAACTAAACTAAATATGTCAGATACTAATTTTGATCTCATTCTGGATGGAATCGACTACATGTTTTTATTAAATAAAAAAAATTATCTCAATCTTGTTAGAAAAGTTCATGATTTATCATACTTTGTGATTTTTTAAAAGTTGTTTCATTATTAAGTTCCAATTTGAATCATCATAATTTACTCGGTAAAATCCAAATGCATCCAAATTTGCTAGGATATAACTTTTATTTTCAAGTTCCTCTCCCAGAGGAATTATTTCTAAATGATTAAAAAAATTAAATAAAGTAAAAATTTTATTTCTGAAAGAAATTATCTCATTTATTCTTTTTTAATATTTTCTTAACATCGCCTTAAAGGCGTTCACTGAAATAAATAATAATAATAATAATAATAATAATAAAAATAAAAATAATAAAAATAAAAATAATAGTAATAATAATAATAATAATAATAATAATAAATAAACTAATTTAATGGAAATTTTAAATTAATAATGATAATAATAATAATATATCCCTTTCTATCCTAGTTGATAATGGGGAGGCGTTCATTTTTGAGCAACGGCTCCGATCTGACACAGAGGGAAACTGCATCGACTTGATAATCAACACTTGATAATTTTTCGAAAAATTACGTAAAATATGCCATTTTTTTAGAACATTTTAATTTTTT
Source organism: Brachionus plicatilis (assembly GCA_010279815.1). Classification (NCBI taxonomy): domain Eukaryota; kingdom Metazoa; phylum Rotifera; class Eurotatoria; order Ploima; family Brachionidae; genus Brachionus; species Brachionus plicatilis. The sequence goes on along the minus strand of QEOQ01000640.1, from coordinate 829,559 downwards.
TTTCTCAATTTTTTTGAATTTTTTTACAATATTGATTTGAGACGATGTTTTTGGTAATTTTTACGTAAAATTAGTTAATTTATTCCTTAAATTAAATTTAGTAATAATCATTAAATAAATTTTAAAATAATTTAATTAAATATATACAAAAAAAGGGTCTTCTTAACTACCACATACTCATTTGACTTGAATTTTTTGAAGTTAAAAGAGTTTTAAATAAAATTTGAAAAATAATCAAGCAGAAAATTTTCGATCATCATAAATTAAAAATAAAATTAAATCTATTTAAAAAATAAAAGAATTAAGCCATTTTATTTTAGATAAAAGAGATTCTAAACTTCAAAAATTTTAAAGCTAAGTAAAATGGTTTCTTAAAATAAGTAGATAATATCTAATGTTTTAACTTGACATAAGGTTAATAATTTTTTTTCAATATTTCAGAAAATTTTTAAAAAACTAACTCATAAAAATCCAATATAAAAATTTTCTGAAATATTACACAAAAAATATTTGAAAATATAAAAATATGAAAATATCTAAATTTAAAATTATTTAATTTTTCTCTTGACTTTAATTCAACAGCAAACTGTTTTTGTGTATTATTTAGCTATACAAATAGTCTAAACTTATGTGCAAAAATTTTTAATTCAAATTTTTATGGCCTTTATTTAATTTCAATTTTTCAGCTAAGTGTAAAATCGAATTATCATGTATTTTATATCAATTTGAAGGACAGAGTTGGTTTAATTAAAAATCGAATTTAATTTAATTTATTTCTAAAACAAAATTTAGTATTTTTATGTCTTACGAAATAAACGTATGAAAAAAGCTTGTGCGTCTAAACTTTTGTGAAATACTGTATAATTAATTGTGTGTTGCCAGGAGGTGGGTTTATGGTGACATAGTATTACTTATAAATAAATGTACGAGTCAGGTACAGTGGTGTTCCGGATTTAGTAATTTACGATGATTTACGTAAAAAATAGTAAATTTATGTAAATTTACAAAAGTAAAATTTGGTAAATTTCGAACATATTACGTAAATTTATCTAAAAAAAAAATATCCAAATAATTGAAATGAAATTGAATGCCAAAAGTGGAATTTCATTTCATTCGAAGTGCCAAATTATTTCAATTTTTTGGACATTGTTTTTTAAATAATTTTATGTAAAATCTGATAAATTTAAGTTTTTTTACTTTTGTAAATTTACGTAAATTATCGTAAATTACTAAATCCGGAACACCACTGTACTATCAAAGAAATATGTGTACTTTTATTTACTGAAAAATTAAATTTTTATTCAAACTTAATTATGTCACTCAATATTAACGTCATTTTTTTTTAAAGTTTTTAAATTTATAATAGAATTTTTTTTTAAAAAATTGCCTACTTTCATCTTGGTTTGAATCAATCCAAGAAACAATTGAGTAAATATTTGACACGTTAAATTTTTCTGCATTTGAATAAGCTTTCGATGTTAATTTTTCCACGCTAAAAGCTAATGGCACATCCCATTTGTAACTTTTATTTTTTATAGATAAAAATTTTAAAAAAATTTCAATATATATTACCCAAAAGGTGATTTTTGAACAGGTTGAGATGAATCGTATAAGAAATGCTCCTGAGTTACTTTTAGATGAGTTTTGTTAATCGATTGCACTTGAATGAGTGGATATCCCATTTGTTTTGTCCAAGTATTCAATATTCTTGTTAGATTAACATTTTTATCTGAATACTAAAAAAAAAATAGATTAAAAAAAAAAACAAATGATGAGTCACTTTTTTCAATGATTCCCAAAGGTCATTTTGTTCAGCATTTCCATACGAAAATTTCCTCAAATAATCCTTTCAAAAAAATTACAAATTTTTTGAAATAAATTTTTAGCTTCTTACTGTTAAACCGTTTTTAAAATTTGATTCCCCTAAGAAATAATTAGTCATTCTGATAATCGAGCCTCCTTTTCCGTAAGTAATGCCGTCGAACATAGACTGAATTTCATTTGTGCTGTTAACTTCTACTGAGATTGGATGCGACGACTGCAATGAATCAAGTTCCATACTATTTAAAACCACCTCAATGATCTGATCCTGCATGTACCATTCCGGTTGGAATGATTCAGCTCCTAAAATCTGCATATATCTAGCAAATCCTTCATTAAGCCATATATCGGTCCACCAAGAAGGCGAAACCAAATTTCCGAACCACTGATGGGCGATTTCATGGGCAATCACCTCAACTATAGCCTGAAGAGACGATTGACTGCTTTTGACTGGATCATATAAAAGCCGAGATTCTCTGTATAGAATCAAACCCCAGTTCTCCATGGCACCAGCGCTAAAATCAGGCAAAGCAACATGGTCTAATTTAGTCAATGGATAGCTTATGTTATAGTAAGACTCATAAAATTTTATCACGTTTACAGATGCATTCATGGCCAAGTCTAGTTGATTTTTGGCATTTGGTCTTGAACAAACTTGAATGGTCAAATCTTTGGTATATTCTAAATCAATGTTTTTGGAGATACATTCAAAATCCGAAATGACAAAAGCTACAAGATAACTTGACATTTCAACAGTTTCATAAAAATCAGTTTGAACCCAATTGTAACCAGTTCGATCTTTTGACTCTATTTTGGTAGAACTTTTGGGCATCATATTAGATAGTACATGGACGCTTGAGTCATGTAAAACTCGAATTTTGAACTTTGCCTTCATGTCAGGCTCATCAAAACACGGAAACACTCTTTGGAAAAAAGTTAAGTAATAATTAATTAGAAAAAGATCTCTCACTTCCGTGCATCAGTTGGCTCCATTTGAGATGCCAAAAGCCATTTTGTATTACCTGAATCGTCGGCATATGAACTTCTATACAGACCGTAATTGTCCGCTCTAGTCAATCCTTTAAAGCTCATACTAAGCGAGTATTCTTCATTTTTAATAAAAGTGTTTTTAAAAAGTTCAATTTGAAGCAATTGAGTTAGGTTGTCATAAGACAATTTCTCGATTAAATAGTTTGACTCAAGCATTTTTTTAACAGGTATGAAATTTTTGTCACTCAAACTTTTTAATTCAAAAGAAAGATCATCTATTTCTATGTCCTGATGTTTGTGAAATACTAATTTTGAAGTGTTTTGGAGACATTTAAAGTTGATAAGAACATGTCCAGTGTAGAAGGAAGGCTCTTGGGTAACATTAAAATATGGTTTAATTAATATTTCATAAAAATAAGGCTTTAAATCTTTAGGCAAACGATAGTTAATAAACGTTTCAGTTTTTGGCACAACAGGTTTAGACGTGGTTGGACACGTTTGTTCCCAATCTTTGAAATAATTAATTTGAAATTAAATTATATTTATTTAAATAAATTTACCATCTAAAATTAGGCGATTTTGGCAATACAATGTTTGACAATTTGAGATAGGGTTAATGTCAGGAACAGTTGAAGAAGTGTTTGAAAAGCAAGATGGATTAGAAGCATTTGATTTTAATTTATAAACTCCAATCAATGAGCCAACAAAAATTGTAATTATAAAGGCACCAGATATAAAAACCGACCGCTTTGAAATCAAAAAACCTGGACGTCGGTTTCTGTCAGGCTCCTGTATATAAAGCTCACCAGTGGGCATTTTTTCATTTAAAGTTTAAAGTATTCTTTTCTTAAAAATTAAGAAAAAAATTTAAAATGTTGATAAATGTACTAAAATTACATTTTTAAAAGATAAAAAAAACTTAAGCTTGGACTAATTTGGTTATCTTTTAGCTTTATAGAAAGGAAACTTAAGATTTTTCAAACATTGGATGCCTCAAGTTTTGATTTTTTTGACCTATTAAGTCTGAAAGGTTTATCTAGTGTATCAAATGTCTTTAAATGTTGGATTTTTTTCAAAAATTTTAAGTTATTTTAAAATAATTATAGAAAACAAATTAAGATTTTAGATTTTTAGATTAAAAAAAATATCAAATTAAATTTAAATGAGGCAAGGAACAATGATATTTATATTATTAGTTTTTTTTTATGTGAACTTTTGTTGATAACATTTTGAAAAATTAAAATTTACTTTGAAGAAAAATTTAAATAAAAATGTCAAAAAAATACAGTGTTTAAAAAAGCTTTTAAAAAATTCAAAAAAATTAAATAAACAGTGTAAATTTTATAACTTGACTTTATCATTTTTTTCGTAAATTATTAAAAGCTCAAAAAAAACATTTAAATGAATTCTAGCAAAAAAATATCGAATTTTAATCAAAAAATAAAACAAAATAGGGGTAATTTTTTAAACAAATAAAAATCAGATCAATTAATTAAATTCTTATCTTAACTAAGAAGAAAAATTTTTTTTCCAAAGAAAAAAAGACAAATTGAAGTTTATTATAAAATTTTGATTAACAGATATAGAAAAATCATTTAAAATCGAATATTTACTTGAAAATATTATTCTTAATTTAAATTTAAGAGACCTTCTATTAATGACAATCTTTTTAATAAACTATGTATGAAAAATATTACTCCTAATTAAAAAATAAATACAGGAAAAGTTTAAAATTTTAATTCAGTAGTATTGAATTTTATTTAAAAAATTTTTTAATTAATTATTGTTGATGAAAGTGATTATGGTAAACTAAACATTGAAAAAGATAAAATAAGGCAAATTTTTTGAAAAATTTGAAATTGAAAAAGGATCCTCATAAAAAAGTTGTTCAGGAAAAATTCTAAAGATTTTGAATTTAAAAAAAAATCTTAAAAAAATTTCGTATACTTAAATTTTTTATTTACTCAAAAATATCAATTTTTAAATGTCAAAAATTCTATGATTTTTCTAAAATATATTCCTTCTTTAAATTTGAGATAATTTCATTTAAATAAAAATTATTAGATGATATTTAAAAACAAATGCTCTTAAAGACAAAATAGATAAAGCTAAAAACGAGTTCTCAACAAATAAGTATTACTTGTTCAAAATCAATTAAAAAATTGCGCACTTTTAATTTCAAATGAATTTATTGCAAAATTATTTTTTATTTATTTATTATTTAATGTGATATTCAGAATATATTTCTCAGATTGCGTTATCTCAAAGGTGTGAAGATAAAATAGATCCGCTTTTTGCTTCAAGATAAGCTGATTCTCAAATGGGAAAACAAATTATTTTGAGCATTGTCGATCGATTTCAAGAGCAGATAATTTATTTGACAAATTAATATTTTCACATGTTTCAAGATATTTCAGTCTTAAATTGATCTAATTTCTACCTGATGCTCCAGTTCAGCTATCGACTATCTATCCGTATCTCTTATTCAACACAGATTTACAAATCCAATCAGATAACGCTCCATTAAAATAAGTCCATTGATTCCAGTCTTTGTGTGTTTATCTAGAAAGCTAAAACTTGGAACAAGCTGAACAAACATAGATTGTCACTGCAAACGATTATCTAATAAATCTACTATCTCTTCTTCCATAGCTATTGAATTTCAATTCAACTAAAAAACATTCCAATTCAATTAATTGAAAACAAAATAAATAAATTTTGTTCATGGTTGAAATTACGAAATACTTTAGCATCCAGCAGTGAAATTCCATTGCTTCTGAAAGACACAGTTGATTCCAAATGGTTTAATTGGTTCACGAGCAAAATTGCCAATATTTGATAAAAATCTCTCTTCATACACACTCACAAGCACAAGGTTATGCTTATCTACTAGTCGAACATCAGGTGATCGAGCTTGTTCAATTAAGACTTAATAGTCGAAGAATTTGTTCTGCCATGATATCAATCTTTTATCAATTCAATTAAGACCTTATCTCATCGATAAATTGCATTGAGTAGCTTATTGTTTTACTTTCCATGTTTGAAGCATGTTAAAGAAAATTAGCAAGCAAATTGATACAACATTTTTTTACTGAGTCCAATTTTTGTTCTATTGATTTTGTTTTTTAATTTTTTTAAATTTTTTTAATTTTAAATTCAAATAAAAAAATTCAAAAAAAGTAATTTATCTAATTCTTGATTCCAACTTTTCGATTTTTTTCATTTTGTTTCAATCAATTTTTTTAAAAAATTGCCCATTGAAATTTGACAATTTTACATGTCTAAAATATCTTTTAGAAATAAATATTTGAAAATCTAGATATGTGAAAAAAATTACAATTTTATACTTATTTAAATTTTGAAAAAAAAAAAATTTTACCGCAAGATCTTTTCTAATAAAAAATATTTAAAACAAATCTTTTTGGATGTTTGCTGTAATCTTTTTTTAAAAAAATTTTAATTCTTTGATCAATTCTATTACAAATTTCTTATCGGGTCATTCATTTCTTAAATTATTGATTTTATTATTTTATTTATTATTTTTTTAATTAAAAATTCAAAAAAAGTAATCCATTCAATTTTTGATTCCAATTTTACAATTTTTTTAGTTCTTAAAGAATTATACAATAGTTTAAGAAAAAGCGATAAAAAAAATTATGATTTTAAATTGAAAAAAGAAAATTTTTTTTCAAGATGTTTTCAAATAACAATTACGAAAATTAATTACCTTTGAGTGTAGTTTTTTTACAACAATTTTACTTTAAAATTTTTTCTTTCTTGGGTCAATTTTAATCCAAAAAGTAAACCAAAAGAAACGCATTCAGAATTATGCAATTTAAAGAATTTTACTTTTATTTGAATGAATCAAGTGCTTTGACATTTCAAATGGGAATTATTGAGCATTAAATCTTCAAGAGTCAGAAGAGTCAATTCGATTTTGAATAGAGTAGAAATAATATTAAAATAGGACTTTGGAGATTTTTGTTAAGTAATCGCAGATCGTAAGTCCTCGACAATCAGCGTGACATTACAGTGGTAATCATCTGTCCTGTTTTTTGACAAGAGCCATATTTTCTATTATAGAAATTAATTATCAGTTTTGACACTTTTTACAATGGAAGTTAATTCAAAACTGTAAAATTAAATTAAATCAATACAGTTAAAAATATAGACACAGTTTGAATACTGAATAGAAAAAAAATGTTTTATTTTAATACTGATAAACAAGTTTTCAGCCCTCGTTACGGGAGATTTTAGAAATTTAATTATCACATTTTCCTATTGTTTTCCTCAAAAAATGATAATGTCTAAGTTTCAAAGCGAGATGATGGGTCTAATTAAACGCCTATGATTAAGGCATCCATTTTCAAAATTGAACGGAACTTGTGAATTATCTTTTGCATTCAAATTCAATCTCTCTACTGGATGTTAATTAAACACGATTTGCTTGATTAAAACATTTAATTGAAACTGTAAAAATAAATTATAACTAAAAAATAAAGCTTCTTGGCGAGTTAGTTTACCATAATAAACAACTCAGCTAAACTAGGGTCTTAATAAAAAAGACTTGAATAATTGTGTAAACTCTTAAAAAAATTTCAAATGGTTGAATTAACTATTTAATTTATGATAAATTGCTTAAATTATACCTTAGAGACACTTGAGTTTTAGTAGAAATTAACCTCAACTTTTAATTACATACCCTGGTGAAATAAAAAAAAATCAACTTTTAACAATTACTAAGACTTAAAATTAAAATTTAATTTTTTTTTCATAAAATAATATCTTCAAATAAATTTATTCGAAATAAATATTAATGATTTAACTCTTTACAGTAATTAAGAAAGTAGAAAACAGAATTTAACAGGTTCGTGTTTATAAGTACTTGTTTATTAAAAAAATTAAATTTTTCAAATAGTTTCTGAGAAATTTTTGTTTTCTATTTCTGTTTGAAAATGAAATTAACTTGAATCTTTTATTTACACTTTGAATTTTTTCTTTAACTTTAAATAAAAAATCGTTTTGAAGGCGATCATCTAAATAAATAAAAAATTAATAAATAGTTATATGTCAATTATAAAATGAGGGCTTTTATTTTAATTTTTCATGGACGCAAATCAGAGTTGTAACGAATTTGAATTGAAAAAAAAAAGCTAAAGGATAAATTTTAAGTTCTTTTAAAAAAATTCAAACTTGATTAATTAAAATAATCAGTACGCAGCTAGTTTTTTTTATTTAATTAAAAAAATATATATTTAACATGCAAAAATAATTTTATATAAAAAATTAAATTTTTAAATAGCGTACAAAAATAATATTTTGTCAAAAAAATTTCCATCCATAATTAACCATCTATTTATGAAAAAATTGTTTATAAGATTTAATTGAAAATTTCTATTAAAAATGAAATTCATAATAAAATTAATAATAAAAAATATTAAGCATTCTATTTTTATTTTTCATACTTCATTTTTACTTTGATAATTTTTTTTAACTTAATAAAAAAAATATGATTTTTCAGCAGCATGGCTATAAAGAAGAATATGAATTTACTTTTAGCTGTGTTATATTTGCCTAAAATGATTTTAAAAAAAAATCAAAAAGTATAGGTCGGTTAGGACCCAATCTTTTTCTTCACTGACAATTTAAAATGAATTAAAAGAAATATGTTCTTTTGAAATTTAAACAAACAAAGAAAATTCAAAAAAATTTTTAAAAATTTTAAATTTTGATTGTAAATATCCAAAGTCGATTACTTATTTATATTTTAATTAATTGAAAATAGATTCAATTGAATGAAAATTCTGGAATTATAGAATTTAGGTATCCATGTGGTATGTGCTGTAAATGGTTCATATTAATTTTTGCTCTTTTTAGTCAAATCACGCCCTTCGTATAAAATAAACATCAAATAAGCTTTTTTTTATTCGAGTTATTTTTAAATATGTTTTATTGGTCTTTATTAAAATTATGCTGTTTTTTTCAGAAATTGCAAATTACTCAGTTTTATTAACACTAGAAGCACCAAACGACTATACTCGAATTAGTCTTTTTGACACTTTTTGTGGAAATTTAAAATCCTTTTTTATTTTGAACATATTTTTTTTTAAAAATACATTCTTTTTATATATTTTTGATAAAAAAAAATCTTTAAACTTCTTGATTCATTGTTAATAAAAATATCCCCATTTTTTAAATGAAAGATTTTATCATGTTTTCTTTTCTTTAGGTATTTTAAAACTTGACCCAGAATCTGCACAATAAAGTCTTATTAGTAAGATGAAGATATTTAAATTTTAAATTTACCTATAATTATGAATTTATTTTAAAATTGTATGTTGCTTGAAGAATGAGCACTCTTCTATCAGCATTTAATAAATATATAATAATTGCATTTTTATTTACTTAAGAAATAATTAAGACAGAGCCTTAGCTGGTCGGAATGAATACTTGGTTATTGCTTTCAGTTATTTCTAAATTTTAAGGATTTAATAAAAAAATTTTAATGTTGTTTTTATTTTAAATAAAGCTATAAATTTTAAAAATATAAAAATTTAATAAGTGATCGCAAAAATAAAAGATATTTGCTAATTACAAAAAGTTTTTCTTTTTAAAGAATTGATTTTTTGTCACTTTTATTATGATTCATTAATTAAACTTTGGAGCCTCTGCCTTTTTAATTGGCAAAATGTTATTTATTGTACATTTTTATATTTTTACATTTTTACATTTTTGAGAGAAAAAAAAAAAATTTCAAAATCAAAAAATCTAAAAAAATTTTCATTCAAGAAAGTAATAATAAATTATAATAAATATATAAATGTACAATAAATAACATTTTGCCTTTAATTTGATAAAAATAACCTATTCATTCAAATTTTTACTTAAAATTTATATTCATTTTATTTACATATATTTATTTAACTTTTTTGCATTTAAATTTAATTAAAATTATCAAACACGAGGGTTGAAAAGAGGGCTCTTTGCCGCTCGATACTGTCCAGGAGTCTTCTTCCAAAATTATTTTTCAAATCTTGCTTTGGAAAAAATCAAAAAAAGAGCACCTAGATTTTAATTCTAAAAAATTTTTAGTATTTGTGTGTGTGAGGGGTGGTAGTGAATAAAAAATCGGGATAATTTTACTATAATTCTTTTTTATTAAATTAAAAGCTTTGTAGAATAAACAAATTTACAGTCAAATTTAACATTTAAAAATAAGATACAAACAAAAAAAGCAAATACAAAAGAAATAGAAACAAAACGAAAAAAAAACAACAATTTGTCGAATTAAGGAATTTTATAAATACACATAAATCATTTAAAAAGTAGACAAGAAAAAAATTTACAATCGCAAAGTTTAGACACAATTAAAATTTTGCTGTGCATGCTGCTGCTGCTGCTGTTGATTTTCACTAGAGTAGTATTGACTATTTTGCTGAGTGAGAGGTGAATTTCCGGTCGAAGGCGGCGTCAATATTCCGCCGTTGTGACTGCTTGCGTGCACACTAGCGCCATAGTGGTAGTTGGACAAATACCAGTCATTGAGTCCGGCATTCATGTTGTTTGTCAAATAGGCGCCGTTGCTGCTCATTGAGCTGTTGGCTAGTTTCAGTGGAGTCAGTGGCTCAGCGCTTGCCGAGTTGTACAACAGCGATTGTGGGTACAAAAAGGGAGCGGTGGACGCGGGAGACGAGGAGCTTTGCTGCTGAGCCTGGTATGGATTGTAGGAGGAGGACGACGAGTTGAAATTGTACTGATTGTAGTGGTTGTATTGATATTGGGAAAAAAATGACAAGTTGGTGGGCGATTCGGTGAAGGAATTACGGGACGTGTTGGCCGACGAGGACGCCGTGCTGTTGCTTTCCGTCACTTGCTTGCTAGGCGTCGATATGTCCGCCTTTTGCTGCTGATGTTGCTGCTGCTGCTGCTGCTGTTCTTGCATTTCGTGCATCCTGATGTGCTTGCGCAACGACGACGGGTGAGTGTAGCTCTTGTCGCAGCCTTTGTACTTGCAAAAATATGGCTTATCTGAAGTGTGTACATGCATGTGTTTTTTGCGGTCCGAGCTGTTGGCAAACCGTCGATCACAGCCCTCGAAATCACATTTGAACGGCTTTTCTCCTTTACAAAAAAAATTCAATCAATTTTTCCATTTAATTTCATTTTAACACTAAAGCTCAGTAGGTGTCTTTTTTGACTTTTTTTTTTTCTCTTTTCTTAAAAAAACCGCCACTTCGTTTATGTCCAGCTAAAATCGCTATAACAAAGTGTGCAAGTGGCCACCAGACTCAGAGAGCAATAACCAAAATGGACAACAAAAAACAGATAGAGAAAAGGGTACCAACCTGTGTGGGTTCTTTTGTGTATTTTGAGGTTTTCGGAGCGGGCGAACACTTTTCCGCAGCCGATGAAAGGACACGGAAAGGGTTTTTCGCCGGTGTGCACCCGGATGTGATTGACGAGCTTGTACTTGGCCTTGAACGACTTGAGCTCGCGGGAACAGTCCTCCCAGAAGCATGTGTGCGTGGCGCAGTCAGGCCCGCCGACATGGTCCACCGTCAAATGGGTGACGATGTCGTGCATGGTGTGAAAGAGGCGGTCGCATCGGCACTTGGTCTCCTGGTCGATCCAGCGACACTGGAACTCTTGTTTGACGGGAGACGCTTGTTTGTTTGCCTTGAAGTAGAGCGGCGGTGTGGTTGGCGCCGGCGGCGCGTACTCTGTGGGGGCCTGAGCGCGGTAATAGTCGTACTGGTTGTAGTATTGCTGATTGTAGTAGTCGGATTGGTAGTTTGGCAAGAAGGGCAAATTGGTGTTGGGGGACTCGAATCCGATGGAAGAAGAAGAGCTGCTGGATGAGTTGAGCGCGTACTGATTGGCACCCGATGGCTCCGACTTGATGTTGTTTCGATTGTTAATCATCTCCATGTACAAGGCGGCTGCTGCTGCTTGTGCCGGGTCTGAGTTCGATGCTAGCATTTTTTTGTTCTAATTCTAAAATAACGAGAATAAAGTTTTTTTTTGTTGTTGTTGTTAATAAAGCCAAATCTCCGTTTGAGCTTATCTCTTATAAGTTGCAATTTTAGTTCTTTTTCTTTCTTTCTTTCTTTTTCTATTTTAGTTGGAAAACAGTTATAGACTCGGTTTGAAGTCTTGTGTTTATTTTATATAGGATTTTTTTTCTCTTCTATTCATACAAAAATAACAACACAAAAAATAAGAAAAAGAAATTTATTTTTTTTTCATTGGCCAAAAATTCCAATTGGCTCGATTAGATCGAACCAATTGGCACAAAATCTTAATCAATTAGCATCAAATCGATAGCTAACAAACAGCGTAACCAATCCAAGCCATCTTCTTCTTCTTATTTTCTTTTTTATTCCTTTTTGTTCGTTTCTATTACTTGGTTCAATTTTCTCTCCTCAATTTATTTGTGTGTCTAATTTTATTTATTTGTTTTTCTGCATCGAGCCAAGGTTCCTTTACACATAAAAAAATAAAATTATTTAAAAAATTCAAAATAAGATTCAAATAGAACAAAATTAAATGAAATAAAAAAATACTAATAAATATAAATAATAAGACACTATTTATAATGTTTGTTCTTTTTTTTTCATTTCGACAATTTTTATCCATTTTTTCTTTGCTTTTTATGTAAAATATTTTACATTTGCGTCACTTGGTTCAATTTTTCCTCTTCAATTTATCTAGAATAATATAAATACTGTAAAAACATTCAGCTAAATTTATACTTTTGTGGTTGTTGGTCGTCGTCATGTGTCAATTAAGTAATTAATTAAAAATTGCTTAATCGATTTAAAATTAGAATGGACAATGCGCGGCTTCAAATAACTGCGCGGCTAGTCTCTCTCTTATTCTGCGCTCCTAAATTAATTGCCTAACCACAATTCCAAAATGAGATTATCTAATGACTTATGTTGCACTTCAGAGTATCCACTTTCAGCCATCGCATTCAGCCCGTTATGAAATGTTAGATGCGTGGAAATTTCAAATTGCTGACTTTTGTTTGACAAGCGCTCATTTATTGCCTTCTTTGGTGTTCGTCGATCTTAGCATTTAAGAAAATAACAGCACTAATCGGCTTCTCCTTAATCATGCCAGCAATAACATTCTCGTTTGTTTTTTATGAGCTTAATAAAACCCAGTCTTATTAGGGTATTGTGAAACAACTCATAAAATAGAGGCAGCTTTTCATGATCTGCTCTGCTGATAGCCAAAGGTTGCCTTTTTACAGCAAGCTGAAAATGTAAACTATCGGCCACTTAAAGTCCGCTAATTATACTCAATCAACTTTTTTTTTCTTTTTGTGTGTATGTGTGTGTTTTCTTTAGAATGCTCTTTGTTGTTGATTTTACCTAGTGCTAATTAGAAGGCTCCAAATGAGCTCTTCTTTTGTTGTTCAACTTGTGAATTTCAACAATGGACAAATGTTTTAAATTAGAGTCCGATTTTAGGTCGAACTTTATTGAATTCAAAATCGAATGGAAATGGCTGCAGCCCATGCACAAGTTGCAGTCAACATTTTCTACACTCATTTTAGAATTTGAACAATCAAAACTGCTTTTAAAAAGTCTAATAATTTAATTAAATAAATTGGAATTTCTTTTGAAAAATTGTTCAAAAGCAAATACATTTAACTGACGCTGAAATTTGTGATAACCCTCTTGTGTATTTTGTAATAGCCCTTCTGTTTGGAAAAATAAATGTGACACATACACAAAAATTAATGATACAAATTTTTGAACCTTCAAACAAAAAAGTTTTTTTATTTTAAATTGAATTAAAAAAAAAAGATGCTTTGTGGTAAAATCAATGTAGACTTGCTCGAAGCCATTTCATCAGATGAAAAAAATAAAAATTGTATACACATTCTATAAAATAAAATTTTTACTTTTTTATTAGGTCAATATTATTTTGCAAGAGAGATAAATGCTAAAAGTATTCAGGAAGGCTCTGGAGAAGCCCCAAAACAATTGCAAAAAATATTAGAAAAACAAAATTTACCTACTTATTTAAATTAACTTACAATTCAAAAAAATTTATGATAAATAAAAAAATTTAATTAAAATTTTACTGATAAATTTACTTTTAAATTTTAATTTCACTGAAATCTCATCAAATGAAAACAAACGAACAGGAAAAAAATCTGATTGAGAAAGAAATAAAAAAAACAACTGGACAAGGTATCAATCACTCCAAAACTTCCAATTTGAGCACCTTTAGATAATTTTTCAAAGCTCATTAACTGAAATGACTTAGATTATTTTTTAAAATTTTATTTTAAATTTATTTATCTTGATTTAATGAAATTAAAAAAAATGGTAAAATGAAGACGAAAGTCATTTGCACGCACCAAGGTAGCATCTCCTAATTAAAATTAATTAAAAAAAAAACAAGAATAAATAAACTATTGATGCACTTTTCTAATTTTTTTTGTCATTAACAGAAAAATGTTTTAAATGACAAATAAAAATAACAAAATTTATTTTTAAAAGAAAAAGATCTTATTTTTCCAATTTGTTATAGGGAGGGTTAAAAAGAATAAAGAACACAAATGACAGGATAAAATCTTTTTGTATCACCTTTTTTTTCAAAAAAAATTTTAAAAATAGATCTGAAGTCTATGACAAACAGTATCTATCATTGAAGACTTAGCATAAGATGCCATATGCATTCCGTTTATATGATAAAATTAATCTCCTTTTAGTGAATAATGTATTTATTTTCTAATAAAAATTTTTATTATTTTAAAAATTCTCTGAATCAAAAATTTCATTAAATACAATTCAATAATTTTAAAATTATTTTATTTTTTTATGAATTTTTAAACAAGTCAGAAATACCAAAATAAAATACACGAGAGAAGATCTAACAAAGGCTTCGGAGTTCACCAAAAAATTTTTTTTTAAGGAATTATTATTTGATTTAGTCAATTTTATGTCCAAATTTCAAAATAATAAAACAATGTTTGTTAGATATTTTTGCATTCATATGATTAATTTTCAATTTATGATTCTATCTTTTTTAAAAGGGATCTTTCAATTCATTTTTTCAAAAATTATAATTAGTCTAGATTCTTTTTTTTTTAATTTTACAAAATTTTTCTTAATGGAGGAAAGTTTAAAATTATACATTTTTTAAAAGTCAACTCGAATTTTTTGATGTTTATAATGAAATAAAAAAGGATTCAAGACGAAAACTGATGATATCAATCGACAAAGATTTAACTTATATTTTTTAAATTTAATAAAATTAATCTTTATCAAAATAAGCAACATATTTTTTTATTGACAATTAATCCTTTATGTCAGAAGAAGTGAATTAATTTAACTTGGTTTATTAATCCATTTAGAACGTTTTTAAAAAATTTAATATTTTTTTATAAGCTTTTAATGAATTTAATTTTAGAAAAAAAATAAATTTTCACACTTGTTTTATAAATTGATCAATATCAAAATGACAAAAATTTACGAAAAAACTTATAAATTTTCTCATTTAAAATTTATTATTTTTATTCAATATAATTCTCGCGATGATAACAATTTAAAAGAAACGTAATTTAGAAAAAAAAATAATAAATTGAGTAGAAATTTAAGTTTTGTTGATTTAAAATTTATGCTAATGATGATGTGATGAAAGAATAAAACTTTTGAAATTTTAAATCTTAGCAAGATAATTAAATATTGCATTTTTATTTCATTTTTTACATGGCTTTCAAGACATCAATTTAAATAAGAAATATAAATAATTGATTTGCTCAGTTTTATTTACAATAAATTTCAATTTCCCCAAAATAATTCTTTAATGGTCGTTGTGTACTGTCAAGTTTTTTCAAGCTTTCAATTCAGAGATCCAACATGATTTTCAACAAATTAAGAACTAGATTATTCCCATTTTTAATACTGTTTTTTTTATGTATCTAATAAAAAGTGTTATAGGACTAGACTCAATAGTGCTGATTTTAAAATCATCTAAGAAAAAAATAGCATTTAAAGGTTAATGAGGATCATTAAGCGTACGCTAACGTGCCATAAAATTTTTGTTCAGAAATCAATCACAAGTGCGAGCGAATGCAATAGTTTTTTTTAATTCAGCTTGCATCACTTGCTGTGATATGTGTTTATTTTTACTATCTGTTCGTGCTTACTTGTTGGCATAAATTTGTTATTCTATCCAAATGCAACTTAATATGCGTAAGTCAAGGGATTTGTATTATTCACTTGTTTAATCCAGCTAGAAGATTTTGTTTTGTGTTCTAATATGTCCCAGTTGAACACACAGCGATTACGAGAATTATTTTAATTAAGTTCGATTAAAATGTAAACAAATAGAGAGAAAATTTATTTATTTTGTTAATTTGAAGCGGGAAGTCAAATTGAAAAAATAAATAAAGCTTCAATCATTTCTGAACTCAGAAATATTGATAAATCTAAATATTATAAAAATCCTAACAACTTAATTGCAAGTAAATCTAAATTTTTGAAAATTTTGTAAATAAATTAATATTTTTGAGTTTTTTTAAATTGAATTTAAAATAAAAAAAAATTACTTGGAAAAGATTAGACTCAACAAGAAATAATTTTTGAATTATCATTAATCAGAGAATTAAAAATTTTAAGACAACTAACACTGAAAAGTACATTTTTTTTCCAATTTGAAAATTTTTTATTTGAAAAAAATATGTGCTAAAATCTCCCAAGTCCTATTTTAAAATTATTTCAATTCTTTTCAAAATCGAGTTGACTTTTCTGACTCTTGTAGGTTTTTTTATCACTACCTATTTAAAATTTCAAAGCACTTGATTTATTTAAGATAAATTTACGATAAATACTTAACTGCATTAAATTTTCAGATAAAATCTGTTAATGGCAATTTTTTACAAAATTAAAAAAATTGTAAAATTGGAATCAAGAATTGAATATATTACTTTTTTTGAATTTTTTAATTAATAAAATAATAAATAAAATAATAAAATCAATAATTTAAGAAATGAATGACCCGATAAGATATTTGTAATAGAATTGATCAATGAATAAAATTTTTTTTAAAAAAAGATTTCAGCAAACATCCAAAAAGATTTGTTTTAAATATTTGTTATTAGAAAAGATCTTGCGAAAAAATTTTTTTTTTTCAAAATTTAAATAAGTATAAAATTGTATTTTTTTCACATATTGAGATTTTCAAATATTTGTTTCTAAAAGATATTTTAGACATGTAAAATTGTCAAATTTCAATGGGCAATTTTTTAAAAAAATTGATTGAAACAAAATGAAAAAAATCGAAAAGATGGAATCAAGAATTAGATAAATTACTTTTCTGAATTTTTTTATTTGAATTTTAAATTAAAAAAATTAAAAAAAAATTAAAAAAAAAATCAATAGAACAAAAATTGGACTCAATAAAAAATTATTGTATCAATTTGCTTGCTAATTTTCTTTAACATGCTTCAAACATGGAAAGTAAAACAATAAGCTACTCAATGCAATTTATCGATGAGATAAGGTCTTAATTGAATTGATAAAAGATTGATATCATGGCAGAACAAATTCTTCGACTATTAAGTCTTAATTGAACAAGCTCGATCACCTGATGTTCGACTAGTAGATAAGCATAACCTTGTGCTTGTGAGTGTGTATGGAAGAGAGATTTTTATCAAATATTGGCAATTTTGCTCGTGAACCAATTAAACCATTTGGAATCAACTGTGTCTTTCAGAAGCAATGGAATTTCACTGCTGGATGCTAAAGTATTTCGTAATTTTAACCATGAACAAAATTTATTTATTTTGTTTTCAATTAATTGAATTGGAATGTTTTTTAGTTGAATTGAAATTCAATAGCTATGGAAGAAGAGATAGTAGATTTATTAGATAATCGTTTGCAGTGACAATCTATGTTTGTTCAGCTTGTTCCAAGTTTTAGCTTTCTAGATAAACACACAAAGACTGGAATCAATGGACTTATTTTAATGGAGCGTTATCTGATTGGATTTGTAAATCTGTGTTGAATAAGAGATACGGAAAGATAGTCGATAGCTGAACTGGAGCATCAGGTAGAAATTAGATCAATTTAAGACTGAAATATCTTGAAACATGTGAAAATATTAATTTGTCAAATGAGTTATCTGCTCTTGAAATCGATCGACAATGCTCAAAATAATTTGTTTTCCCATTTGAGAATCAGCTTATCTTGAAGCAAAAAGCGGATCTATTTTATCTTCACACCTTTGAGATAACGCAATCTGAGAAATATATTCTGAATATCAAATTAAATAATAAATAAATAAAAAATAATTTTGCAATAAATTCATTTGAAATTAAAAGTGCGCAATTTTTTAATTGATTTTAAACAAGTAATACTTATTTGTTGAGAATTCGTTTTTAGCTTTATCTACTTTGCCTTTAAGAGCATTTGTTTTTAGATATCATCTAATAATTTTTATTTAAATGAAATTATCTCAAATTTAAAGAAGGAAAATATTTTAGAAAAATCATAGAATTTTTGACATTTAAAAATTGATATTTTTGAGTAAATAAAAATTTATGTATACGAAATTTTTTCAAGATTTTTTTTAAATTCAAAATCTTAAGCCCGATCAATTAAAATAAAAATATATAGATAGTATTTCTATTTTTGATTTATTTTTAAAAACATTTTGTCTTATTTTTATTTTTGGACTCAAATATGTAAAATGGAAAATATTGTAATATAAAAAATAATTTCTTCTTTTTAAATTTTAAAATCTGATTCAAATTTTTTTTCTTTTTTTCATTAAAAATTAATTTTAATTTTTGTATATCTAAATAAAGATAAATTTTTAATCAAAAAATGTTTTTTAAAAATTATATTTTTTTCACTTTATTTACACATATATTTTTATCTTCAATAAAAATTGATTTTAATGATAAATTTTTTATTTTTCAAAAAAAATGCAAAATTTTCGTCAGAATATGAATTAATAATAAATTTAATGCTAAAATAAATTTATTTTAAAATTTGTTTACCCAAATTTAAATTTTTTTGATACTGATCATATTAAATACACAATTTAAATTTGAATTTAATAGATTTCATTTTTTTTGCTTGTTTTTTTTCTTATTTAGAAAGCAATTTCTAATTTTTATTAATAACTTTAATAGTAAATATCTTATTTTAAAAAATATTTTAAAATCAATATAATTGAAGCATTATTTTTATTCTCTTTTAAAAATAAATTCTTTAATAAGGATTAAAATTTATTATTTATTTATTTTTTGTATCAATCAAAAGCTTGATTGATTATATTAAATTCAAAAGCTACAATTTATTTCCTTTAGTATCTTTTACTCCTATTGTAGCATAAATCTTTCTCATATCCTTTTTTCATGCCTAACTTTCTTTTGTTTCTATTTCTGCTTGACTTCATTTAAGTTTCATCTTTTTCATTTGTTTTCCTTAACTCATTTTTGTCTTCCTTTTCCATTAATTTGTTCAGTTAATGGTTTTTCTTTGAAATATTGTTTGGCCAGAAGATTTTAACAATTTTCTAAAAGACTGCATAATGGAATTCTTCGATTCTTCAATATTTGGACCCATTTTATAGTTCTGATTTATGATAACTGTAAAGATACAATTTGATCTCCAAACTGGGAATCTGGATGAAGTGTAAACTGCAGATTACACTAAGAGATACAAAAACTCAAAGACTTTATTTAAAAAAAATTTTGACATTTAATTTGAATTCCAGTTGAATATCTTTAAAAGATGAAAAGACGGGACATTTTAAAATTATCTTCGAATTTACACTTCTTTTTCTTCTATTTTCAGCTCCAACTGGAACATAAGGCATTCACACGTTCTCTCCATTTTACCCCGATCTTTGTGTCAATTTCTGTTTGTCCCCATGAGAGTTTAATCGAAGCTCTCTTTTAATTGTTCTCCTGAAAGTCATCTTTGGACTTCCTAGGTTTCTCTTTCCTTGTGGTATTCTTAAATTATGCGACTCTTGAGATTCTGTTTATTGGCAACGAACTTGCACTAACTATAACTAAAGCTTGCATGGAGTTCTTTAAAAAAATTTGCAAAATTACTGGATATTTTTAATATAGAATTTAAATTTAGAAGTCTAAAAAGAAGAAAAGAATTAAAATATCACTTTTATTTGATTTATTCAAATTCTGAATCCTTGATAATAAATTGAAAAAGAATGTCTAATTTTTTAATGAAAATTCATTGAATCTATACGAAATATTTAAATTATAATTAGATTTTTAAATAGTTCTCATTTTATTTAAATTAGAAAATTATTAAAATTTTCGAAAAATTTATAAGCCGTTCAATAAAAGGCTATTTGAATCAAATATTTTATTGAACTCATTAAAACCTTTTAATACATGGAATACAGAAATTACTAAAATTTAAAAAATTTTAATGACGTCAAACCAAACTTAAGTTAAGTTTGGCTTCCTTAATTTAAGAAAGGTATGAACACATTCTTAAGCTTTAAGTTTATGACTACAAAAAAAATTACCACCTAAGAAGTTAAATCATAGTTAATTACGATGACTAAAATGAAGGAAGCAAAAGTATTACTAAATTTTAAATAAATTTTTACGTTTTTAATATTTCAGTAGTTTAGTTTTAGAAGATTTATTTTTCCACTAAAATTTTAATTATTCAAGAAAAATTTGAATTTCGGAATACTTATTCAATTATATTTAAAAATTTTATAGAATAAAACAAAAAAATGAATAATAATTAATAATTATTTTGTCATGCACTTAAAATTTATAAAATCGTTGAAGTTTGTTCGAATAAAAATAAAGAATGGCGAGAAAAAATAATTAAAATACTAATAAAACAACCTTTTTTATTTCTTAAATTATGCACTTAAATTAATATAAATAATACAGAAATAATATAAATAATAATATCTAATACCTTTTTTACTTATTAATTATTATGGAAATCATGTTAAAGATTATATAATCTAAAAATTGGTTGAATAAATGTTTTGATGACCTCTTTAAAATAATTTGAAAAACTTTTGAAATAATTTTATCAAATAATAATGAATTTTCATCTTTTAATATTTAATTCTTTGATGACCATAATTAAAATTTACAAATAAAAAATAAAAGATAAAATTATAGTTTAAAAATAAAATGTATTATTTCAGTTTTAAATAAAATAAATCATTTTAAATTCCACCATAAAAGTCTTACTTGTTTTGAGATAATTTTTGTTTGTATTGATTTACTAACATTTATCTTTGAAAATAGAATTCAGATTAATTAACCACGTTCAATGATATTTGAAATACTGTTAATTAACAAGAATTTACTTTAAATCTTTAAATGCGAATAAATTAATCACATTGAATGTCCCTTAATTATTTACTAAACTATTTTCTAAATTTGTATTAAAACCACAGTAATTATTATGATCTAGTCAAAAAGTATGAGCCATTTTTTAAATTAATTTTCCTATATTTAGATTTCGATTTTACGATAACATAGTATCTATTTTTTTTTCCAAAAAATAAGATTACAAAAGTACATTTCCTTCTTAAGTTATTAGTATTTGAATTATTTACTTTAAAAAGCATGGTTTTTTTAAATGATAATTTTAAAATTTTATTAATTTTTTTGCTAGGCTAATATTAAATTGTGAAAATTAAATCTTTTAAATAATCTTTTTTCAATTTTAGCAAGCAAAAATTAATATTAAAATTATTTGTTTCAAAAATAATAAAAAATAATTTGAATTTATTTTTAAAATTTCAGATTGAATGATGACAGTAATTAAAACATTAATTTAGCTTCCAGTCTATTTATTTACTCAATTTCTCAAAAAATATAAAAAAAAATCTTAGGACAATTTAATTTTTAAAATTTTTATGAAAAAAAAACATTTCTCAATTTTGATGATGAATTTAATTAAATTGGGAATTTTAGATATAAAATCTGATGAGTGAATGTGTATTATTCGTTAGGGAAATGATGACAAAAATTGGTAACTGGAGCTTAACAATGAGAAATTTGACGCCTTGGCTGATTGAAAAGTCAATTCATAATAATTAAATATTTTTCAATTAAAAAATGCAAATACTGATGTTTGAAATAATAATTCTATTAATAAAGAGTATTTTAGGTTTTTAGAATTAAATGGGAGCATATTCACCCGAAAAAGTTTGCACAGTTGAAGTCGAGTCTAGGGTTAATTTCACAAAAATAGGAGAAATCGATACAAAAAACGAGAAATTTGCAGCTGAGGCCTACATTGAATGTATGTGGTATGACAAAAAAATTTTAAAACATTTTATCGAATTCAACTTTTTAGAATCAAGTAGGTAAAAAATTTATTGAAAACCATTAAAAAAATTTTTACTATTACGAAGGCTATTTCGACGATCTTAATGATATTAAAATACAATTTTTAAAGTCAAATATTAACCGCCTGCAGTTTAATCCTGAAATATACTGGTCACCTGACATTTACGTTGAGAATTCAATTGGATCACCAAAAGAGGCTTCAACTTTTGATTTTGAATTAATCAAACAGAATCAATCTCTGAAGAGCTCAATAGAAAATTTTACGGTTCGAATAACTGAGAAGCGACAAATAGAAGGATTCTTCTATGAACGCTTGGAACTCAACGACTTTCCTGTTGATTTACAGGAATTATCTATCAAATTAACTAGTAAAAAAAGTGTAAATGAAGTAATTTTAGTCGAAAATAGAACAGAAAATTCCGGAGTAAATAAAGAAAATTTTGCTGGTAAAAATTTTTATGGTGTTTCTTTAATTTAATTCAATTTTTTAACTAAAGACCAACAACAGTGGGAATTATTTGATTTTGTTAAAATATCTAAAAACACTTTTGAGGATAAATGGAAGAAAGATGTTCGTTCTGAATTCAAAGTTACTTGTTTGGTATTTCGCAAATATGGTTTCTATTTATGGAAGTAAGAATTTAAAAATTTTTTAAAAACAAAAATTTAATTATATCATCAAGTGCATATTTGCTTATATTTTTAATTACGCTTCTCGGTTTTACAATTTTTTCAATAAATCCAAGTACTCCTCAGTTTCGTTGTCAAGTTACAGGGCTTTTGTTGCTGACATCCATAAACTTCAGATGGATAATAACTCAAAAGCTCCCCTCAGTATCCTACTTAACTCTTTTGGACAAATACACTATCGGATGCTTGATCTTTTTGGTTTTATTCAGTATTTGGCACGCTGTGGTTGGCTCTGACATCCTTATACCAGATATTGACAAAAAAAAAGAAATAGACTGCTATTTTTTCTTAGTTTCAGCTGTGGTTTTTGTTTTATATCATTTGTTTTTCATAGCATGGTTCATTAAGAAAATATTTGATATTAAACAACTAAAATCACGAATACTCAATTCAAATGTAGACAAAACAAAACCGACAGAATTTATTATCGAACTTGTTGAACAGTTCAAATGAGTCAAACGCTATTAATTACTATTTTTATAAAAAATAAATTAAAATTTTTTTTAAATACAATTATTTTAAAATCTTGAAATTAATTGAAATAAAGTGGTGTAGCATTTTAATATCCTTATTAAGATGAATTATTATTTAGCAAATCAAAGTTTATGATTGTATTATAATGATAATGATCAGAGATTTTTATTAAAAAAATTTTCAATTGATTTTTAATTTGTTGCAGAGACATTTTTTAAAATTAAGCAAGCGGTGTTCAACATTAAGTTTTTTCCTAATTCTGCATTTAAAAAAAATTTCACAAATTTTTATTTGAAAGAAAGTATGCTAAAAATATGCTTTTTCATTAAATTTTAAAATAAAAATTAAAACCTTTTTTGTTTCAAATACAGCACAAAAATTTCAAATTATTTCTGAGAATGCTCTAAGGTACAACATACATAGTTTAATTTACTGTCTTGTTATGATGCGTAAAATAATTGCAAAAAGAACTTCACTAGAATATATTAAAATTCAATTTCCGCTAAATTTTCTGAGTTCTACCAGAATTTGGTTAATACTTCAAATTATTGTATATGTTGCGCAATGTTGCGTTCACAGAACTGATTTTAACCTTTAGAAAAAAGTTGTTAGATTTATTGTTATTTTATGTGAAATTTAGTAATTTTGTACTGAATTTCTTATAACTAGTGGTGCGAAAATATTTGTCAACTTAGTGATGGTTTAGAAAATTAGATAAAAACATAAAAATAACAAATTTTTAAACCATTATCAAATACATATTTAAAAAAATTATCAATATTATTGATGATACATTATTCAAAGTACGGTTTCTCTTTATGAGGCTGCAAAATCTAACGAAGGAATAGGCTATTTTTGTCGTACATAAATTTTATAAAAATTGTTGCCATGTTATGTAAAATTTCTTATTTTTTTATTTAGTTATATATATTCTAAATTATTTTTTTAAAATTGATAATTAAACATTTTAATCAATTGAAAGAGTTTAAAAATTGATTTTTTTTTCAATTGACTTCAAAAACTTAAAATATTCGATAAAATCAATTTTTTGAACGAATTCGATATTATGAATTTCAAATACAAATTGAAAAAAATTTTTCAATTTTTGATAAATTAAAATTAAAGTTAATAAAAAATTTTTGAAAAAATACAACCACAAAGTGCATCACACTTTGTTGCACCTTTTTTACTAAAAACAAAATTTTTATTTTTCTTTTGTTTTAGTAAATCAAATCAATAATCTATTTAAATCCTATTGATGCTTTATTTTTTTTCTATTTTCACATTAGAAAAATTATTTTAGGTAAAAAAGGTGCAACAAAGTATATATCATTTTGTTGCAGTATTTTTTCTAATATTTTTATTTACTTTAATTATAATTTATTAAAAAATGAATAATTTTTGTTCAATTTGTATTTGAAATTCACAATATTATGAATTCGATTTAAAAAAAAAATTCTTGCAATGAAATAACTGAATTCATATTGAAGATTTTTTTTTTATTTTGATTAAAAGGATTTTCCTAAAGTATTTTGCTACCTTTTTATGAAAATAAAATCTAGTTAAAAACCGAATCCTCTTTTTAAACTCGAAATATCAAAAAGAAAGTCTAGCAAAAATTCAATTAATGAAATAAACCATATATCATATTTTATCTCTTAAATTTAGATTTGAAATTTTATTTCATCTTATCGGCATTTCAAATCATTTATTCAATGACCGAGTCAAAGAAATCAACTATAGCAATGATTTAAAAAAAATACTAATTGTAAAAATTTCCATAGAAACGTTAGAATTTTAAGAAATTTTTTAATAAAATGTAATCAAAAAAATTTCCAAAGTGCAGCTATTCATTTCACTGCTACAATGAGTGACAATACAGAGCCTGTGTTTTTGGAAGCAAATATCGGAGGAAAAACAGAAAAAATCGAAATACCTGATTATTCATTTAAATATCCACAGTACAAGTCAGTTTCGTTGGCTACAATCAAGCGCTCAATTGACCAGCCTAGACTAGAGGTTATCCATGGTGAACAAGAACCAGATGAAAGGGACGAAAGACTTGGTTACCCGATTAGAGTTACAGGAAATGTAATTTTCATATCATTTATTGTTTAAATGATAAAAAAATCATTTTTATTATCGAAGGTCGATAATCTGAAAAAATCACTGATCAAAGACTATATAAACATTAATTATCAAGATTTACAAAGGGAATTGAGCTGCATTTCAGGGAGAGAAAATACATCCAGTATTCTAAAACCTAAAAAAGAGCAATTTCGCTTTAATAGAGTCCGAATGGTTCCGAATGATTGGCCTAATCATGGTCGCTTAGAGGTAATCACGGATTTATTTCTAAAGCTGAATAAAAAAAGTTAAAATTTAGTCTTATCTTGATGTTGCTCCTGGAATAGATAAATTTGGCGCTAAAGTTGAATCTAGAATTACGTAATTAAAAAAAAAAACTTATTTTGACTCTTATTTTAAATTTTATTCGTAGCTTTAACCATCGTTCAAATGATGGATTCAAGAATACCAATATTAAACAAGATGATCCGTTTAAACCATATGGATACACTCATTCAAAAATTTAAAAAAAAATAATTCTTGGATGATTAAAATTTTTATAATAATTTATTTTAAAAGTTTTTTTTTAAATAAATATTAACACCATCATAAGTTTTTTTTTAAATAATTTATTTTAAGTTAAAATTATTAATCAATAATTATTCTATTTATTCTATATAAAAAATTTTTTTAATGATTTAGTAGTCATTTTGGAAAAAAAACGAATTAAACTTCTCTTCGGCAAAGTGGACAATTTGAATTCTTTCAATTAATGAAAAAATAAGAATTAAAAAATCAAGAAATTAATTTTCTTACTCTCTCTACCCATTTTAGAATACAATCTGAATGAAATTTGTGATTGCATGGCAAAATTTTGAGCCGATCATTACGTTCAAAATAATTCAAACATATTGTACATTCAATAGATTTGTCTTAAAAATTGTAATATATTTTAAAGAATTAAAATTTATAATTTCGACAAACCAGTAAATTGAGCAATTTTTATAGGAAGTTTTTCTACTTCTTCTTTTGTAATTGATTTTATAATCTTATAAAATTTTCAACAGTTTAAACAAATTTAGCTATTCTTATTAGTTACCTGATATCCGACAAAAGCTCCGACTCCTATTGCAGCACCCCATAATAAACCACTTAGAAGCTTTGAGCCAATCGACTCTTCCCTGTCATCCTTTTGGAAGTTCGACATTCTCAATTTTTATTCTTTAAAAATAATGATGAAAATTTTTAAACTGAAATTAAATAATAAAAAATTATTAAAATTCGATTGCAAAATATAATTTATTTTAATGAGTAAATCAAATGCTAAAGAAAGATAACTTTGTGACGGAAAAGAGGGTCTCTATTGGATTTGTTAAATAATATTTTTATTCATTTTTTGAAATGATAAAAATTAAAATAATATTTAAAGTAATTTCATCATTGAAATAAAATGATAAAAATTGAAATTTTTACATAATTTTTTAAATGCGAAAATTAAAAAAGAATCTATTAGTAAAATAAAATAAGAGCTTGTTTATGGAGCTCATTTTTAATACTTAAAGGACCGGAAATTCTTTTTTGTGTTTTCAATAAGTAAATTAATAAATTGATATTTAAACTTGTCATCAAATCAATAATCTTGAAATTGTATTCAAATTTACAAAAATAAGCTATGGATGATAAGATAATCTTAATTTGTTGTTTTCGATTAAAATTTTTCAAAACAACTGAAAATCAACCAACTGTCCCTGGTTTAAATAATTTTGATTATAAAAAAATTGTTGTCCTAAAATTTTTTCAATTATAAAAAGAAATTTTATCTTAAATTTTGAAATGTTTTTTTTTTTTAATCGATCAAATGAAAAATCAAATGCTACTGTACTTTCCTCAGGACTAAGCGTATATCTTTTCATTTTTCCAGTATTCTATTATGAAACACAATCCAATGATTTGGATTTAATTTTAGCGATCGACTTTGTTCCTTATTAAATCTTAATTTTTTGATGAACTTTTAAAAAATAAAGATAAAAAATAAAAATTTGATTTTAAATAATATTCAAATTTTTTATTATAAAATTGTATTTAAAAGTTCCCCTTTCAACCATATCACAGTTTAAATGCTACTATGTTCTATTAAAATACTGCAATTAAATAATTTTAAATTTTAATAACTAAGTCTAAAAACCACACGAGGGTTCTAGCGATATTCTTCTTTTTTTTATTGCTAGATTAGAGAAGATGAGTAAGAATGCTCATTCACAATTTTTTTAATATAATTTTTATCAAATTTCAAATTATTTATATGTCATGCTTTTTAATTTTTTTTATTTATTTTTATGATAACTTGCTTATTTGAGTATCCTTTTTAACTTTTCTTTTTTAATTTCACTATTTTTATTTGCTCTAAGAGCTAATAAACAATAAATGGATAAGCCTCCTGGAAAGTATTATGCGTGGTCAGTTGATTTTTTATCTGAAGGAAATTTATCTTTTTACTGCGACATGTTTTCGTCCCAAGGAGCGGTTTTATTCTTATGAGCTACCTTACCTAACTCCGATTATTTGGTACCAGAGTTGGTAAAAAGTCAAAGTCAAGTCAAAACTTTTACTTTCCTTTTTTAAACAGAAGCACCAACGAGTCAAAACGACTCTTTTTCGATGTTTGGTCACAAAAATCCAAGTCAATTTTTGTTATTTGAGCATAATTTTTTTTCCAGCATAAAAATAAGAATAAGTTTCTAAATTAAGTAAATTCAAATAAAAAAAATTTGGTTTAAATACGTTTATGTGATAATTAAAAAGCGACAAATTTTTGTTCAAAATGTAAAAAAGCAGTGTGTGGATATTGTACAAAAGAAATAGAGAGTATTTGTAAAAAGTTTGATTGGCCATGGATATTTTATGAGGCCTAAGAAAAGACTAAAATTTAAGAATTTACTATCTATATTCAATTAATTTAATAATTTTAATAAATTCGAGCACAAAATGTATGATTTATTCTTTATTTTTCATAACGAGTCAAAATGACTCGTTTTGGTGCTTATAGTAGTTTGAAATTTTGGTAATCCTAGTGTTAATAAAGTCAGGGCCAAAACTTTTTTTCTTAAACGACACTTTTTTGGGTTCTTATTTAGTAGGCTGCTACACTAGCTACCTGAAACGGCCATTAAATGTAATTATTAATTTTTTTTATTTTAATTTAGTAATCAGACCTTAAATTAATATTTTAGAATGGACAAAAAAATAAAAATGGTCTTAAATCATCAAAAACGAAAATCTTTTTGATTGTAAAATATTAGTTGTAAAAATATTATTTTGGTAAAAAATTTGAAATGTTTTTGCAATCTTTGTCTAATGCTATCAAACGAAAAAGTGTTCTTGCAAACTTTGATGATTTTTGTCGAATTCCTGACTGTATTTCTAGCTTAAATGGTTATAAACATTTTTCGAAATTATCACTTTGTTCTTTATACTGTGATACATGTCAAAAGGGCTATTAATCTTATTGACATATGAATGGAAGAGTAAATTTAAAGAAAAAAACTCAAGAAAAGTTATAAGCTACTTTCGGTATGATTTATGAGCCAGATCAAACCAATTACAATATACATACCAAAAAGCTAAAAGAAGCCCTTATTTGGCTAAAAGAAAACAATTCTTTATATAAAGATTCTATTGCTAACTTTGAACGGTTGGATGGATTTGTAACCAATACTTGAGTTTCAAACGTTTAATTGATTAAAAATTATTGATTTGAGAATTAAATCTAATTGTACAATAATTGTTATTAAAATATAAAGTAAGAATTGTCAGACATATAGTAAATTGCTACAAAAATATAAATTATAAATTATAAACTAGTTATATGATTAAACAAGATAGAGACTAGCTCTCGCGTTTTGGCTGTTGGAATCATTGCGAAGTTTTCGAAGGAACTTCTGTAAGAAGCTGTTGTGATAAGCAGCCTTGTTTGCTTTTCTTGTTTGGAAAGGGAAGCGTGCGTTCAAGCGAAGGTTGCGTGGTTGACATGACGTAATGGGATGGTTTGGGTCAGCCAGAATTCTATTGAGTGTTTGTTCGCAGACATGGTCTATAAACTCGGCGATTGGAAGGAGTTTGTAGGAGCCTGCAGTCTGATCATCGATTCCCATGATGCGCCATAAACGGGAGTTGAAAGCGTTCATCTCACACTTAGCAGCAGCAGAGGTTGAAGTAAGCATTACGGCGCTGTACGTAAAGTGGCTGAGACAATATGCTCGGTATACATAAATGAGTATCGGTGTACACCAGCCATTGAGTTTAAGCTGCTTGAGCAAGAACTCGACAGGGCTGACAATTGAGCGTACACGTCTCCATTGGAGATCGAGGTCGAGCGAGTCAGAAAGCTCAAAGCCGAGATACTTATAGGACTTAAGCATTTGGCCGAGCAGATAAACAGTAGGAACACTTGAGCCGAGTACGCGCGGGGGATTAATGAAGATCACTTTGCACTTGCCCACGTTTAAGCGCATCTTATTATCAACACACCAGCGTTGAACGGCATCAACTATCTCTTGAGGGATGTTGCCAAATGTATTTCCTACAATATAAGCTAGGATGTCGTCGGCGTACTTTAGTAACTCAACTCCAAAAGGCAGGTACTCATTGATGTCGAGTATGAAGAGAAGGAATAGGATAGGTCCAAGGACACTGCTCTGAATAACACCAGCACGTACATCTCGCCATTTTGTTGCCTTACCTCTGTAGACAACTTGTTGCTTACGATGTGACAGCCAAGTTGCAATACAAGTGATTAGCCATTGAGGAAGCATAGACTCGATCTTGATAATGAGTCGCTCATGGTCAACTAGGTCGAATGCCTTGGCGAAGTCGAAGAAAATTCCTATCACCTTCTGGTCCCCACTGTCTATAGCTTTTCCCCATTCATCTAATACCATAATCAATGCATCGGTGGTGCTTCTACCAGTTAAGAAGCCAAATT
This sequence comes from Brachionus plicatilis, assembly GCA_010279815.1. Taxonomy (NCBI): domain Eukaryota; kingdom Metazoa; phylum Rotifera; class Eurotatoria; order Ploima; family Brachionidae; genus Brachionus; species Brachionus plicatilis. The sequence continues at coordinate 799,203 of QEOQ01000640.1, read as the reverse complement.
GCTTGCTAGTGAGAAGCCTTACACGAACAAGGCGCAATATCTGCTTGGTGATAATGCGCTCCATGATCTCACATGGCGTCGAAGTGATGGCATTTGGTGGCATGTTGCTAGGTCTAGCTGGATTCTGCACTTTCGGGATTGGCGTGATGTTACCAAGTCGCCATTCGTCAATGACAATACCTTTGTTTACGCAATGGTTAAAGATGGTAACTAAAGGTGAAACTAATTCGAGTCTTGCTGAGTAAAGTAGCTTTCCAGAGATGCCATCTGGGCCAGCCGAGGTTGACTTCACGTTGCGAAGTTGTTCGCCTACGTTGGTAAAGTTGAAAACCGGAACGACGGGTTGCAAGGCATCGCGACGAATAAAGCGTGATATGTTAGCTTGAGTCACTCCTTGCCAAACAGTATCCGAGAACTGCTCGTTTAGTCGTTCGCCATACTCAGGATCAGGTGGGAGAGTGTTTGGTGGCTTGCGCAACTTGTTTGCATGTTCCCACATGCCGGCTTTACTCCTCGTATACTTCATGTCCTTATGAAGGTTTTCCTTCAACGAGTTAAAACGTTATTAAATACAATGATAAAGGTATTTTATTAGAACCTAACAATCCGAGTGACACTGGATTAATAATTAATATGGATCAAAAAAAAACTAGACAACAATTCTGAAAGGTAGAAGAGAACATCGGTACACAATTCAAAAAGATTCAAAAAATAATAACATTAAAATTGATGTAATATCGACTGATAACTCAATTAAATTGAAAATTTTCCATACTTAATTCCTGATGGAAAAGGTTACAAAGAACAAAACAGTTTCGCTTGCTCAATATTTTCATAATCGTCTTTTAAATGTTGACTCTGGCTGGTTGGATGATCGTTATTACATATTTTCTAATAATGATAGACTCACACGTGAAAGGATCTCAGCTGCCAATTCAATTATTAAATCACGATCAACTTTAGCAGATAAAAAGAATGTTGAAAGTTAACTTAAAAATGACTATTTTGAATATGGTAATTGCGTTACTAGAAGTATTACAGGTTCAAAAGCGCATTGGAAATCCAAACTTCGGAAATTATGATTTGGTGTCCATGGAAAATAATGAAGGGAATTTTTATTTAATATTATTAAATTGGATAAAGATCTTCTCATTAATATGTTAAATTGATTTATGTCATTACATCATCATCATGTTTTATATTTTAAATTAGACTGGTAACTGAAGTTCTAAGCTATTCTAGGACTTTTATTATTTTTATCAACAATTAAAAGCGCCAGCCGCTAACACTCCTTCTTCTTTAAAAACGATCAAGTCGTTTCCTGCCTGTCCAGTCGTACTACAGTATCTACCGAAAAGATTCGGCAGGCGATCTTCCGACCATGACCCCTAACTTAACATGTATATAAAATCCACATACATTATTTTCTTTTAACCATGCGTGGATTTTTAGATTTACCGTAGACCACCACTTTGGTCCTACGCACTATGTCTGATACGACGACGGCATTTTTTTTTTTTTTTATTTAGTTATTTCGTCGGTCATACTAGTGACCCGTTTAGCACCGTTTACCACTACTAATGGAATAGCATTCAACAACATAAACTCGTCCGACTGACGTCAGATTTAGATAATCTTTAACTTACTAGATTCTATGATTAATTCTTTGATAAAACTTAAATATAAATAAATGAATGAAGATTTTAACCTAGACAAAGACTAGACACTCCGTTCGAATTGAACATAAGGTTTTAATCTTTGTACGTGAATTGCAATTGTTTTGCAATCTCTTTCTATTCGATACGTCACCGGCCCTAGTTTCTCAACTATTCGGTAAGGTTTTGTGTGTATCCTTTCTTTGGATACACACAAACATTTGGTAGCATTTTTTTTTTTTTTTTATTTTTTTTGTCAGCAAATCAAATTTCTTTCACCATGTGTGCATAAAAAAAAATAAAAATGTTTGAATTTATTACATGCTTTAATTTGGAATAAATAACTAAAAAAATTCTAAAACTCAATGTTTAGAAATCAGGTCCTACATACAACATTTAAATCTAAACCTTATTCCAATTTCCAAGACAAGTTATTTATCCATAATTGTTACACAGTTACACTTCACTACCTCATACTATCACACTTTCTACTCTACCAATATATTCCTAATATGAAATTGTTCCTACAAAGCTAGTTCCAACAAAGATTTTAGTTAACCAAGAACAAAATTCCTAATTAAATCTATTTTCTTAACTTTATAGTTAAGAAAATTGATTATAATTAAGTAACCTCTCCAAGAATTTTGCTAAAAATACACTCAAACTTTTTTTTTTTTTTTTTTATTATTATTTAACTTATAACTTATTAAATCTACTTATAAACTTATTAATTACCTAGTTCCTTTTTTTTTAATAAGATTTATACAAAGTAGAAGATCTACTTGGTTCGTAAAAAAAAAATGCTTGTAAGCCTCTCCTCATGAAAGTAAGCTTGTCTTTCTTTGTAAATTAAAGAATAAAATATTTATAAGAATTCAAATTATTCTTTATATCATGGCACCTGGTAAACAAATACAGTTAAGTGACCGACCTCGAACTAGCGGCCATCATAGTGGTGACAGCAGTAAAAACTCAATTTTAATTGAGCCGATTAGAAATGGAAAAGTCGGATTTTCAAAACTAACCCCTAGTCAAGCGCCTCAACAAAAGATTATGGCGGTCCAGGATGAGGTTTTGAATGATGTTTTAGTTGAGCTGAAAGATAAAAGAAATGGGAAGCCAGTCTCGTTGAATTCGAGAAGAGAAGACGGAGGCCGACGGGATCTGCCAATAAAAACAAGGAAAGTGCGCAAAAGAATAGAGTTAATTTTGATTTAAAGTCATTAAACTTCCAAAGTTTTAATATGAGGTTTTTTTCTGGATCCGAAAATGAAGATTTTGAACAATGGATTGCCGAGTTCACCAGTCGCACAAAGCAACTCAGATGTGACCTGGAACGAGTGGAATTATTTAGAACTAACATGTCAGGACGGGCTCGTAACTGTGTTGATAGGCTTTTGGGAGATAACATCACGGGGTTTGGTGTGTTAGTGAACAAGATGCAAAAGTTGTTTTCAAAAGTTAACCCAGAAACATGTAAGATTGAACTAAATAAGATTAAAAGAGAGAAAAATGAGAGTTTGAGTATTTTTGCATTAAGAGTGACCCAACTTGTTAGACTAGCCTATCCCATATTGGAAAAAAATGATTCAAGCAAGCAATTACTAGAAGATTTAAAAAAAGATTCGTTTACTAAAGACTTAAGTAGTGGAATGATTAATAGTCTAATGGCACGTAAGCCGATAAATTAAGGAGAGGCTTTGAAATACGCCGAGATTTTAGAGGCTGACTTAGGGGTAAGGAAGAAAGAAAATCTCCTTTCAATGGAGGAATCTGAATCAAATACAAAGAAAGACAAGCTCAGAAAAACAGCAAAATATATTTAAATAGAAAATAACATTTGATAACATAAAATTTGGAGCCATTTTCTATGACTTTAAGGATCTAACCATAGAATCAGTTTTATATTATAATTTAGACTGGAAACTTAAGTTCTAAGCTATTCTAGGACTTTTATTATTTTTATCAACAATTAAAAGCGCCAGCCGCTAACAATATCAAATACACAGATGTGGAGACAGACGTTGTTTTCGAAATAATAAACGATATTTTAAGAAATGAAAATATTGATTTCCATTTGAATTATGTGAAAACGATTATATTGATGACAATTCAAAATACTTTTATAAAGGGACGAAAAATGAAGATCGTGATGTCGTATCAAACAATCACATGTTACTAATGTTATGGAATGGTCATGTTAATTTACAAAATTGCACAAAACGCGGAAACGAACTGTACTTGGTGAGATATATTTCCAAATTCGAGCATTCATTTAATAGGAAAGAAATGAGATCCGAATCAAATGTAGTAAAAAATTATTTTGATTTACGTATAGTTAGTTCTGTTGAAGCAGCTGCATTTGTCCTTGGTCATCATTTTGTGCAATTAATAATGAAAGTAACATTTATACCAGAATCATTGTCGGGAGATGAATTTAAATTTACCAATAAACGCAAAGAATTAATCAAAATGGACCCAGAATACCGAGATATTTTTAGAGAGTCAGCTTACGACTACCATCTAAAATGACCAAAAGACGCCATAACTGATATACTAACGATTTTTGAATTTCATCAAAAATTTAAAGTTTATGTGAAAAATTCGAAAACCAAAGTATCAATTTAGAGAACCGAGAAAATTTTGTTTGATGAAGATAAAAATAAAGTTGTTAAGCGTAAAAACGACATTATAACCCGTACCAATTTTTTTGACAAAAGAGATGGAGATATTTTTTACTACCAAAAATAAATTTTCAATATACCTTTCAAGGTGTCGATAAGCTTATAAGTAAATCAAATTTAACTCGAACTTATAAGGAAGAGTGTAACATTCGCAATTTCATAAAAAGACCTGACGTTTGTGACCCAGACATCTATTATTCCGAAAATATACGTCAATAATCTAGAACCGATTAATGAAGATGATCATAATGAAAATACAAGATTTTTCGATGAAATAATTGACGATTTCAATATTGGATCGCTTTTGAAACTAGATAAAAATTTACCGAAGAAAATAACCAATTTAAATGATCAATACAATGAACTAACAATTTGTCAATAAAAGGAGTGGATGTGGTTAGTGTTGGATGCAGCCAAGACAAACCGGTCCATTACACGGACGGTTTTTTGGGGTCATTTTGGCGGCCTAATTTTTAGACCGCCAAAATAAACGGGCGGCCAAAAAACCGGCCAACTTTTTGGCGGCCTAATTTTTAGACCGCCAAAATAAACGGGCGGAAAAAAAACCAGCCAACTTTTCGGCAACAAAATTTTTTATTTTTTAAATAAAAATTTTTTTATTTTTTTTTTAAATGAAATTTTTTTCTTTTTTTCTTTTTTAGTTTTTGGGCAAAATTTTTGTTATTTTTTTAAAAATTTTTGAATTTATTTTTTTTTAATTAAAAAACCTCTTTTTTTAAATAATAAATATATTTTAAATTATCTTAATTTTTTATTTTATTACCGGTTTTTAGCCGCGCGTATTTTTTAGACCGTTTATTTTGGCGGTCCAAAAATTAGGCCGCTAAGCTGCCAGGCCTAATGGCCGCCCGCCAAAAAGTTTGTTTGTAAAATTTGTCGTTTTTGTTCCCGTAATGGGTCAATAGACTAAGAAAAAACAAACTTTAATTGGCCTTGAATTGAATTCTTCTAATAGTTGATTATATTAATTATAGCAATAAAATCTTTTAAAATTTTGGACAATTTTTATTTAAGAACTTAAAAAATATTCTTACTAAAATATTCTTTATATTAAATATATTAAATATTCTTACCGTTGTTCAAAAATGTTGTATAATCATTTTTTGGTTAAAATTCAATGTGATTTTGGTCTTTTGCAGTTAAGGAAGAATAATGATTTTGGTCAAAAAAGCCAATAATAAAAAAATTTCAAGAACTGTTTTTTGGTGAATATTCAATTGCATGGCATACGTTTGATATATTAGAACTTATCAAACGATGAAAGCTTGCTGAATTTAGGGATAAAATATTTGTTCTCATTTTCGATTTTAATATATTGATATTTTGAAAAACGAACTTAATGCCCATAAATAATATAAGAAAATAAATTTGGGTGATTTTTTATAAATTATAAAAAAAGATAGTTATTTGTAGAATTGGAATTATGACATGATTTTAAAATTTATATAATTTTATTTTTTCTAAGTTTAAATATGAAGAACAGCTTATAAAGATTAAAAGAACTTTTTTTAAAAAATCATCGAAGAATTTTTAAGTAGTGAAATTTGAAATTAAAATCGAATATCACATAATACAAACTATATCATCTAAAAGAATATTTTTTTAGCTTTTTTTTGATATATAAATTCCCCGACAAAAAAAAAATCTTGAAAACTCCAAAACTCTCTTTAAAAATACTTAGATAAAATTCATATAAAAATAGTCTATAAAGTTTAGAACATTCATTTTTTATTAAAATTTTACCACACCTTGACTATCCTTGAAAATTTTTATTGTCACACAATGTTTGGAATATCGTTTTTTAATTTTTACATTCACTTGTTATAACTCATTAATTATTTTTGGCTTTAAAATCGGTGATTTTATTGAGTTGTACGATTTCGATGATTTTTCCATAAAAATGGGGAAAAAAAGTAACTGAGGCTCAAAGGTGGCAAATAATTGGGCTGTTGAATGATAAGACAAAGTCTCAACAAGAAATAGCTGATTTAGTTGGAGTTTCGAGAAAATGTGTGTTTACAACAAAGCATAACTATGATAAGACTTCGATGACCAAAGAATTACGATTATTGGTAGACCTCGATAGCTTACTAGTCGAGATAAATAGTTCATTTTTAGAAAGGTAAGAATCAATCATGCAAAAAGCTATAGACAACTAGCATCCGACTTAAGTTCTTAAGTTATAAGTTATAAGTTTCCAAAGTTCTAAGTCTTAATAACGACACTGTCAGAAAAATGCTATCAAGGAAAAATATTTAGTCATAAACTGCTATAAGTAAGCCTCTTTTAACCATAATGGATTGGTTGAAAAGGCTCAAATGGTCCAAAGAACGAAAAAGATGGACTGTTAAAGACTGGTCAAAAGTTATTTTCAGCGATGATTCTAATTTTTAGTATTAAACAGAAGATCAAGAGTGTTCGCAAAAAGTTTCGCAAACGAAAAGTATCATCTCAATTTAGTTAAATTGATTTTAAATTTATAAAAAATTATGTAAGAAATTCATCAGAATGTTTATACAATTTATTTAATTGATAAAAAATTCAGCCATATAGGAATAAATTTGAAAATAATAATTGAAGATTTGTCGAAAAGATTTATCTATTTATTTATTTATTTGTTATCTGTCGAAAAGGGACGAGGTAGAAAAAAACATATAAAAAGCTTAAGTAAAAAAAAAATAAAAAGAAATTTGAAAAATAGCTTTTGAAAGATACAATAAAAACATAAAATTATGTAATGTTAGTTTTATAGAGACAAAAAATCATAAAAATATGATATCTAATTTTTTTTTGTACATGTTGTTTTTTTCCTAGATAAGGCTATTTGTTATCATATAAGGGGCCTCTTGTATACTGACGATATTGATTATCTCGGATTGAAAGTTAAGTATTTATAAAAAAAGAAAGGCTGTTAAATGGTATGAGATGGATTAGATTTATAAACTTATCTCTTTGTGGACTTATGTTTTTTCTTTTTTTTGATCAATGTAGGATTGATTAAAATAAAATAAAAAAAAAAAGATAAATGTTTTTTTCTCATTTTTACTTATGTTTATTTATCTTTTAAAAAAAAAAATTTTGATATATGTGACCTTCTCTTTTTTTATGTTTTTATTTTTCTACCTCGTCTGTCGAAAAGAGTCAAGATTAAATATATCCAGAAAAAAAGTAAATTATAAATAATTAAGTAATTAAAGGCTTAAGTAATTAATTTAAGTAATCAAGATTTTGATAATTAAATTTTTATCTTAAAAGCATAAAACAATATTTAATATGTTATACTTAATTTACAACACCTTTCAATTAATTAAAAATCATTAAGAAGGGCATTGTGAATTTTTGTTTTAAAAATTACAGCACAAAATGAAAAATGTAATTTTTTTTCGTTATATATATTTTTTGCAAACAGTAAAATTGTGTACAAATGGTGTGCATTTTACAGAAAATTGCAGAGTTTTTGAAGAGCTTAGAATTTGTTTTTTCAATTGTTGAAATGCTGTAATTTTTGTACTAAAATTACACATTGTCATAATAATTAACCTTGACTTGGCAAGTCTAATTTTTAAGTACAGATTATTCATTTTTTTTTTTAAAGAAGAAAAAAAAATATTTTAATAATTTTTTTTTGATTAGTAGTTTTAAAAAGTGAAGTTTAAAAATTTTAACTTAAATCAATGAATTCAAATTGTTTAATTAAATTTTCTTAGATTTCTATGATTCTTTTGTAGATCTTTTATGAATTCAAAAAGATTCGATCTTGTTTTATTTAAAATCATTGCTGACATTTCAAACGATGTATCTTTTAATCATTCAATTAATTTACTAATTTTTGAAAAAATTAATATGATTTATTATCAAATCTAGTATAATCTCATTTTTCGATGGTTAATTACTAATATATTGGTTATTAGATGGTTAATACTTTTATTGAACAAAAGCCTTTATTGTATGCAAAAATTAAGCAATACATGCATTTTCCGCAAAAAAATTCAAAGAATTTTAAAATTTATTAGAATTAAAAAATTTATGACCTGTTGACATTTTTTAATTAGAGTAAAATTTCATATAATTAATGCCACAATGTTTGCTGTACTATAATGCATTTTTAGAGCTTATCTTTTTTAACAAAAAAAAATTAGATTTTTTTTTACAATTTTGTTGTGTTACTTTGTATCGAATTTAACAAAACACTTTTCAAAAAGCTTAAGATTTAAAAGATTTATGAAAATAAGAGTTTCAATGTCAAGATGAAAGCAGTAGGAATTATTTATTATTTTTGGACTAAAATAAGTCAGTTGAAATCAAAATCTCAAGGCCTAAACAGAAAATTTTAAATATTTTTGTTTAAAAATAATGCCAAACCGTAAGAAATAATTCTATGTTGACAATCATGATGGTCCTATTTTTAGCTTGAAAATATTTTTTACTAAAATATTTAAATTTAAATTAAATTTTTACTTTCAATTTTTTTCTTTATCTTTATTTTCTTTAGTTTAAAAAGAATAAATCAGTAAATTATTTTTTCTCTAAACAATTCGAATAGCAAAAGAAATTTTAACTATTCGAAGCTTAGACGAAAATTTTTACAATTCAAAATTAAATTAGAAATCTTTTGTTCAAGAATTACCAATTTCATAAAAACAAAGTTAACAAACAAAAATACAACTAAGGTTGTTAAAATTTTCTAAATAAATTGGGTGGATTAAATATTACCCGAGGTTGATTTCATAATATTTTTGCCTAATCATAGATAAATAATAAAGTTTTCTTTATCTTGAGTATAATTGTTGTATTTAACACAATCACAATTTCATTTTAAATTAATCCTTGAAATTATTTTAAATTTTCGAAATCTTTTAATTTCAGAATTTTCAATTTTTTTTTAATTTAGAAAAAGGACATGAAAATTGATAAATAATAAGAAGAACTCAACTTTATCATACTATTGAATATCTTGAGATACCTATAAAATCATGCGATTCAACAAGAGACATTTTTTTGTGATAAAATTTTTAGAATTAATTAAAATATCACTTAGATCAATCTTTTCACCAAAGTTTACATACTATAATTATTAAATTTATATCTTATCATTAGTATTATTACATAAAAGTCAATCTTTTATCAATTAATTTTAGTGAAAATTAAATAAAATGTGACAATTTAATTGCGTCTAAAACATTAAGAGAGTTTTATAAGCGAAAATTCAAGTTTTTATTTGGAACATTTATAATTCTATTTTCTAGATTATATTTTAAGCTCGTAAAAATTATGCTTATTCATTGATTTTAAATTCAAATTTGTCGCATAAATTAAGTTTTATTATTTATTTTCCTCGTATGAAATAGTTTTTTTTTCTCGTTTAGAATATTTTATACCTGTAGAAGTTGAAATATTAAAATTTGACCCGACCTGGTCCGAGAAGAAAATCTACAATTATAAATTTATAATTTTGCTGACCTTTTTTTCAAATTTAAAGGTTTATTTTGTTTTGGTGAACTAAAAATGAATCGATGCAAAAAACGAGTTTTCCTCTCGCTACAACAAAAAAAAGAGATTCTTAATGGGTCATTTTATGAAGTATTTAAATTGACCAATTTTTTTTTTATTAACATAGCGGGCTTCTTGTTTATGACCTACTCTATAATAATTATAAATTTTTATTAGTTTCACGTCTAGAGTGACAGAGACTTGTCGATCAGGTGACGTCATGTGATAATATCTTTAAAAAATCATCATTTTTTTCGAAAATCATCAAGTTTGACCGGATAGAAATAAAAATAAAAAAAATCTATTTTTTATATTTAATTTATTTTAATTAAATTTTTATTTTATTTGGATAAGTGGATCGTTTTTGTTCCAGAAAAAAAAGAAAACTTTCAATCAATTTTGAATCGATCGAATCGAACAAAAAAAATAAACAATTTTTTCAATTTTATTTGATTTGATTATCTCATTTTTTGAGTAAATTATTTTAATTATTTGGCAAAGGATATTTATAATAGTTAAACAAATAATCGATTAGAAAAGCATCTTTTGTTTTAGAAAACTTACAAGTAACGAAAAAGACTATAAATCTAAGTTTTTGAAAATTATACCAGTTTTAAGGTCTATGTTTTTGAGTTTCTTAAGATTGGAAGTTTTTTATTTAGCAATTTCTAGAACTCTTATAATTAAGTCTAGACAAATATGGAAAGCAAATTAGTTTTGTGTTCAACAGAATTTTTGGAAGATTAGAAACAAGATTTGCTTATTAGTGCCACTTTTTTGGCACCATTTAGAGCGTTTTAGTACGAAGAGCACAATTGATGCTAGTAATCAAAGAATTTTCGGTAATTTTTAATCATTTTTTAAAGATAACATCTGCCATAATCAGATGCCTTAACCTCGGACCATGTCCATTGAAAATTCTTAAATAATAAATAAAAATGATTTTAAAGTTGATTTATTGCTTTGATTGATTAAAAAAAAGATTTTTCTGATAATTTTTTAGTAAAACAAGGCAAAAATTTTACTTTACGAATAGAATAAACTTATTAACCTTTCCAAATTTTTATTTAACTTAAATTTTTATCAAAGAATATGTGTAACCCATTTAGGTTAAAAAAAGAAGGAATGATGAAATCTTTACATAAGAAATGCCTAAAAATTTAAGATAAAATTATAATCATGGGCCATAATAGATATTTCGAAAAATTCAAGCAATTAACCCTAAGATTTTTAAATCAATTTAAAAATTTTATTTTATTTTTGATAACAATTTTAACTAACGTCGAAGATTTTACTCCGAAAATTGCGAACTTAAAATTTTGAGTTGAAAATAAATAAAAGAGATGATAAGGTCTTTAGAAATATCATTTATATTTGATTTTGTTTTAAATGAAAATAATTAAATCTTTATTAAATTACTAATGACTTGGTAATAAACAGTTTTAGTTGAGTCGTGTCTAGATTTTTCTCTTTGTTTTTTTTTTTCATAAGATTAACATGTCATGTTGCATATCTATGAGATATTTTTAAAATTTTATTACTCTAAAGAGTTTGTTGAACGGTTTGGAATTATTTTGTGTCAATTAAACAATATCTCAATTAATTTTTAATCACTATTTTCTTTTCTCTAAAATAAAAAATTCATTTAAAAATAAAAAAAGAAAAAAAGACTTTTTTATAAAAATAAAAATTAATCATTTTTTTTCATGTTATGTAACAAAGGGCGTATTTTAATGTCTCTGCAAGTATAAACTGATAAAAAGAAATTTCAAATAGGATTTAAATTTTATTAATCACTGAAGTTAATTTCAAAATAGTCCAAGTTTTTTTTCGGTAGGCAGAGATAATTTTTTCAAATAAATTCACATAAAACTAGTTGATTTTATTAATATTTTCAGAAAATATGAACACGGAAATTGGCAGCTATTAGTTTTCCATTCAGATTTAAAATAATTTATTTCAACTCGATAAGATAACAAAGCTTGGAGATATTGGTGGAGAAATTACGAGAAAACGATAGAGAAAGAGAGAAATTTACAGAGGGCGAATTTTGGAACTCTGATTCATAATTTTAAATTGTATTTGTTTGAATCTCATAATAATTTGCATTTTATTGATAAGCTGAGAATGGAAGCGAAAACTCCAAGTTAATTAAAGCATACTTTTGATCATTAGCTATGCATTATATATAATAGAAGTTTTTATTCTTTTTTTGTTGAGAGAAAAAAAATGATATTTTATTAGGCTATTCCCAAAATACTGAACTAAAAACAAAAAATTATTTTTATTTTCTTTTTTTTGCTAGAAATGAAAATAGATAAAAATTCGGATAGCATGAACAGTTCAAAACGAGATAAATCAGTAGACAAAAAAGAAAAGCAACGACTTGAGAAAGAAAAACGAGATAAGGAAAAGCAGGAAAAAAAAGCAAAGGAATTGCTGGAAAAACAAAAAAAGGAGCAAGAAAAAGTGCTGAAAAAAACTGGACAGCTACAGCCCAGTGTTTCGGCATCGCAGACCACGTCCGATTTGAACAAAATTACCAAACAAAATTCCAAGGACTTGGACCGAACTAATTCGTCAAAAGTGTCCACGGGTTTGACTGCCAGCAAGAGCGAAAATGTGCTCAACAAACTCAAAAAACCCGTGAGCATATTTTCTTCGTCCTCTTCGAGCAAAAAACAGTCACAAAAAATAAAGAGTCAGTCAAATTTGCTTCTGCAGCAACAGCAATCTCTGCCCAAAGGTCGCTTCCGCTGCCAAGTCGTCTATCTGGACGAGAGTGTCAAACAATTCGATCTCGATGTAAAATATTAATAAAATTTTTTTTTTTAATTTGTCTTTTATTAATTGACTTTAAAATAAAATTTAAGAAAAATGCCATTGGTGAAGATTTAATGACCATGGTTGCCAATGACTTGGAGCTTGTAGAAAAAGAATACTTTAGTCTGACATACAGAGACATAAATAACATGAAATTTTGGCTTGATCATGACAAAAAAATTCGCTCCCAACTCAAAGGACAAATAAGCACCGAGGAACCGGTGTTCAATTTTGAAGTAAAATTCTATCCACCTGAGCCAAACGTTCTGCAAGAGGAGATCACCCGCTACTTGCTCACTCTCCAATTGAGACATGATATCATGGACGGAAAACTTCCGTGCACATTTGTCACCCAGGCTCTGTTGGGCTCATTTACTGTCCAGGCCGAAATGGGCGACTACGAAGAAGCGGTCAATAGTTGCCGCATGAATGGTCTGTCTGACATCGAATATTTGGAAGGCTTTTGTTTCACTCCCAACCAAACACCGGAATTGTTGAATGCAATTGCTGAATGTCACAAGGATCATGTGTAAATTAAAAAAAAAAAATTAAAAAAAATTTTAAATTTTAAATTTTTTTGTCAAGGGGTCTAACTCCAGCGGAAGCTGAGCTTAGTTTTTTGAATAATGCCGTAAAATTAGCCATGTACGGCGTTGATTTACACAACGCAAAAGACTCCGACGGGGTTGATATTTTAATTGGTGTGAGTGCTTCAGGTCTTCTGGTATTCCGAGACTCGCTGAGAATAAACCGCTTTTCGTGGCCAAAAATACTCAAAATTTCATACAAACGAAACCACTTTTACTTGAAATTGCGCTCTGGCGAATACGAAAAATACGAGACCACTATTGGTTTTCGTTGTCCGAACCACAAGAGTGCCAAGCGCCTGTGGAAAATAGCGGTCGAGCACCACGCCTTTTTTAGACTCAGAGAACCTGAGAGCAAAAAAAGCTCCATAATTCCCACTTTCAACTCAAAATTTAGGTACACCGGAAGTTCGACTTACATGCAAGCGCGACACCGGTCAATTGAGCGGTCTCAGCCAGCGTTCGACCGGTCGTTCTCCAAGCGAATGTCGCAGAGCACCGACCGAGGTCTGGCTCACCAAAATCTGCCCAATAATACGCCCGGATCTAGCTCGCTGGGCAATTACAACAGAATGAAGCCAAACACTAGCATCGGAAATTTGCCAAGACATCACCTAAAAGAGTCACAAGAAGACTTGGATTTGGATTTGGAACAAGGCGCTGATTATGATCTAAACGATGAGTATGAACTTAGATTACCAAGTAGAGACCAAAAAAACCTTCCAAACATGACCATTCCAGGCAAAAATTTTGCCAATGTGAATTTTAGCGATTTTGACAATCAAAACAATAGAACAAACTCGCTTTTGGCTGAAAGAAGTCCTAAACAATCAACCTCGAACTATCGTTCCAATGAATCAAATCGACCTGTTACCAGCAATTCAAATATTTCGTATGATGTCAATAGAACTTCCGATTATAGACCTGCCAATTTCGACCAAAATCAAAACGAACCTTTGGAGGAGTATTATACAGTAGGAACATTTTTTCATTTTTGAAATTATAATTTTTAAAAATTTTATCAATTAATATTTTGTTTTAGTAGCTTATTGATTTAGGGTTTAAGTTGGTTTTCTAAGTCAAAATAAAAATATTTTTTGAGCAATTATCTAAAAAGTAACATAGGGTCTTTATAGATTAAATTAATACTAGAAGGGTCGGGAAGAGTTTACCCTTTTTGAAAAATTCGAAAGATTAAAAAAAGAAAAAAATTAAGGTTGTGTGATTATTTTTATAATATTGAATAAAATTTTTTTCTAAACATTGATTCTTTTTGCAGAATAGAAAACATTAGCTCTTTAATTCAAGTCCAATATTTTGAAAATTGAATGAATTAATTAAAAAGATAGCTCTAACAAATTTTTTAAAAAGAGTTATATTTTCAATTTGTCAATTTTTTGGTAATGTTTAATTTTTTTATATGAAAATTTTTTTTAAATAGAAGAGATTGTAAAAAATTATATTCTTCTTTATTTTTAAAATAAAAATATATAGTTCTGAAATAAAATTAAATTTATTATAATTCTTATTAAATCTTTCGTGCTTTATCAATATTTTTACTTGGGTGTTTGCAACTTAACTAGACTGATTTAATTAATTGAGTCTTAATTTAATTTTAAATAAAATGAATAAATTAAGATTAATTATTGAAATAAATTTTAAGTCTATTAATTAAAAAGGAAAGTGTTTATTGATTAAAGTTTCTAAAAAAAAAAATCATACTCATAAAATATCTTGCATACTTAATCAAAAATTTTCACTTAGATATGATATTTTTTATTATTTTTAAATTCAATAATAATACAGATATATTTTAAATAATTTTTAAAATCTAGATTGTAGTATATTGTTGTTTTCTCTCAATTTCTAATTTCCATTATACTTAAATACAGCCTGATTTATTAAAAAGGTTATTGCTAAAACTAAGACCTCTTAAAATAAGGCCTTTGATTTACAAGTGAATGAAAAACCAACTAAATACCGAATTAACTTTTACCGCTAGATCATAAGCTAGCCTCTTTAACTTACAACTCGACCCACAATGATTATTAAATAGCATATAAAATAAAATATCAAAATAAATAATAATCATCAAAATTCAGTTATTAAAACCTTGATTCTAATTCTTTAGGAAAATTAAGTATATTATTTTAATTCCTTTTTTATCAAAATAATTAATAAAAATACTAGATTGCTGTGATAAATGTTATAAATGATAAATTTTCTTTTTAAATCAGTCGTATCATTTCATCATTTATTTCAGAAATACGTCATTTCAATTTTTAATTTAAAAGTTTTTTATTTTAAGTATTAACTGTTAGTAATCTTAAAATGAATACTGCATAAATTTAATTTTCTTTTTTATTTACTGATTTATTATAACACAAAGATAATTAAATACAGATCAACTAGAATAAAACTACTAAATGATTTTTTGAAAAATGTATTTTTTATGAATTTGTTAATTTTTTGAGGCTATGTTTTAAAACAAATAAAGTTTTTTTTTCCGGATTTTTTTTCTTCTAATAGAAAAGACAAATTTTTAGAAGGACTAAAATAAAATAAAATTCAATTAAAATCGAAAATTTTAATCTTTTTAAAATTATCTGATTTTTAGAGGTTCAAATTAAATTTTTGAAATCTTTTCTAATATTAAAAAATTCAGACGACAATTCTGAATTTATTTACGAGCAGTTTTGTCAATAACTTGTATTCTGTGAAATTTTAAAATAAATAAAAACATTTTAAATCGAATAATAATTACCTTGGTGCTTTAAATAAAATTCTTATCCTGATGCAAAGATTTAATTAAGCTGACTTAAACAATTTTTAGACATCTCTCTTTAATTTCATTATGCTTTGAAGAATCCTTAACTATCTTGAAATGCTGTATTTGTGTTTTCTCCTTTTTAAGAAATTCCTTATTAACAAACCCTAGTTGTCCGCCAAAGTTTAAGTGGAAATCAAGAAGTTTTGGAAGAATTTAATTTAAAATTAAATATTGACACTTAATATCTTAAATATGATTAATTGAATACACTTTTCAAAATAAGCTTTCTAAAATTTTTGTTTTATTTTATTTTTTTGTTGAGAGTGTTTTCAATTGTAGAAAATAAAAAGAATTTTTAATTTTTTTGAAATTTAGCCCTGTTCATCTTTAAGCGAATTTTTTCTCAACCTTTAAGTAAGACTATAACGATTGAGAGTTTGTGTGATTCTAACTAGAAATTTAGAGTGAATTAATTTTGATTTTGAATGATCCCTATAATTATTATTTTTAGTAGCACAAAATATTAACAAAATATTTAAAATTAATTATTTTTTTTAAAGAGTGTTGATAAAAATTATCAAAACGATGAAAATAGACAACCTTCAATTAAACATCCTATGGGCAAAACAATTGAATCGCTGAGTAATATGAACAAAATATCAACGCCATTGGCAAGTCCAGCACCATCTCAGCCTCCTCAAATGCCACAACGGTACGTTCCTGCGAGACAAATAAGCCAAGAAACAAATCAAGCCCGAGTTCCGAGTGTTTCAAATCGAAGCGCTCTTAATTCAGTTAATTCTGTCTTACAGGTATTGATAGAATAAATTTTTTGTCCAAACTAAAATAAACAATTTTACCAGGAAATTCCTTTAGCTGACATTGAATCTGACTTGTCTGTTTTTGAGGAAAAATCCTTAAATGATGCTCTGAAAAATAGGGGTCCAAAGCCTAATGATAATACTAATCACACTATACTTCAATCTAAACCTGCTAAATCTGTAAATAATTTGTTTGCTCGAGAACAAGAGCGAATGATTGACTCAATTAAGGCTACTGAGACCCGTCAAGAAGTCGATAATGAGCAAAATAGTGATTTTATTAGGCAAATATTGAACAAAAATTTTGAAAAATATGAAAAAAATTTAAACATTTTAGTCGTAAGATTTTAAATTATTAATTTAAGCTCTCAATCAACAATTTTTAAATTAAAAGTGCTCTTAAAAATAAAACAAAAATAAACAAATTTATCATGTTCAATTAATTTAAGGGTCCCGAACCTACCAAGACTTCTATTCGATCTAATGCATCGATTCAAGCAGAGAGTCCATCGCATTCGCAAAGGTATTCAAGCCAGCAAATACCGACAGCAAACAGCTCTATTAGATCAATTGATCAGAATAGTGGCAATCAGGTGCCTCAACCAATAGCACGAATTAGACAACCACCACCACCAATTCCTGCTGACAGGTCCAAAGCCCGTCAAAATGATTCAATTCGATATCAAAATGCAATCGATCAGCAGAATCAAAATCTTCCGACATCGATGAGACAGGTAACATCGTCTGCAAGCTCTTTTGCAAGGCCAAACGAAACGCCAAGATCCGGATCGATTTCTTCTAACTCAGATGCAACTAGAACGAGAAAATATGTCACTAATGAAGAGGTCTACGATAAAGAGGTAAAATGAAGCCAGAATAAATCTAAATTTTAAAATATTTTTTTTGTTCATAGCTTTTGTTGAGAGCAATCAAAATGGCCACCGATTTAGATCCCAATTTGGAAGTTGAAAAAGTGGAGATATCTGTTGAGGAATAGATTGATTTTTTAAGGCTCATAAAGTTTAGATTGTTAAATGTCGTCTGTATGTTTGATTATTTAAAGCAAAAAACAAATTAAACTATCAAAAATGGCTAAAATATAGAAAATTTATTATCTTATATTCTTTTTCTTTTTTCTTGAATCTTATTGTATTATCTAGTGTAAATATCTATTAGCTTGGTCCAATCAAATAAATATGAAAATTTTAAATCAAATTGATTCTAATAAATTATAATTTCTAAATCAAATCTTTGATTTTTTTTTGGATTTTTTAAATAAAATTTAAAATTTTTAAAGTTTTTTATAGAAACTTTTTTATTTTCAGTCTAAATAAAAAACAAATTATCATTCAAAAAGATTCATTTAGATTTTATTTACCCATTCAAACATAAAGTGACAGATGAGAACATTTCGAACTTTTAAAAATTTTAATTGAGCCTCGTCTAAAATCTGTGATTAGTTTAGAGTAAAGAATAAAAATTCGATTTTAAACTAAAATTAAAAAATATATTCAACATTTTTTATTTATTTATTTAAAAAACATATTTGTGAAATATTTAAGTAAAGGATTTCAGTCCTTCTTTTCAGCCTAGCGATTGAATAAAATGACCAAAGATTATAATTAGCAAAATTATTAAAGGAAGAAAATTAGAGCAAAAATTTATCCTTATTTAGAATAAAGTTATGGGGTTTATCGAGCTATTGACAATGAGCGTGTTTTTAATTGCTGAATATTCTTTTCTGTCCCTTAGTATCATTTATTTAGTGTTCATGATATTTTGTCCTTTAGTGTCCTTTTCTATGTGAGGAGAATATTCTGTCCTTTTGTGTGTGTCTACATATGAAAATTTAAAATTTTAACTTTGTTTCTAGATATTTGCTCATTATTATTTCCGAGCCAAATTCTCTAACCCAGGGCTTCGCCCCGGACCACATTATTTTATCTAATATTTTGTTAAGATAAATAAAATTATCTTTTTCAAAAAATTCCTTACATTGAAAAGGACACAAAAGGAAAAAATATTATTAACACTAAGAAAAGGACACAAAAGGACATAAAAGAATGTTAAGTTTTAAATTTAAGCTCATTGTCAATCCATGGGTTTATCCCAGGGAATGGCAGATAAACCTTCGTTTGAGCTCGTTTTTCTGAATCTTTTTTTTATTTGATTTTAAAAAATATATAGTAAATTTTCTTGAATTTTCACAAAAAAAATAACAAAAGTTGGTACAGAATAACAAACGGGTGTTAAATTCTTTAAAAAATTGTCCAATTATTTTGAAAAACGTTTCTTTTCATTTTTGAGCATCGATTAAAAATTCCACTATTACTTTGGCAATGAACTTTAGATTAAGTTTGCTCGATCGTCTCCTAGGTCTAATTCAAGCCTTACGTGTATTTTTTGTTGAGGCTTTGATTAGGAAACATCTGATTATTTTAAGGATTTTGTTTTGAATATTCTGGAGTGCTCCGTGAATTCTATGGGTCCCTGAGTTTAGTATTACAAAACAGTAGTCAAATAATGACCGAATCAATGATTTATAAAGAATAATATTTTTTGAAATTGAACTGGACTTGAAATTTTTTAAAATAAATTTGCCTTCGAGGAAACATTCTCAGAAGTTATCATCAAAAAGAAGATTTTTAAGTAATTTTTGATTTTACTGTAAGGATATTTGCAAAGAAAACATCTAATGTTAAATTGTCATGCAGAATAATACACAATAATTTAGTATGATTTTACTTTTGCATGGTTTGCTAGGGTCTACTTGACCAACATACTATCAAAGCTTTTTAACATGCTAGCCAAGCTTTTCAGCATACCCATTTTTCATCCAAGCAAACTACACTTTTTAACACACTTATTGCTGAAAAACATACCTATCTTTTAAAAGCAATCAAAAAACTGTTTAACATACTTAACTTTTGAAATAAAAAAAATCTATTTTATATATTTACATTAGAAAAGAAATATTAAATTTTAGTCAAATTAAATAAATACAGCTAATTCTCTTTTATGTTCGCTTAGGTTCGACAATTTAATGTCGGAATAATGAAAATGCTGGAAACTTGATAATCAGGAATTGAGAAAAAAATAAAAAATGTCGGACATCAGAATATTTTACAAAATTGATTTATTTATAAAGCCATTTTTTTAGTGAAAATCACCAAAAAAAATTGCATGTTAAGAAAATCAAATTTTTATAATTTTGTTTTAAAAAGTTTATCTTTCGCATGTCAAATGTCTATTTTATGATTTCTCTTAATATATTTAAAGTCTTTTGACTAGAAATATTCATTAATTAGATATAGCTTCCTTGTTGTCAATTGATAATATATTATCAACACTAACTGTATCTTTTTAATTTGTCATGATTGCAGAAAAATTTTAAAATTTTAATTAATAAATTAATTTCGGATAATGGAAATAATTTCTTATGTAAATTAAAGGAAAATTCGAATTCCGGAAATTCCAGGCTTGACTGAAGAAAGATTTACAATTTTACCATAAGTATGTTAATCAGTTTTTAGTATATTATTAAGGTATTTCGTATGTTAATAATGCAAGTATACTGGGATGAAAAATGGGTATGCTGAAAAAATTGGCTAGTATGTTCAAAAGTTTTATCGGTATGCTAAAACAACAATCCCTGGTTTGCTACACATGAAAATGTTCAAAAAACATTTTTTTTTTGCCAAAATCAATTTGCCAAACATCAATTTGCCAAAATTAAGTATAATTTATTCTAAATCAAATCATACCTGAATTTGGAACATAATAAAAAAGTTTAATCTGTTCAATTAATTAACTCCATGTTGAAATTAATTAGCTTACGCTTATTTTTTGTTACGCCCAACAAACAAGTCTATTTAGTGAAAAACTAAAAAAACTAAAAGAACTAGCGGGTTCTGATTTAGATCGTATCTTCAACCTAATGTTAAAAATTTACCTAATGAGACTCTATTTGAAATAAGTCAACTCTTTAACATGAGTTTGGAACTAGGAACTAGAACAAGTCCCAAAATCATTGAAAATAGCAAGTATAACCATGATCCCTAAGAAATCTTCTCATATGCAAGACTCTAATAGCTATCGTCCAATTAGTATTACAAGTTGCTTTGGAAAGCTATTATTTACACTAGAATATATAATTTTCTTGAAAAAAATAAATTACTAATTCATTAGCAATCTGTATTTAGAAAACATAGACGTATTGCAGAAAATCTTTATTTTCTTATTCAAAAAGATGCAGAGTCTTTTAATGGAAAGAAGAAATTCTGTTGTCTCTATTTTAGACATTTCTAAAGCTTTTGGTAAAGTTTGGCACGATGAATTAATCTGCCTCCCATCTCTTATTTGTTGGATTAGATCGTTTCTGCATTTAAGATCGTTTAGAGAAAATGTAGATGGTCTGATCAATACCATATTGAAGCAAGAGTTTCACAAGGATCAATAATTAGTCCACTTCGTTTTAGCATGCTTATAAATGACATACCAAAGAGAAACAAAAAAAAACTTCCAATACTCTCTTCTTTTTGCATAAGATTTGACTATTTTTTTTATTTTCAAAAATATTAGAAATCATGAAAAATGATAAATAAGTACCTAAAAGAAGCTGAAAGATGAATTTTTAAATGGGAAATGAAAATTTCTATTGAAAAGTCATCTTACATGATCTTTGAGAAAAAAACAAAAGTTAATATCAATTTTGGTATCTTGTAGTTTTGGATCAAAAAAATCAGATCAAATGATATTTTGTTTTTAACTTTTGAATGGTATTTGATTTAATCTCTCTGCAAAAATCTAACTAGTGCAAAAAATATGCAAAATATTAGATAAAACTCTGCAAAAACTCTGCAATTAAATTGCGAAGTTGAATTAAATACTTTTTAATGACGTGCATTTTCCTGCAGAATTGCAGAGTTTTTGCAGAGCCTTATTTAATCTTAAGCATGTTTTTTTGCATTAGTTAGCAGTGGCGGTTGCCATACCATCTTTTAAGATATTATAAAATTACAGCATTTTATGGGAGTTTTAGATAAAATATAGGATGGATCAATTACTTAATTGTATTTAATAAAAATTTAATTTTTTCCCCATTTTTTAGATTTTTGTAAAAATGTATCGGTTAATTAATAGGTCTTAGAATGTTAGTTAATAAGTCTATATTAAAAAGAAATATACGGTGCTTCAATTTAAGTACTTGAAGATTTATAATTTCGATGGTTATTTCCAAAGTTGTTTTTCAACTTGTTCCAAAGAGTGTCCTTGATGAGGCAGAATAATTGTCATTGAAATATTCTGGCCAGCATAAGGTAATTCACAAATGTCAGCATCAATTTGCGCCGGTTTATGGATGTACCTAAACTTTTTGTTGCTTTTCATCATTTGCATTTTTTTAGTTGAGCCATCTGTCAAATGGAAATCTTTTTCAGTGGTAAGATTAGAATCAAACTTAAGATCATTGTTCTTTATTGTTAAAAATAATTTTAAAAGGCTAAAATTAAAGCTTAAGTAAAAAAATGAACTAAAAAATCTTCTTTTATATTATTGTGGCTCCACATACTTTCCAAAAAATAATATTGAATTATGCTTCTTTTCGTGTATTAAGAACAAAAATGGCCTATTGCAAATGAAATTGTTCAGTTCTTGCATTTTATCGACACTTGTTATCGAAATTGCACCAAGAGCAGTAGCAGCAGCAGCTTCAGTTCCTTCTTCGTTGACTTCCAAAACAGCTTGATGAATTAACTCAGAAATTGACAAACCCTGAGGATCGCTTGTGATACCACTGAAGTCTGCCCTTGATTCATCAAAAGGCAAATTTGCTCCCATACTATTAAAATATTTAGACAACTAAAAACAATTTTTTAAAATTTCAAAAAATTTTTTTTGTTTAGATTACTTTTATTTTAAATTTAAGCTTGAATTTAGGTACTTGAAGATTAATTTTTTCCTTGAGTATTTCCAAAGTCATTATTTGATGTAAAACTGAATCATTCAATTGTTTTTCAACTTTTTCCAATGAGTGTCCTTGATGAGGCAGAATAATTGTCATTGAAATATTCTGGCCAGCATAAGGTAATTCACAAATGTCAGCATCAATTTGCGCCGGTTTATGGATGTACCTGAACATTTTGTTGCTTTTCATCATTTGCACTTTTTTAGTTGAGCCATCTGCCAAATGGAAATCTTTTTCAGTGGTAAGATTAGAATCAAACTTGAGATCCCAATTTCCTTTAAAATAAATTGCATTCACTAAAATTAACCTGGTTTGGCCATTGATGCTGTCAGTATCTATTAAATTTCGTATTTTATCATTTGTTTGTTCTGACACCCAACGGTTTATTGTATTGGCAGATTCTTCAGCATTGTCGAAGTTTAAACTTTCAACATCAGCATGAAAATTTTTTTGCACCAAGCTAAGATATTTACTCAAAATTTCATAACCCTGTTTTGGATAAAGTTTATTTGCAGTTTTGATGACAACGTCTCCACTCAAGTTATTAACACTGGAAATCAATTCTTGATTCAGACTCAAAATTTTTTCATCATCCAAATTTGTCAAGCTCAATAAATCTTTTAATTGTGAAGCTGTTTCACATTTAGCTCCAACATAGCACATGACCAAAGCAGTCGAAATGCTAAATGGTGACATGAAAAAATTAACATCTTAAATAGATAATTAAATTATGCCCTAAACAAATAAAATTCTATAAAAATTAAATTTACCAGCATTTATTTGGTTGAAAAGTTTGTGGGTAAAGCTGTTCAATGAATTTGATAATGACATTTTTTTTTAAAAATCTAAATTTTGGATTTTTTTTGCTAAAATAAAAAAAATTCGACTTAAATAGGAATATTTTCCTGATTCAATGTTAAATATTTGTGATTTTTTAAGTTTTAATTTGATAAATTACTTTTGGCTTGCAGTCATAATATTAAAAAGGAATTTCATAAAAAAACTCAAATATTTTTAAAAATTTCATTTAACTAAATTGAAAAAATTCAAGTTTCATGTTAAATGAAAAAAGACCAAAAATTATTGCTAAAGAAATTTTATAAAAAGATCTCTTTTGAAATGTTAATTTTTTAATTTCGATAATTATTTTTCAATGTTATGTTTTCCTTTTTTTCTCTTTCAAATCTTAAATCGACTTCACAGAATATGGACAGAATTGACCCGACCTAAGATTAATTTAGGCTTCCTAACGTTTTTGATTAAGAACCTTTTTTGTTTGACAGTATCTTAATTAGATCTAGCCTCGTATTGCACTATTTTTAATTTCGTCAACAGCTTTTTTGAAATTTTATTTAGAACCGAATTTAATAACGCGAAACTTAATTTCGACTTATGTTTTATGCTGATACTAAATTAAAAAAAATACTAATTTTTCTTTATATTTTTTATTTATGTGAAACTAAAGAATCGAAAATTTTTTGCCTCTTGTACAGTGTGTTCTCTATTTTGTTACGTGCCAAGATAATCCAAATCTTAGACATTATTTCGAATTGTCACAAAATATGTGGCCACAAATTCAAAAAAATTTTACATGGAGAGGATTATGTTAAGCTGATAAACTTATACCAAGGGATTAATGTGAAAATTAAATTGAAAAATATTGTGGTTCTAACCGAGTCTTAGGTACTGGGCTTGTGGCTATTATTACACCACCACCCCGGTGTAATTTGCAAGGACTTACGGTAGGCTTTGCCATTACCTATAGTTTTATATGATGTAGAAAAGTAAACTTTTCTCTTAGAATAAAAATTTTGATTCCAAATACAAATGTTCTAAAACCCGAATCATTTTCCACATTGTTTAAAAATAAATGGGTTCTCTAGTTTTTTTTAAAAGATTTATGCAAGTCATTTTCACAATATTTCTGACACTCTATCGTATTATGGGGTTCTGCCCCATACTGCTGAAAAATCTATATATAATGACCAAATAACTTCTGTCTTTGAATTTATGCGAGTTGTTATATTTTTGTTAACTTCATATTACACACTGGAATTGTCTCCATTTACCTTATATTTTAAATAAAACTCTTAAATGAAATATAATGAGTTTAATTTTTATTTGGAAATTATAAATATATGAAAAATTCTTTTTTTAACTTTTAAATAATTTGTTTAATAAATAATTTGTACCGAGCTAATGCTACTGCTAAAACAAAAATATATGACTAAAAAAATTTTAAGATAAACTTGAAAAAATTTTATGCTATGAATCAATTGAAAAAAGTAGCTATTTAATAGAATACTTAATTATTGAATATGATATAAAATTAACAATTGAAGTTGATAACTTTTTTTTTTTTTTGAAGGAAATTTAAAAATAGCATTTTCTCTGATCTAGTTGATCTGGTTCAACAACCCATAATACCCAAATACCCTCTCTTCTTAAATCTTTGCCTTTAAACATAAATTATAAAAATTAAAAAAATTTAAAATTAATTTATCACCCTTCAAGTGTTTGACTTTAGGAAACATAGATTCATCTATCTCGCAATTTTTTTATCTAATTAATTTTTTTCTATTTTATTTTTTAATTTTTATTTGTCAATTGAATTATTAATTTTTTAATATTACATTTAGTTATTTTTCTAAATAGATAAAAAGATGAAAAAATATCAAAATAGGTAAACAATTTTTAGATTAGGTGAACTAATGGTTAATTGTATAGAAATTGATGAATAGTTCACTTAATGGACAAGGCCCAAAAAACTTTGTTTTTTTTCTTTAAAAATTTTAACTTTAGTGATAATTGACGTTCGTTTGATGCATTTTAACAAATTTATAAAAAATTGTAAACAGAGCGTAGATTTAAGAAACCAACTTAACGATAACAAGGTTTTACCCGTTGCTTCGCTGCCGGAATATTAAAAATTAAAAAAAAAGAGGAATTTAATTTAATTATTTGGGGCATATTGAAATTTGAGATCAAGATCAAAAGATCTAAAATATTGTTTATAGAAACAAAAAAAAAAATTAAATTTTTACAAAACAATTACTTGACATGTCATGTCAATTTTATTTTCATATTTAAAATATTAAATATCCTTTTTATTGAATTTTAATAGATTTAAATTTTTTAATTGATTTAAATGAAGGGTCTACCCGATTATGTGAACATTTGGTCACATAATATGTGAACAAAAATTGTTCACGGCTTAGGTGAACAAAATGTTCACCTAATTTTAACAAATTATTTTTGTTCACATAAAGTGATTTTTTAACCTTTTTGGTGAACACCAGGTGCTTATGTGAACAGAACTGATATTAGGTGAACAACATAAAATTTACGTGAACAAAAAAAATTTATTAATTATAATCATGAATAAGCTCGTTTAGTAAAGTAAATAATAATATTTTAGTCTTTTTCCTTTAATGGTCAATATATTTAATGACTTTTTGATTTGTGTAAATTTAGTCCACGTTCACCTTCAAAATATTTACCGCATAAAACGCATTTCACTGGATTACGCTTGTAAGTACTTTTTCTACATTTTCAACCGTGGACTCTGGTATTTGTGAATTTTCTTTGGCCAAAGATTCAAAAAAAGCTGCCTTTTTTTAGTTTCACTTAAAGAACTTTGCTTTAGACGTCTTTGAATATTGTTTATTTCATTACTTTCAAATTCACCAGCATCAGTGTAACTATTATTACAGTCATCACCATTTTCTACTTTTATATATCTTAAATATTTCATCACTTGTTCTTAAATTTAAGTAAGCGCTTACTTTTTCTTTTTACATGATTAAAGTTTCAAAATAATTTTAACAAACTTATGAAAAATATATTTATGAAATTTTTTATTTTTTTATTCTTTTAATTTTTTAGCATTGAATGTTAGGTGAACAAGAGCTTTTTAATGTGAACAGTCAAGGTTTAAGTGAACATTAGTGTTTATGTGAACAAAAATAATTTGTTAAAATTATGTGACCAAATGTTCACATAACCGGGTAGTGAAAAATGAAAACTTACTTTTAAAGGAAAAATTTAATGTTTATAAAATTTATAAGTTATTTAAATGGAAATATAAAATTAATTTTGTTTGAATGAATGGATATAAAAGTTATAAATTTGAATTTGTGAATTAACTTAACCTGAATTTTATAAATTATTGATTGTTTTTGTTATATAAATTAGATATCAATCATTTTGTATTAATTTGATAATGAACCATTTTTAAACATAACACGTCTATTAATGTTTTGTATTTATTTCTTGAAAATTATTAAAATCATTAGATTAATTAAGTTTTTAAATATTAAATGATCTTTTTGATCTTAAAATTTTATCTGAAACTTCCATTTGCCTTATTTGGATACCTGAAAAACGCACATGTCCCCCTAGAATCCAAAAATGCACATAGCGGTGTAACTCGGATATAGGACGGCCTATTAGGCTGTTTGGTTTTATTTTGGTTCCATCAACGTTTGGTTTCAATTTTTTTAAACTTGTTTTTTTCAAAAAGCATGATTACATACATGTACATCCCAACTTATTTCGTTTACTTGTATAGCACACCCCTAGCCTGTATAGTATAGAGAATTTGACTCTCTTCTAGACTTCTGTACTGGGAGCGGATTAAAATAGCATGTATTAAATTAGCTTACTCAAAAAGCTAAATTTCGTACAGGTAAATAATAAGTGTCAAATTATCCCCGGGTTTTATTTAGAGATTAAGGTTTGAATCCATAACTGATCGTCTCTCTGATTTAAATGAAAAATATATTTATAAAAGTCTTAACTATTCAGTACCACTGATTGTCGGATTGGAAGATGAATACAACCGAGGTTTTACCTCTATATTTGTGAGTGTATCGACTCCCTTATGGGGTTGCTTCTAAGTTATTTACAAATTTTTCGATACTTAAAATTGATTTTTTTTTCTCTTTAATTTTGATTTTGGTATAGTAACTCTAAAATTTAATTTTGTTTTTTCTCCTTTTAAAATAATAAAAAGAAACGGAGTTTTAAAAGGAGAAAAAACAAAATTAAAGTCTTTGGTGGGACTTTGTAAAAAAAAAAATAAAAGACCTGACTTGGACTTGACTTGAGACTTGTGACTTTTAAACAACTCTGGAATTTACAACAATCCAATGATAGACCATAATCTTCTGCTTACCCCAAATCCCAGACTAGGGATGTGTCCCGGGCCCTGGCTGACTGCACCCGCTCATAATTTAAATGAGTTTTTATTAAAAATAGCGGGACAAAAACATTATTTGCCTTAAAAATTTACAGCTGTGGACATTTAAAGATTTGTGGACGCCTGTAGATCTAGGTTGCTTACAGTCAATTAATGATGATGCTGACGATGATGAATTAAATTCTTATCGTAATTAAAATCATTTATTAAAAATTTTATTTACCAAAAAGGAAAAATTGCTATTTAAACTAAAAATTCATTAAATTTACAGATAGTTTAGAAAGTATTTGGAACAAAAAAACAATAAGAATAATTAAACAATTCCAAGTAGAGATGAGACTTTTCGAACAATTACTTAAACCCAAACTTTGATTTAGCAGGCCCTTAAGAAACGATTCTTGTTCATTTGTTTGTTTTTCTTTCGACCAAGTAACACTGGTAGTCGAATAAAACATTTTCAAAGAAATGTCATTCCTGGCTATAGTCCTAGGATATTCAAACTCATAAACATATTCATCTTGATCTTCTACTTGTTTTTTTTCTTCACTTGTTGCAAGATATTCTGTTCCAGTATTTCCATAATCAAAAATTTTGCCAGCATCCATATTACTTGTGGCATCGAAAATTATATCTTCGCATGGGAGTTTATTTAATGAATTCAACTTGTCACAATTTAAATTCTGACTATCTAAATCTTGCACTCTAAGACAATCATAGCCTCGGGGTCCAGCACATATCTCTGGCAATTGTATAAACTCTTGGTTTAACTTGTTGTCCAAAATCCATTTTAAATTACAATCACATTGAATCGGATTTTGCTCAAATAATATCCTGTCCACGACAAAATTATTATTTTCAATATCAAACACTCGTAGTGTTTCATTGACAATGATATTCTTCTCTCTTTTTATCTTAGGAGCAATCAACTGTTCAAAAGAACTTCGATTGATCATTCGCAAATAATTTCCTCTTAGATCAATTGTTTTTATGTTAAATATGCCCTTAAAGGCGTCTTTATGGATAAATTTTAATTTTGAATTTTTTAAATTAAGATTTTCTATGTTATTTGTGCGAAAAAAAGCATTGGGCTCAATTTCTTCAACAAAAGAGTTGGACAAGTGCAAATTTTTGCAATATGATAAACCGCGGAAAGTGTTTGTCTTTATTAATTTCGCAGATATACCATCAAGAAATAGATTATCAACAAAGGCCGTTGAAATGAAAGCATCTCCTTCGATCGTTTCAATAGGAGATTTTTTTTGTTCTATTGAAATCAACAGGTCTGTGACATTTCGAAGACCATCGAAAGCGTGACTTTTTATTCTCTTGAAAAAAATAAAAATAATCAGTGAAAAAAAGGGTATTATGAATTTTCGAGCAAAAATCAGAACATAAATATACATTTCTTAATTAATTAGTCATAAATTTTGAAATTTTGTTTTATAAATTTTTCACAAATATATTTTATAATATTAAAAAAAAATATTTATAAAGATTGGATTTTGGTGATACATTGAATGCATCAGCTGATCCAAATTTATAGAACTAATTTTGGCTTTAATAAAAAAATTGGTATAGTGAAATTCAAATACAAATTGAACAAAAATTCTTCCTTTTTTGATGAATTAATATTAAAGTTAATAAAATATTCTTAAAAAAATACTGCAAAAAAGTGCAATTTACTTTGTTACACCTTTATTGCCTAAAATTAGATCATTATTTTCATTTTTTTAGTAAATTAAACCAAAAATAAATTTAAATCTTATTGATATTTTATTTTTTGTCTTACTTAAACATGAAAAAAATTATTTTTAGCGAAAAAGGTGCAACAAAAAGGTTTGTTGCAGTATTTTTCTAAGTATATTTTATTAACTTTAATATTAATTCATCAAAAAAGGAAAAATTTTTGTTCAATTTGTATTTGAATTTCACAATACCAAAAAATTGAGTATGACTTTTTAATTTTTGTTATTTTTTTGTTCTAAAATTCACTTTGCCAGCAAAAAAGTATCATGAAAAATTACTTTTAATGGGTTTCCGATTAAATCAATTATTTTTATAGACCAACTTGTGCTGAATACGTAGCCGTCAATAAACGAAAGTTTATTATTTACTAGTGATAGAAAATTCAAATTTTTTAAACTGCCAAAAGAGTGAGGTTCTAGATCAATTAAATTCGGATTATTGGCGATTATTAATGTTTTTAATTGAGGAAGATTTCGGAAAGCAAACATACGAATGATGGTCAATTTTTTACAGTGTTCGGCGACAATTGTTTCCAGTCCATCTAATCCCTTAAAAAAAATACTTTTAATTTTAGTCTTTTTTTAAATTTTGAAATATCAAGTTTCTTAAATTTCAATGGTTCAGTTTTGCATTAGAAGTTGATTGATTTTTTTTGAAACATTTTTTTAAAGTTAACTCATAATTTAAGAAATTTTCAATTAAAATTTTGCTAAAATTGTTTGGCACCTTATTTTACATTTTATTAATAATTAAGGAATGTCTATTGACACATGAACTTTTTATAAGCAAATATAAAAAAATAGCTAAAAGTTTATTCTAAAATAAATTATTTATCTTTTTAGCTTAAGTCTAAGAGAAAGTAAAATCCCAAAAGCACTGAAATCTGCTATCATTACTATGATATGGTACTTAAAAAGTCTTCTTTAACACAAGATCCTGCTAACTACCGACCAATCAGTATGAAAAGATGTCAAGGAAAACTGTTGGAACATATAGTTTACTCAAGATTATCTCTAAATATGAATGAAACTTGGACATTTGATCATATGGATCCAGTAGATGGTATCAAAAAATTTTATTATTTACCACAGAAAACAGATGGTACCTGGCAGCAAGTCGATAAATATATAAAAATGAGCCTAAAATTAAATTTTATTAGATTTTGAAATTAATTTGAAGGCTAATTCGGAAACTACTGATCTAATGTTAGGTGAAATGTGTGATCTGATCGAGTGTGAAAAAGGAAGTTCTAACAAGAGAATTTTATAGAATGCAAAGAGAAATTTTAGAAAAATGATGATTTTTGGTTATAGAAAAATTCTAAGCCTTTAGCTTTAGCTCAATAAATAATGAAAATTAAAATTTTTGTGAGATTTAATTTATTGAAAAATTCAAACCTAAAACTAATTCAAATTTAATTTTAATTCAAAACATATTTCAAAATTGTCTTATTTCATAGTGATGTGTCAATAAATTATTTTATTGTTACATAGTATGTCAAAAAAGCCACCCTAATAATTAATGATTAGGAAAAGGCTTAAGTCAAACAAAAATTGAAAAAAAAATTTTTAAAATAGAAAATCAATACTAATTTAATAAATTTTCATTCGAAAATTTACAAAAATAAGCAAAATAATTCACAATGACTAGTAATCATAGAAAATATTGTTCCTCAAATCTTAGATTTTTGTTTGACTTTACCCCTCACCCTACTAACAAATAACTAGAAACTAGAGTTTACAAACTAATTAATATTATAAATTGAAATTTTTTTATTCTATTTGCAAAATTTTTTGAAAAATCTGCTAATATAATTCATTCATTTTTACTGAACTATTCAAAGAGATTAAATTTTAATAACAGGAGTTATTAATTTAATTTTCTTTAAATTTAAACGAGTGAAAAAAAAACAAGTTTTAAGAAAAACTCTTTTTAATCCAATTTCTTAAAGTGGTCTAAATTGTAAAGAATTTGATAGCTTCTTTTTGTTTCTAGAATTTTTATTTAAATTTATAAATAATAGAAAAAATTGGAAAAAAATTTAATTTTAAAATCGAATAAATTTGAATAAAAAATTTCAAGTTTCTTCCGATAATAGTTTATTCGATCTTTAATTTTTTTTTTGCTAGCTTAGTTATATTCAGTTATTATAACTAAAAATTTTTAAATAGAAATCTAATAAAGAATTAAACTTAGGGAAATTAAAAAAAAATTCTAGTAAATTTCTTTAATTACTGTTTTTTTTGTTTCTTTTTAGTATGATTTTCAAATTTCGAATTGTAAAAATCTCAAAATTAATGAAAAAAAGGCATGAATTTTTTTTATTAAAATTCGGACATAATTGTCATAATTAAGGATGAAATTACAATTAAAAAATTTTTGCTCACCTGAAATGCATCAGATGGGAATTCAAAAATTTCAGTTCTTGACAAATCTAAATGAGTAATAGAAGACAAGTGCTTTTGTCTTACTATTGAGCTACTTGATGACATTTTGGGTATTTGGTCGAATGATTTATTCAGTAAATTTTTTGTGTTTGATTCATCTTGGTGAAAATTACAATTAATCATAATTGCTGGTGAATATGACCCAATGTTAGTAATAGATTCTGGTTCATTTGCGTATTTTGGATTGGTATACTCGCACCAGCATGACTCATACTCGACGGGGCACAGATTTTCGCGACGTCTTCTACCATTATAAAATCGCCGAAAAGCGAACATTCGCCAAAATTGGTTTATAATAAGTAAAAATATTAACACACGGCGATAATTCACAATCATTTCATTTAGACTCTTATTCTTTATTTGAATTTTATGCTCAACACAAAATTTTAATAACTGTTTATTTTTGGCTTTTTAATTAAACTTTAGCACAAAAATTATCGTAATTACACATTTTTGGTCTCTGTTTTTCTACAAATTAAATCGATTGACTGTTAAAAACTTATCAAGTGTCACGTAAATATCTAAAGCATAGCTGAGATAAAATAAAAATAATTTTAAATATATTAAATTTTGATTGTATTGCACGAGATAACTTATATAATCGGTAAAATAGATTTTCCTCAATCAAAAATAGCAGGTGATTACCAACCAAAAAAATAATTTCATACTGTTAAATTTTTGATTTGTAGTCGTTGAATTTATAATTTTTTCTGTAAATTTTCTTAAAAAAGAAACACTCCGGACTCTTTCTCACTGGGTTAATTAGACTAAAAGTCTTTAAAAATCAAATTTTAAAAAAATTAATATTTTTAAATAATGATCGCACCTGAAGATACTAAAATAATGGTGCAAATAATTAATTTTTTTTCTAAATAATAATCAGTGTCTTAAAAAGCTCCCAGACGCCTTAGCTTTAAATTAAGTGAGGCTATTTTGTTAATTAAAGATAGGAAATTTTCTTTTGGCATTTTGAGTCTGTCACTTAATCTTGATAATATCAATCGCAAATAAATATTCATGGAACTGAGTTAAAATAGTCCGAAATTTAATCGGACAAATTACAAAAAATCAATAAAACTTGTATATCTAAACAAAACTTTGGGGAACAATTAAGATTTTTGAACGATTTAATTCATTTGACAATAAATTAAGTGGACAGTTGATTATTTGAAAATGAATATGTATTGTAAAAAAATTAAAAATTCAGTTATTGTGATTTAACAAATAATTTTATCTGAATTTTCAAACAAAATAAAGATAGCTATTTGTCCATTGTATGCATAGTAGCTGTTTTGCTCGAAATGAGCTTTTAAATTAAAAATTCAATTTATTTTAGTCATTGTTGAATATAAATTGTGTAAAATTATTTAAAAATCTTATAAAATTAAAGATTTATTAAAATGCTAATTTCTCTTGTGCTTGATAGCAATTTTATATAAAACTTTAAAAAATGACATTTAAAAAAAATTAAAACTATAAAAATGAATTTAAACAATTGAATTTCGTTGCATTAAATTTTTTAAGTCAAGCTTATTACATTGAATTATTAATGTTCCTAAAACAAATAAATTTATATTGGCTCACATTCAATTTTTATTATTGATATTATTTTCAATTAAACTAAGTAGAAATAAATTAATTTACAATCTAAAATTCATTTTTTTAAATTTGTATACACTTCATTTTCGTTACGAATCAGATAGCAGCACTTGTAAGATAAAAAAATTCTTCTTATTTATTTTAATTTTAGCGGATTAGAAAAATGTTATAACCACTGTGATAACTTAAATTAAATTATTTTGACCTAAAATTTAAGATGATTAAATTTTTTTTATATGATATAAATGAGAAGCCTAGTAATTTAAAAAAAAATACGAATATAGAATATCTTCTAGTATGTATTAATAAACTAGAACCTTTATTATTTTCTTCATAAAGAGAATTTTTTTTAAATGTTACTTCAGAAAACAAGAATTTCTGATTTCTTATACAAAATAAATAATAAAAAAACCAAATTAAGTAATTTTCTTTAATTATAAGAAACATAAATTAATTTGATTCTTTTATTCATACATGAAAATGATAGGTTAACCTGGACGTTCAAAAATCAAACATTGAGTCTTTACTGTAGACTAGAGATTAGAATTCTTTTTAATTTTTAGTTTATAAATTATACAATCATGAAACGTCTTCCGTTTCCGTTTCCTGTATTTTTTAGTTTTTTTTTCTGTATAAATAGCTTCTTGAGATTTAAAAAATTAAAATATAAGAAAACATGAGTATAAAAAAATCTAAAAATTAATTCGTCGCTTCTGGAAGGAAAAAAATATGATAAAATAGATTGCATAAAGTAATACAATCTTTATAATTAGTTTCTGTTTTTAATCATTTTCTTAAATCATTTAACTTTTGACACTAAGAAGTTATCCGAAATTATTTTGAATCATTTGATTAATTATTTTAATTAATTGAGATATTAATTGAAATAATTCATTAATTTCTAAAAATTACATTTACTATATAAATCATGAATTATTTTCTTCCATAAATTTTTTTAGCTTAAATATTAGAGATTATTTTTTTTAAATTTATAATTTTGTTTTTTTCAAGAATTCTGGGGCTTATCCCGATTAGGTTGAAATTAATTTGGAAAAGAAAAGAAAACATTCCATTTTTTTTAAATAACAAAATTATTAAATATTTTCTCAAATTTTTAGAGTTGCCCTCAATTTAAGAAATTTGAAAAAATTGCTACATGTTTTTCAGTAAATTTGTTAAATTTAACAATAAAATAACTCATGCTATTAATTATCTTCAAACTCTCAGTTAATATGCAGACTATTTTGAGATTTTTAAAAGATGCATTAAATTTCCTGAAGAGTTGACTCGAGATAGACAGAAAAATTCTTGTAAAATTAGTGATGGGGAAAATTAGTGATCAAAAAGACGAAAACTAAAGATTTAACTGAATTTTTTATCTACAGTATTAGCGATTAAGCTGCATAATTGATAAAATGACATCATTTTACGTAATTTTACATCAAAAAAATTAAGACTACATAAAGTAACATCAAATTTAGAATGTAATTAAATGTAACCTTACGTAAAATTACTTTATTTTATGTCAAATTCAATAAAAATGCTGAATGCCAAAAAAGTCTAATTTTTCAGTGAAAAACTTGATCCTTAATAATTTTTTCTAGTTTTTTGGCATTTTTTCCCAATTTGAAATTTTACATTTTTTTACATTTAACTGCATAAATTACACAAATTAATTTTAAAAATGTGAAAAAGGTAATTTTTCTGTAAAAAAATCAAATTTTCAGTAAAAATTGTTTTTAATGAATAACATTTTTTATTTTTTTATGAATTAGATCAACTACCACCATTTTTAATAATATTATCAATAAATTTGAAAAATATTACTAAGAAAATTTTTTTATTTTTTTGCCTTTTTTAATCGATTGATATCGCAAATAGAAAAAATAATAAAAGGGAAACTTGATCCTGGAAACATCATAGAACTTCTGGAATGGAGCATTCGATTGTTCGTAAATTTCATTGACTTCAAAATAACTTTTTATAGCATACCAGAGAAACCTTGTGGGAAAATTACAGTCTAAGAGTTTCGAGCACAGGAGTCAGGCAGGACTTCGATCGCTTTCCAATTCTGATTAAGCTGTAAAGCAGTTAAGTAAAAGCAATAATCATGTATGAACAAGAATTTTTAGAGAAATCAGAGACTGATAGAGAAAGTCTGAACATCTTACAAATTGGAAGCCCAAGGAAATTTTTCCGAATTCACTGATCTGAAACATTCTCTAACACTGAACTCTACTTAACCAAACAAAGCCCTTCTATGGAGACCTCAGTGGTCACGGATAGTAGGAAGGCTAGCAATAATTTGGAGGTTAACAATCACGAAAGATGACATGAAGAGAAGCTACGGTAAAGGAAAATGATCGATTTGAAAATCGGAGTCTTTTATTCTTTTTTAATTTATTCTATCAAAATTTATGACAACACGTCCCTTTTTTTTCCAGCTAAATAAAATAACTCTTTATCAATTAGATCTAAAAATTCGAAGATTTATTTTTCTATAATAAAATTAATAATTATTCTCTTTAATTTCTCATTTTTACATAAAATTTAGCTTGACTTTTAATATTTGCATCGAAATTAATAGAACATCAGTAATTTTTTTTTCTCTCTCGAAAATCAATTACTTGAAAATTTAAAAGTCATTTAGTATTCACTAAACTATTCTTTGAGAAAAAAATTAGCTTTAAATAATTAAGTCTTGAGAAAGTAAGCTAAGTTACTCAGAAAAGCACTACCCTAAAATGTCAATGTTAACTAAAAATGCTGAATAAGAGAATCGCCTAGGAGAATATTTTTAATTAATTGCGCACTTTAAAAAATTGTTTCCAATTCTATACTTTAATTAAAAGCTACTAGTACTAGTGCTCTGGCTCTTGAACATTTAAGAACTTTTTTTAATTAAGGAAGTTAATTTAAATCACTGAAAGCAAGATAGACGCTGTTAAAATTAACTTAAGTTCTAATTTTGGTGATTTGCTAATCTGAGCTAAAAAAAATTGCAAAACAAAAAAAAAAACACTTTATCAATTTATCTTAATTTTCAATCCATAAACTATTTAATATTCAATAAAGATTCATATATTTTTGTTTTTATTTTCTTATAAACACAATTTTCATAATCAAATACAACGAGTGGTTTTAAATCAAAATTTCTGATGTATTTACAACAACCGCGCTCATCTCCATTTGTTTAGCTCTTAGAAGGTTGAAGTTCAATATTGATTGCGTTTTATTAGTTAAAATCTAATTAAAAAATAATTTATTTGTTTGTTATTGTCTGGTTCTAGCGGCTACTTGGTTTATTTTTTAGTTTTGTACAATTTTATTGGAGTTTTTTTTGGAAAATTTCGATTAAATAGAACTTACTTACAAAGATACAAAGTACACTTAAAATTGAAGATTCAGCCAGCTTAAATCCAACTGTCAATAAATCACAAGTCTCCCAAGTATTCCGAAAGACCGAAATTTGATCTATCATTTAAAAAGTTGTTTTTAAGAAAGAACGATTACGCAATTGAGTGATTATTTTAGCTGGGACTTTTAATTAAGGCTCTGCGTATCAAATTTCGATCAAATTTGGGCTTTTGAATCTTGATAGACTGAGGGATAACAATCGAGTTTTATGTGTTCAAAAAATAAATTTAAATTAATGATTTATCTCTTAAATAACAAGAATCTCAATAGCTAATTTTGTTCTATTAATTTAAATTGAATATATAAGAAAAAATACTTCAAAAGTTTGATAAAAATAGAATAGAAAAAAAATTACCATTTCATCGATATATTGAATATTTTATTTATTCTTTTAAAAAATAATTAAAAAACAATTTAATCATTTAAAGTTATCTTTTTTGGAGAAAACAAAGCCCTAAAACAAAATCGATTTTTACTTGATTTTCTTTCTGAGATATCAAATAAAAATCAAATTTTGGCTTTGGCTTTGATTAATTGAACAATAAAGCTCAGTCTATGAGCACATGATATCATCTTAATTTTCGAATAAAATAAAATTAAATGTAAAGTATTCAAATATTTTAATTATATGAAAAGTTAAAGCGATTCTTAAAAAATAAATCCTTTGATGCAAAGAAAAAATGAAATTTTAAATCATTTTTAAATATTAATCGAGTTTTATATAGAAAAAATTAATTAAAATTAATCTGATAAAAAATCAGCTAAGACGATTAAACGAAAGCGCAAAAACCTTTTTAACAAAATTACAAAAAAACTTTTATTTTGTTTGTTCTTTGCAAATAGAATAAAAAAATCAATTTTCAAATGCGAATGACTGAATTTAACCAGGACTAGAATATTATTAATTTGCAATTGAAATTTTAATAGATTTTTTCTATCAATAAACAAGCTATTTTCTTATGATTTAAAAAAAATTTTTTTTTCATAATAGTAGGGGAAAACTTCAATGTGCAATTTAATACAAAGATCCCACGAGTATACTTTCTTTTCAAAGCTTAAGATGCCTAAGAACAATTAGAAAATATAGTCGTCAAGTGACACTGTATCTATTTTGAGTCAGGATATTTTTATTGCTAGAAAATTTTTCTTTAACATTAATTTTTTTAGAAAAACAAAACTTGAAGAATTGTTTTTCTACATACTCGAATGAGAATAGCAAATAATTTCAGCTTTAATTGAACAATAAAAAACTTAATAAAACAATAAAAGTTTCCAATCGGTCTAACTGAATCAAAAGAAAATTCTCAGTCGACTTGAATGTTTTAATTTGAATTAGTAGTTAAATAATTGTAAATAGCAATTACTGCAAAATAATGACATGCTTCAAATTAGGCCCATACCCATTCGAAGATTTTTTTAGTTCTCTATTAGGAGTAAACTAAATATTTTAAAAAAATTTGGATTAAATAAAATAAATCTCAAGGAAACGATTAAGTGTATAATTAAAATTTTATTAAATATTCATAATTATTTTACTGCCTTAAAAAAAGAAGCATTAATTATTTGATTGATGTAAAATTTTATCAAGTAAATAATACCACACACAATTTCTAATTATTGAATAAAAATTATTCACTCTTAAATCAATACTGATATATCTCTTGTTTTAGAGCGAGAACTTTTTCTTTGCACAAATCAAGGACCATTCTTTTCGAAATTTTATTTTTACTTTAAAACTGGAAAAATTATGAAATTTATTTCAAAACAAGTCTTTAAGTTACACAGGTGCATTTACACTTTTGTAATAATATTTTCAGTTTAAATTAACTTAAAAAATACTTAGTTAAGAAATAAAAAATCTTATAAGATAAAAGAAAAGGAAAAAATTTCAAAATTACCAAAAAAGTTTTATTGATGCCTCCAAAATTTTTATTAATTTTTTTATTTTTATATAAAAGTATGATGAGTTATCTTGGACCCTACCGATCGGAACTGAATCCTTCTTATTTAACTAGAGATTGAAAAAAATGAGTATAAAAATAAACTTTAATTGCTGTAAAAATTAATATAAAATTTGAACAGAAATAAAATATTTTACTTAAGTCATATTCAATAATTTGATTTATTCATTCATCTCCGATTGTTTTCAGAGATTTTTTTTTAATATTATTGTGTAAAACTAGCTGTATGGAAAACATGAAAATTTAATTCATTATTTTTAAAAATTAAGATTTGAATTGTGAAAATTTTCGTCAAAGCTTTTAAATTTACGGACTTAATATCCAAATCTTAAGAACAAAGTGTAAGAACTTTTTCTTGATTTAAGTTGCGTTGGCCCTCATTTCGATTCAATATACAATGATAAGCTTTATTCTAGTGATAAATTACTTTAAAAAACAAAAAATTTACTTTAAGTTAAATATTATCCCATTTCGATTCGAAATTGCACAACGATTAATGACTCATCAATAACCAAACATTATATCAACAATATAGTTTATAATTTATAATTAAAGAAAAATAATTTTTTTTTAAAAAAATCGGTTCCAGAGAATATATTGAAATCACTTAAAATCTTTAGTTCTTCAGTTATATTATTAGGTTGATATTTTCTCTTAACTACTTACCACATGTGTTTGATGGTTTGACGATTTGATTATGGATTTGCGTTTTATTTAAAGTTTTGATATAAAATATTTGGTTTAACTCTAGCTGATCTAGAGGTGACTAAGATATTAATTTAGGATTAAATTGGCCATAAAATATATTTTAGCCATTTGAGTCGAAGTTATCCAAAAATTATAGCTTTTAAATTTTTAATTTTAAATCATAATTTTTTGTTAAAAAATATAATTGGGAAGACTCCTGGCAAGACTGGAATGAGATTAAGTGTTTATTTTAACGAATGGAATATATTCAAGCTTTATAATATATCGAAATTATTGAAAATTAAAATTAAAAGATTATATTTTATATAT
The DNA here is from genome assembly GCA_010279815.1 of Brachionus plicatilis. Taxonomy (NCBI): domain Eukaryota; kingdom Metazoa; phylum Rotifera; class Eurotatoria; order Ploima; family Brachionidae; genus Brachionus; species Brachionus plicatilis. Next base: position 759,000 of record QEOQ01000640.1, on the reverse strand, counting down.
TGTTAATCCTAATTTACAGTTTTTGATGTGACATTAATGCAGGGAATCGAAATGATGACTAATTCTCTAAATCAAACCAAAGAATCGAAATATAGCCCATCCATTTTGTCCCAAGCATTAATAGTATCTTTTTTTCTATTTTTTATCCTGATTAGCTTAAATTTTCAGGGCTCTGAAATACAAATCCCCAGTGATATTTTAGGCAAAAAATTTGAAACATTTTTCCGAATTTCTTTTTTATTTCCTGACTAAATATGGATGTTTATCAAATTAGTCTAATCGTCTAGATTTAAAATAAAAATAATAAATTAAATTTTCATGTTTTCCATACAGCTAGTTTTACCCAATAATACTTGTTGAGTAATCATACTAAAATCAACCTTATTAATTACGATGAATAATTCAGTTTCATTTAATCTAAAATTAAAATTATGTTTAAAATCAAATATATAGTTGTGAAAAAACGAAAATTTATTTTACATAGATAAACAAATTTTAAAATTTTAAGACATATTTCCTTAATTTCTATAAACATGAAATTAATTTTTGCTCGAATTTTATAATGAAGTTTTATTTTTTTAATGCTTAACAAGTTCTTCTAGAATTCTTTAAAATAAAACAAATATTTTCTTTAGATTATTTCAACTCTTTCAAGAGAAACTAATTTCCGTGTTCCTTAAAATTGACGATCGATTTCTTACCAGTGTTCAACTTCGATAGAAAAGGAATATCTTCATCGTGTTGTAATAGTTCTAAATTAACAAGCCGTATATGTGAGTCCTTAAGCAAGATGTTCAATCAATATGAATGAATCAATAAATAAATTGATCTTTGATTCCAATTCTCGAGATTACCAGAAAGTCTCTTGGGGCAGGTGGCTCGCTAAATAAATTAAAAAAATTATTTGATCATTCTATTTTTATTCTCTTTTTAGATTCCGATCATCTTTTAAAATTTAATAAAACATTTAACACCATTTAACATCATTGATTAAAAAATTTGATCCTTTTTTTCTTCTCCAAAATTACTCAATATAATTAAAATGTTAATAAAAATTCAATCCAACTCCTGCAATTAGTTAAATAAATTTATTTGAAATTAACTAAGATAAAAGTTGATAATGGCTTGTTAAGTGTATTTAGAAGTACTTCAACTATCCATTATTTATTCTTTTCAATACTTATCCTTAATTAAAGAATATTAAATAATTTTAATTTACAAAAAGTTGCTCGCAAATGATGAGCTTAAATTAATTAATTTTTATGCGGGACAAAAATTTAAAAATGTCTCAAATTTATTGTGAACAAATGATTCGAAAAAATCAATAGAGAGAAAATATTGAAAAACTGTCTCACTCTTGAATGAACACAATCAAAAATATTTAAATGTTTATTTTTTAAATGATTGGTAAGAGATACACACTAGGAACGGAACTTAAAAAACGGAATGAAAAAGTGACTAAAAATTAAAAATTGACAAAGCGGTTCGTTCACGACAAAGACTTGATTGTTGGGCTTAACAATGCGGAAATTGAGCAAAACATCAAATCTATGACTGGGGATGTCGAATTAATTCGAATTCTTTTTAATTATCAGATATATTGAATTAATTCTCTCTTTAGATTATTTGGAATGAAATTTAAAAATTAAAAGCTCAATAAATTCTCCCAACTCACTAAAACTTTTCAATTTTTCGCTCAAATAGAACTAATCTTTGAAATACTGTCAAATGCATCTTGACTTTAAATTAACGAATCTTATAAATTAATAATTTCTTTTTTACAAAAATATCGTCATTTAATACAGAAATTAACATTTATAGAAATTTTGTTTGAAATAAATTTTTTTTTCTAAAATCAATAGAAACAAAGTGTCGCAAAATTGGAAGTTTTTAATTAATTTTTTTGTTCCTGAACAAATTTAAAAAAAATGAAACTAATAAATTTTAGCTGTTATTAAGAAATCTCTCAGTATGCAGTCAGACCGATGGTATGAAACTAAAACAACCATGGAACACAACGATGTTTTATTCTTTCGATTTTTTGCGAACTCTTACAAGTTAAATCGATTGTTCCGTTTTAAGTTAATAAAAAGTCAGTCAATTTAGTTAATTTAATTTTATGACCATACAAAATGATTTATTGACTTAATAAAATTTATTCTCTATCTGCCTCATTCTAACTTTTTTTCTGTAAATTTATTAATTATTTATAAAGACCAAAGTTTTTTCCTAGCAATCGATCGACAATTCTAACTTTTTTTAATAAAAAATTGTTTGAAAAGACTAGACATTTGTTGTAAAATAAATATTAAAAAAAATTCGAGCCTGTAAAATGTAAACTATTATTTGAAAATTTTCGATTTCAAAGTTTAAAAAATATTTTATTTGAAATTTAAAGTAATTGAATTAATAAGGTTCTAAAAATGATGTTCGAATACCGGCAATTAATCATTAAATTTGGTAAAGTTATTTTTCAAAATATTAAAAAGTCATTAAAACAATATTTTTATAACAAAAATTACATTACTTCTAAATTCAATGACAGTCTTTGTCAGTCAAATAAACTCCTCTTATTTTCTTCTAAAATCGATTTTTAATAAAAATTTTAGGATTTTTTACTTTAAGAAACAGCTTTCTTTTACATTTGATAATTAGATTTCAAGTTCTTGGTTTAATATAATTGAACGATTGCTAGCATTAATAAATTGAAACTAAATTATTAACTAATTCAATAAATAGAAAAATTTTCATCAAATCATTTAAGCATTTTAATTAAAAAATATCTATTAGAATAATTAAATGGTCTGCTAGTGCACGTAGTAAGCATGAAATTATATTTTTTTATAGAATAGAAAAAAATTAATCTTAATATTAATTAATTAATGAAAATCGAATATATACCTGACTGGTTTTAGAAACAAACAGATTTTTTAACAAAATTATCTGATGATTCACGAATAAAAAAAAAAACAATTTTCTAGAGCCTATTTACAACAATTCTATATTTGTAGTATAAAAAAACTATTTCTTTAATAAAGACTTATTTTTAATATGCAGCTTTTTTAATTTTTTTAAAGAAGGGAATGCTCTCCACTGGTGAATAATTTAAAAAATAAAATTTCTGTATATTTCTTCTTAAAAAAGACAATTTGAGTAACATTCTAAGAGCGGTTATTTAACCAAGTCATTTTTTTGTAAAAATTTAAAAAAATAGGGAAAAAATTGAATTTTCAAAACTTTTTAAGTTTTAAATTGAAAATTAAAGAGTTTTTTGAGTCCTATACATCCAACAATTCAATTGCGTCTCATTTGTCACATTAGCCTATTTTTTATTACCAAACAATGCTGCATTCTTATTTGTGTCTGGCTATTGAGAAAAAAACTCAAAGCAACCCTTTTTATAAATTTATAAGCGCTGGAAAAATTATAAAATTAATTATTAAATGACTTAAATTTTAAAATGATTGAAATAATTTAGTTCTTTGTATTATAACAAAAAATGTATCATTGCTTAAAAAATTGTGTAAAATCCAATTTTTAAAAAAATTTTATTTAATTGAAATTATCGATATCCCATCGGCATTAATTTTCGATTAGAATTTAAATACGATTTCTTAATAAAAAAAATTAAAATTTATTTCTTAATTATTTATTTGGAATTTCATTTCAGATTGGAAGACGAGATATAAAGAAAAAAAACCCAAAATCATTAATTTTTTCACAATTTTTGTATAATAAATGAAGTTAAAAATGCAAGAACCGTTCATTGTTTGAGAAAAATACTTAAAGTACAAAAAATTTAAAAAAAAAAACGTTTTTTAAAGGTTAACATTTAGTTGATTTTTCAAAATAGCAAAAAAAAACATTAAATTTAAATCTAAACTAAATTTATTTTTAAAAAAATTTTAAATGCCACATAATAAAACTAAAGTAAAAGAATAAAATACAAAATCTTCTTAAATCTTTATTCTGGCTTTGTATACTTTCCAAAAAATAAGATTGAATTTTGTTTTTTTTCGTGGATTAAGAACAAAAATGGTCTATCGCAGATGAAATTTGCTGGTTCTAGCATTATAGCCATTCTTGTCATCATAATTACACCAGTAGCAGCAGCAGCTTCAGTTCCCTCTTCGTTGACCTCAACGACAGCTTGATGCACTACCTCAGAAATGTACAAACCCTGAGGATCGCTTGTGATACCACTGAAGTCTGCCCTTGATTCATCAAAAGGTAAATTTGCTCCCATACTTTTAAAATGATTAGACAACTAAAAACAATTTCTTAAAATTCCAAACTAAGATTTTTTTTAAGATTAAAATTACTTCTGTTTTAAATTCAAGCTTGAATTTAGGTACTTGAAGATTTATTTTTTCCTTTGGTATTTCCAAAGTCATTATTTGGTGTAAAACTGAATCATTCAGTTGTTTTTCAACTTGTTCCAAAGAGTGTCCTTGATGAGGCAGAATAATTGTCATTGAAATATTCTGGCCAGTATAAGGTAATTCACAAATGTCAGCATCAATTTGCGCTGGTTTATAGATGTACCTAAACTTTTTGTTGCTTTTCATCATTTGCACTTTTTTAGTTGAGCCATCTGCCAAATGGAAATCTTTTTCAGTGGTAAGATTAGAATCAAACTTGAGATCCCAATTTCCTTTAAAATAAATTGCATTCACTAAAATCAACCTAGTTAGGCCATTGATGCTGTTTGGATCTATTAAATTGCGTATTTTATCATTTGTTTGTTCTGATACCCAACCATTTATTGTATTGGCAGATTCTTCAGCATTGTCGTAGTTCAAACTTTCAACATCAGCATGAAAATTTTTTTGCACCAAGCTAAGATATTTACTCAAAATTTCATAACTTTGTTTTGGATAAAGTTTATTTGCAGTTTTGATGACAACGTCTCCACTCAAGTTATTAACACTGGAAATCAATTCTTGATTCAGACTCAAAATTTTTTCATCATCCAAATTTGTCAAGCTCAATAAATCTTTTAATTGTGAAGCTGTTTCACATTTGGCTCCAGCATAGCACATAGCCAATGCAGTCGAAATGCTAAATGGTGATATGAAAAAATTATCATCTTAAAAAAGATAATTAAATTATGCTCTGAATTAATCAAATTCTGTAAAATATACCTTTCCCAGCATTTAGTTGGTTGAAAAGTTTGTGGGTAAAGCTGTTTAATGAGTCTGATAATGACATTTTTTGTTGAAAAAATCTAAATTTTGGGATTTTTTTTGCTAAAATAAAAAAATTTTCGACTTAAATAGGATTATTTTTCTGAGTAGATGTAAAATATTAGTGTTTTTTTAAATTATAATTTGATAAATTACTTTTTGCTTGCAATCATAATTTAAAAAATGAATTTCATAATAAATCTCAAATATTCAAAAAATTTCATTTAACCTAATCAAAAAAATTAATCTCTTTTTCATGAAAAATTTTGCAAAAATTAAAGGCTTTTATCTAATCTAGAGTAAATAAATCGTAAATTTTACTAATTTTTAGTCTGATAAAAAAAATTAACTTAAGCTTTCTTTTAATATAAAGTGAATGAACGAATATGTTTTAAAGTTTCAAAGCTTAAATAGGATGAATGATTAATTATCATTATTTATAAATTTGATTTAAATAATGATTCATTTTAAAAATCAATTAAGTTAATGTTTGATGAGTAAATTTAAAAATTTAGATTTACCTGTTGAAAAGAGGGTGCAACTTTATATAAATATTGCGTTTTTCTTTTTAAAAAAGCTGTAATTTAAACCAAAAATTTAGTTCAATTGATTATTTAAATTAATTCTTGTAGCCTTATAGTAAAAAAATAAAATTCAAATAAATAAAAAATGTAAGTGCAAGGGGCTAAAAGAAACTTTTTGGAGTTGTATCGAATTTAATATTCTAAAAACACCTTAATTATTTAATTATTTTGAAAAACATAATTTAAAAAAATGATTCATTTTGTGCTTCGTTAATTACTATACTAATAGGCTTAATAATTAATAAAATTGGTCCAAAATGCTCAAAATTTAAAGATTCTTGAATTTGATAGAAATTTTACTAGCCAAGCAAATTAACAAAAAAATTACGAGATTAACTCCATTGAAGACATACTTATTGAGGAAAATAAATTGTGGAAAACCTTACCTTTTTGTTATGATCCTTTGCTCTTAAAAATATTTGGTTATTAATGAGCTTATTTTTTATAAGATATTTGTGTCAAACAAATACTTTACAGATATTTTGTACTGTATTTTTCTAATATGTAAATTTGAATGTGTTTCATTTAGCGAAATAATATTAAAAATTTTATTTTTCCTGAAATAAATTAAATTATTTTTTAAAGACCCTTACCATCATTTAGTTGGTTGAAAAGTTTGTGGGCAAAGCTGTGCAATGAATTTGATGATGACATTTTTTCTAAAAATTCTTAAATATTTTATTATTCTGATAAGAGTCAAAATATTTTCGGTTTAAATACAAATATTTTTAGAGTAATTTTAAAAATTTGCGATTTTATTGAAAAATTTTAATTTTCTTCTTTTTCTTCTACATTCATAATTTTAATGAAAAAATACATATTTTGGAATTTTTTGTTGGATTTTATAATTAGAATATTTTTGAGGAATCGTGCTATAAATGATTAATTGTTCTCTCAAAATTTATGTTCTAAAAAACAATTAATTAGTGTGCTCTGAAGAAAATTAAATTGAGCTCTTTTTAATTTTAATTTTTTCGTTTTTTTTCCAATGCTTTTTAATACATAATTTTTAATTATATAAATATTAATAAATTTTACTTATTGATTTATTAATATTTAAATCACTTCTTCTTTTAACGACAAGTAAAAGTCTATTTTCGGATTCTTCATCTTGCCTTGCTCGTGGTGTAAATGTTTTTGCTTCAATTGGAATGGGATTTATTGTCACTCAAGTGTTCATTTGTCCTTATTTAGGAAAGAATGGCATGCACAGAACCATCAAGCCATTTGCCAGCTATTTTTACATCGCCAGAAAAACTTGTCTACCAAATTAAGAAAAAGGTTCTGTAATAAACGTCAAACAAAAAAATTTTTTAAAAATGATAGCTAATGTTATCTAAAAAAGTTTTTAATTATTGATTCAAAATTTCCTTTAGTTTCTCTGTGAAATTCACCCAGATCGTGTTCAAATTATGTAGCTAGATTAGAATTACGAAACCTTATTTGGTAATAATAATCAACAAGCCTCTGTCACGATAAAAAGAATATCTTTTTTTCAGTTTTGGTTTATTTTTATTTGATTTTATTAAGGGTCAAAAAAAAAATGTTCACGAACATTTTTTAGTGAAGATGATGCTACATGTTCTGTTGACAATACTTTTAGTTCAAAGACACAAAAAATCAAAGATAATATTCAAAAAAAGCATGTGCTTGAAAATTTTTGTCCAAAGCAAAACTCAATTAACATGTCAGAATTGTTAAAAAAAGGACCAAGTTATTCATGATTTGGAGACTAAATTATCAAATGCTGAAGTAACAATCAAATTTTTAGAAAGGAATATTAAGTAATATAATTTTTGTATAAAAATTCCATAAACTTATCCTTTCTTTCTCCCTAATGAATTCCAATATATCATTAAAATGTAAAAAATTTTTATTAATATATTTATTTATTTCAATGAAAGCTTTAAAGGCGATGTAAAAAAAAAAGTTAAAAAAATAAAATGTATTAAATAAGACAAAGTTTAAGTTTTTTCTATTTAATTTGAAATGTTGATTTTTTTTAATTTCAATAATTATTATTCACATTGTGCTCTCTTTTATATTCTTTTTTCTATTTTTTACTTTTGCGAAGATATCCACCATATAATCGACTAAGGAGCTTAGAAGTACATTCGGCAGCGATGGAGACTTTCATTAAGGTAAAAAATTTTCTAAAATTTCTAAAATTCTTTTTACTAAATTTTATAAAATTTTAAATTAATATAAAATTTTTTTTGAAAGAATGGGTTTTAAGAAAAATTTTCTACGTTATAGTTATAAACTCCAGATGTGGACGAATGTAGGTGCAATAGAGTGAGGTCTATTGTTCCACGTCTCTAGACACTATCGCTTTTTATTCACTTTTAATGATATTCACTTCATGGACTTTGGCTTTTTATTCATGTTTTGAAAATTTTATGAAAATTATTATATAACGTATATTTAATATAGTTAATATATAAAGACGAAAAAAAATTTCCATTTTTAGAATTCATATGAAAACTTCATAGTTTAATAATTTTATAATATACGGTGGAGAATGAAGAAATTTCTTCATTCAACATAACTTTTTTAATTCCTCAACTATTTGTATCAAGATAAGACTAAACTAAAATTGACCATGAAATAAATAAATTGTGGAAAATCAAGGATCTAGTACCTTCAGAAAAAAATACTCATAAAAGTCCAGGACAGAAAAGTACGGGTAAATCGAACCATGATCGAGCTAATGGTCGATTTTTCGGATCAAATCAATGTTGCATTTAGTGGTTTTTATAATTATTATTAGATAAACAAAAAAAACTAAATATTCTAAGCTTAAAACAGTCTAGTCTTTTCAATGTAATAAGATTGCAAGAGAAACTCAAATTTATATTTTTTTAAATAAATATGAACTATCGCTTTTTAATCATGTTTTGAAAATTGTATGAAAATTAATATATAAAGACGAAAAAAACATTCCATTTATACAATTTATATGAAAATTTCATAGTTTAAAAATTTTATAATATACGGTTTCCTGATTACTAAACCGCATTTAACTGATTACTTAACTTAAATACACAATTCGGACTTTTGATTTGAACGAAATGGTTAATTTAACGGTTTTCGTCTTCTATTTAAAAAATGGTCTCCTTTTTCCGCACAAACAAAAATCTTTTTAGCGCAAAAAAAATCTGATCAGCACAAAGGCCCCTCTTTTCAGCACAAAAAATTTAAATCATCTAAAAAAGCTTTAGAGCACAAAAATTTTGTGTTTAAACAATAATTTTATTTTGCATGAATTTTTTGTATTTGAAATTAAAAAAGAAAAATTTCAAAATTTGCTTTATCAACAAATGAGTTAACAAAAAATACATTCCAAAATATATATAAAAAAGAGGGAGGAACAAATTGGCTGAAAGGTGGCATTCCAGGCATTAAATTTGACTTAATTTAAAAATTAAATAAATATTTTGCATTTTTTTTATTTAAATAAAATTATGGTTTAAACACAAAATTTTTGTGCTAAAAAGCTTTTTTAGACTCATTAGATTGTTGGTGCTGATAAGAGATTTTTGATTTTCGGTCTTTGTGCTGAACAGATTTTTTTTGTGTTGAAAAGATTTTTCTTTGTGCGGAAAAAATATTCTTTTAAAAAAATATCTGGTTGATTTTGCAAATTTTTTCAAAAAAATTTCATTAATCGGATAACTTTAGATTAATTTGAATAAAAAGATAAATTTAATTAAATGAACTCATAATTATAACCTTGTATTAGAGTTCTTTTTAAGTCAAGATTATGACTTTAATTTCTTTTATTCATTTCTAAAATCCAAGTCATAACTTAAAATTTTTTATTCTAAATCTAAAGTCCAGATTATGACTTTAATTTTAGAATTTGTCTTAAAATTCAAGACATTTTTAAGAGATTCTTTATTGTTATAAAACTTTATTTTTTTATACATGAAATTGGTGTCGGCAAGCAAATAAGTATGTTTAAGAATGCCTAGAACTTTATTGGCTTTTAATGCAGAGTGACCCGATAATGATGCCCAGGTTGCGTTCTTTGGAGGTGTTTTGGAGCTTAATATGAGAGCCGTGCTTCTTTTTAGCGTTTATGATCTGATTATTGCTATACACTCGTTGCTGCCGATATTCATAATCTTAATCTTGCTCCCGTTTGCTTCCATCATCCATGTCCAACACGATTCGGCCAGTGACTCTAAATCAGATTGGAGACTGTTCATCATTCAAAATTAATTAATAAAACAAAAAAAAATCATGGTTGTTTTATTAAAAAATTAAAGTCCAAAATTTACTTTTTTAATACAAAATTAATCTTAATTATTACTTCATATTTTTATATTTTTTTTTTTAATTCAAAATTGATTGGCCAAATAAAAAAATAAATTTTAAATTTAAATTATTTTCTTTAATTTAAATAATTCAAGTTCAATAAAAAAATATTTCTAAAGTGAATTTTTTATTTTTTTTTCTCAGTCACTCCTTATGGAGCATAGGGTCATTACTTTTGATTTTCACTCAGGTCGATCTTTTGCCTTACTATTGCTTGTCCCCATATCATTTCCTTTTAGGTGAACACTTAAGTTATTAAAGACCTTGATGTTACTGCTGGTCGTCCTTTTTTATATATAGGTGCAAATTTGAAAATGTCTCAGGCTATTGTCACTGAATCATCCGCTGACTTCCAGTGTGGAAGGTGTTAAGGCTTGTCCTGTCAGATTCACACATCCCCAACATTCACTTCCGTTCATCAGTGTTACTTTTACTACACTGTTATATTGTTTAAGTTTGATTTCTATGCTGGTCGAAGTCTAGCAAAAGCACTCTTTGCTTTGGCAAGTCTTTTCTTAATGTGTGTTCCTAGCGCTATTCTGATAATGCTTCCTAAGTATGTGGATTCACTTATACACTCGATTTGTGTAACATCGATGGTGATCCGGGTATCCAATTTGGTGTTTATGCACATAAATATCGTTTTGGCCCATTTAATTTCGAGCCCTGTTGGTTTAGCATTGTTCGCCAAATCTTATGTCTACATATGCAAAAACATATGCTTCTGTTTTTGATAATAGCACCAGATCAATCGCAAAGTCAAAGTCTTCTAGCTTTGCTATTAATCCCCATTTAATACCCTCGCACTTACAGTTGTTTTCTTCATGACTTCGTCCTGTACACACTTTGAAGCCCTCAGATTGTGCTTTTTACAGAATCAAGCTACACTCGAATTTCTCGTATAAGAATTTTATCAAGTTAGCAATCATCTGTGGCAGGCCACAAGATTTTAATATGGCCCACAAGTTTTCTCTTTGTATGCTATCAAAGGCTTTCTTGAAGTTAATGGAGATAAGATACAGGGGGCTTTTCCATTCCAGACTTTGTTCCATGATGTTCCTAAGTGTAAAATTCTGGTCTATGCATCCACTGCCTTGTCTAAATACTGCTTGTTCTTCTCTAAGTATAACCTCCAAGGATTTCCTAATTCTTTCCGGGATTATGCTGCAGAACGCCTTGCTTGCTATTTATAGCAATGTTATTCCTCACCAATTGTCTCTTAAAATTTTAAATCAAAACGCCAGAAAGCAATATTTAAAATCCGAAAGCTTATAGAATTTGGATATGAGAGTCTTGAACATATAAAAGCTTTCGAAAATATAAAAATAAAATATTTAACTCAGTTCAAAAATTCATAATTTTGAATACAGTTGAAAATGAAAATAAAAATTTCACAAAAGAAGAATGTAAGAAGATATTTGCAAATTGCTACATGAAACTCACGGATTCATTTTAAATAAAAACTGAAATTAAAATATGAATATACTGTTCAACTCATTTTTTCCACTTATGGGTTTAAAAAATATTTTTTTCAACGAAAAATAAAAAGAAGACGAAAAATTATATCATTTGTTAATTAAATTAAGTTTTTAAAATGCTTTTAAAACCCATTAATGGAAAAAATGAGTTAAATCAAAGTCTCTTTGAATGTACATGTCTTCACTTATTGTTGATACAAATCTTAATCAAATTGAATTAATTTTACTTGTTACAAAAAAATCATCTGATTTTGCAAGTTTTTCTCTTAGACAATAAAGGATATGAGGCATTATTGGTTGAAGATATGAAATGTGCCTTAGACATTTTTTTTATATAATTATATATATTATTATATTTTCTAAATAATTTTTATTTTATATTTAAATTTGAATGTGCTGATTTAGAATTTATTATTATTATTATTTATTAGTTTAAAGCCCCATAGGCAAAAATACAAAAAATTATATTAAATTCGAGTTAAATTAAAAAAGAAAGAAAATTGCACTAGAATTTTTGTAAATTAGCTCAATATTGTTGACTTTTTCATGCTTTATAATCAGTCAAAGTTTTAGCACATTTTAGCTGGGAATCTTACCTATTAGTTCTATAAAAGTCAAAAATTTTTCAAATATACTTTTTTTACATACGGTAACCTAGTCTAACCGGGTGACCATATTTTTTTTTATTGATTATTTCACACCCATTTTGTTCAAAAACTTCAAAAATGGTCATAAATCAAAAATCTTAACAATCATCACATAAAAATTCTTTATTTATTTCTTTTGGCAAACAACTAAAGCAAACCCAATTTGAGCACTCTTCACAAGATTACCATTTTGACGTGTTCTCTTTCTTCTCAGCCATCTTTGTTTCACATGAGCTACACAATATTTCGGATTCTGATAAGTTATCATTTTAATCTGATGTTAATTTGCTTTCAACAAGCTTTCGTGGTCGTCCTCTTCCTCTTCCAGTTCCTTTTTTAGCTTTTTTGACCGCTTCTTGTTCTTATTTAGCTTCACTGATTGCATCTTTTAGATTTTGAACAGTATAATTTTTTTTTAGATTGGATTTCTTTGTTCTGTGACATTTTAAGCTTATTTTTAAACAATTTGCTTTTTTTATGTTTGAAATAAAAACTCGGTTTTAAAAAAAAAAAAATTGAGAGTTAGAGAGGGAATATAATTTTACATTATTTTTTAATCATAAAAAATAGTGTCACTGCATTTTCAAGTCTTATTCGGTTAAATGGGTTAAATAGAATCTTATTTGGACTAATTGGGTGATTTTTTTGACTAATAGGGTTAAATCTATTTAGCTTTTTAAGCCCTAAAAAAAACCCCATTAGATGAAGCCCTAAGGATATTTCCTAAAATTCTAAAAAAATTCTCTTAGATACTTTAGCATGTGCTGAATCTAACAAGCGAAATAGGTTAGAGCTTAATTATTACCTAGGGCCTTAAAGCACCCTTCTCCCGAATCACTAATTCGAGGCTTTTTCACCTCATTAAGCGTAGTCGAACTTTAAGAGAAAAAAAAGCATATAACGATTTTTTCTAAAAATATTTCACACATATCATTCGACTTCTCTCCTCGAGTTCTACATATCAAGATATTTTTTTAGGTAGTAGCTTTAAAAATGAAGGAGATATAGGGGTTTTTCAAATTCGTTCACCCTATTAACCCATAACCCCTTTAGACTAGGTTACCATATCTTTTGTCTCTTTACAATATATTAAAAATGAGTTAGGGATATTTTACACAAGAGAATCTTAAAGACAAACACCCGAACTAAAAGGTAAGATTCCCAGCTAAAATGTGTAAAAACTTTGACTGATTATAAATCATGAAAAAGTCAACTATATTTAGCTAATTTACTCAAATTCTAAATCAGCACATTCAAATTTATAAGAATATATAAAAAAAAATGTCTGAGGCACATTTCATATCTTCAACCAATATTGCCCCATACCCTTTATTATTTATTTTTAATTTTTTAGCTTAAAAAACAAACAGTATATTCATATTTTAATATCAGTTTTTATAGCGTTGGCTTGTTGTCTTTCCTCGACCTTGTGATGCGCTGTGTTTTTTTGACGTAGTTTGTTGATGGTACGATACCCATGACTTTAAGCACTTCAATTCAAACAAACAAGGATGAAGTGTTTGCAGAAGCAGATCCCACACTAGCAGCAATTGAAGTGCTTAAAGTTATGGGCAACAAACTACATTTATAATATTTATTAGTGTTGGATGCGGTCAGAGAAAACCAGTCCATTTTACGGTCGGTTTTTTGCGGTCATTTGACCGGTCGGCTTGACGGTCAAGATTTTTGATCGCCAAAAGATACGGCCAAAAAAAAGACGGTCAAAAAAACGGCTAACTTTTAGGCGGGAGGTAATTTAAATCGTGAAATTTTTTGAGGATGTATTTTTTTAAATTATGCAAAAATAAAGAAAAAAATATTTAATTTTTTTCAAAAAAAGCATATTTTATTTTTTAAAACTTCTTCTTTTTCCTAAGAAATTTTATTAAGTTTAAGAATTCTCTGCAAAAAAAGTTGACCGTATTTATGACCGCCCGTTTTTGTCAATTCGGATTTTTATACGGTCCAAAATTTTGACCGTCAAACTGACCGGCCAAAAAGTTGGCCGGCTATTGCGGGAACGCTCACGGTTTCTTAAAATTTTGGTCGGTTAAGTGTTCGCTTGTACGGATCCCAACACTAATATTTATCTAATATTTATATGAATTATTTAAAAAGGCCTTTAGATCTATGGTTTCTAATATTACAATAGAGGTAACTGAACAAACTGGAAAATCAAGCGAATTTTATCAACAAATTGATTCTAATTTTTACAAAATTAAACTAAATTCAAAAATCAAAAACCAAATTCTTAAGTTTTTTATGTTTGATTAAAAAATATTTGCTGACTCTGTTAATGAAATTAAATAAATTAATTTTTTAATTTGCTTTTATTTTATTATATTGGACTAAAATGGTCTAAAGAGAGTTTAATTTAAAGTATTATTCTGGCTTAGAATACTTTCCTAAAAATAATATTGAATTATGTTTCTTTTCGTGGATTAAAAATAAAAATGGTCTATCACAAATAAAATTTGGCGGTTCATACATCAGAGCAGAATGGGCCATCATCATAAATACACCAGTAGCAGCAGCAGCTTCAGTTCCCTCTTCGTTGACCTCAATGACAGCTTGATGCACTACCTCAGAAATGTACAAACCCTGAGGATCACTTGTGATACCACTGAAGTCTGCCCTTGATTCATCAAAAGGTAAATTTGCTCCCATACTTTTAAAATGATTAGACAACTAAAAACAATTTCTTAAAATTCCAAACTAAGATTTTTTTTAAGATTAAAATTACTTCTGTTTTAAATTCAAGCTTGAATTTAGGTACTTGAAGATTTATTTTTTCCTTTGGTATTTCCAAAGTCATTATTTGGTGTAAAACTGAATCATTCAGTTGTTTTTCAACTTGTTCCAAAGAGTGTCCTTGATGAGGCAGAATAATTGTCATTGAAATATTCTGGCCAGTATAAGGTAATTCACAAATGTCAGCATCAATTTGCGCTGGTTTATAGATGTACCTAAACTTTTTGTTGCTTTTCATCATTTGCACTTTTTTAGTTGAGCCATCTGCCAAATGGAAATCTTTTTCAGTGGTAAGATTAGAATCAAACTTGAGATCCCAATTTCCTTTAAAATAAATTGCATTCACTAAAATCAACCTAGTTAGGCCATTGATGCTGTTTGGATCTATTAAATTGCGTATTTTATCATTTGTTTGTTCTGATACCCAACCATTTATTGTATTGGCAGATTCTTCAGCATTGTCGTAGTTCAAACTTTCAACATCAGCATGAAAATTTTTTTGCACCAAGCTAAGATATTTACTCAAAATTTCATAACTTTGTTTTGGATAAAGTTTATTTGCAGTTTTGATGACAACGTCTCCACTCAAGTTATTAACACTGGAAATCAATTCTTGATTCAGACTCAAAATTTTTTCATCATCCAAATTTGTCAAGCTCAATAAATCTTTTAATTGTGAAGCTGTTTCACATTTGGCTCCAGCATAGCACATGACCAATGCAGTCGAAATGCTAAAAGGTGATATGAAAAAATTCTCATCTTAAAAAAGATAATTAAATTTTGCTCTGAATAAATTAAATTCTGTAAAATATACCTTTCCCAGCATTTAGTTGGATGAAAAGTTTGTGGGTAAAGCTGTTCAATGAATTTGATAATGACATTTTATCTAATTTTTTTTTTCGATTAGACTTAAAAAATTTTCGATTTAAATGCGAATATTTTTATGAGTAATGTGAAACGCTTGCGATTTTATTAAAAAATTTTAATTTTTTTTCTTTTCTTTACAGTCATAATTTTAGTGATAAAATTTTTGATTATAATAGATACTCAAAAATACATAAAATTTGTGGTGGCTGTAGTCAACCGAGCAGTCAATAAATGCTCAAAATAAATGGCTTTAAAACTAGAATACAAACCACCACTCCTTAATCCATTAGACTAGCATACATATTTTCCTGAAAAAAGAAGTGGGATCTGTTGTACCATTTGTCAAAAATAATTTCACAATTATTCAAAGCAAAATCAAATAATATATTTTTCTCTCTATTTCATATTATTTTGAGTTAAATTATAAAAGATAATTTATCTTTCTTATTTTCTTGTTTGTATTCATCTTTTATTCAGATAACATTCAGTAATTATTAATTATTGAATTGTATTAGAAAATTAATAATTATTTTTCAAAATAAAATTTGGAAAAATTTCAATTTTATAAATTGACTTAGAGAATTTCAAATAATTTCAGAATCAAAAATGATGCAAGCTAAGTGAATTTACTTTAAATTTGATTCAGCTAAATTTTAATAAGTAAATTTAAAGTTTTAGATTACAAGAAAAGCATTTTATTTATTTATTTATTTTATTTATTTATTCAATGAACGCCTTTTAGGCGATGTAAAAAAAAATAAAATAAAGAAAGACAAAAAAGAGTACTATTCCATAGCGAGTTTTAAATTTTCATAAATTTTTTTTTTTTAATTTAATTTTTGAACTCGTCATATTTCGAACATTTAAATCAGAAAATTTTTGATTAATTGGTCAATCAAATTAATAATTAAATTTATATGACAATTAAAGAAATTAATTTTTCAAATTTTGATTATTTTTTGATTTTAAGCAAATAAATAAGAAATTTTAAATGGAAATTATTTTCAAATAATAAATATTTAATGTTTTAGCTTATGAAAAAAATATATTTCAAAGCTTTATTTTTTATAAACAAAATAATTATAATCAAAAGTATTTAACTAATATAGATAAAGGATAATAGGAATTTTTAGTAGGGTTTAAAAAATTTGAAAATTTTTCAAAAAGTTGATGATTAATTCAAAAATTTGTTGAATTATCCAAAAATCGCTATTTGCCTGTTTTTTCGAAGTACTTTGAATTCTTGAAGCGCTAGCTTTACTTGAGCTTAAATTTGTTAATTCTGAATATTGAATTGATGAATTTGTTTGCATCGTTTTTGTTGCTTCTTTGCTGCTAGCCTCATTAAAAGTTGTAGGACCCTGCGATACAGAAAAAGCTAAAAAAATTTCAAATTAATCAAAGATGATTTGTGACAAATATAAATTTAATTATAAATTAAAAGAAATATTACTTTGTATATAAGATAAAATCCAATCCATGTAAAAAGTTGTTTTTGTATATACACCACCGTCACCACAGCCGATTCCCCAACTAGTTATTCCGGCTAATTGCCATCTTTCACCAACCTTTACAACCAATGGACCACCAGAATCTCCTTGACATGTATCTTTTCCTTGACCTTTTTCACCTGCACAAATGGAATTTGCCGTATTAATGTAGTAACCTTCGGTTAGTAAATATTTATTCATACAGTCCAAATTGCTTAAAATAGGCATTTCAACTTCCATTAGATTTGTCGCAGGAAATCCATCTGAATTCAAGGTTCCCCATCCAGTTGCCCATGCCATTTTGTTAGTAAAGTCATAATTTTGACTTGGAAGACAAATAGGCAAAATTTGATCAGTGTATTCAACCGGAGACTAGAATTTTTTAATGAATAATAATAATCAACTTAATGGTAATTTTAATCTTTTGCATTTTCCCTTAAACGTTGTATCTAATAATTGCTGATTATAAAATTTTTTTTTTTGAAATTCTCATTTATCAAAAAGATCAATCCTAATAAATTTAAATAGAATTAAATACTCCATAACCTATAAGAAGATATTTCAGAGATTCTGAGTTTCTGAGATTTCTGAGAAAAATCTCAGAAAAATTCTGAAATGGGATTTTTTTTTCTTGGAAATGTCGGAAATAAATTCTGAAAAAAACTTCAGATAAATTTTCTTTTTTTTTACAAATGGAAATTAAAAAATTGATGATCGGTGTATCACTTTTAAATTACCTTGATGTTGCACATATCAAAAAATAATTCCTTTTTATTAATCACATAACCTAGAAGACCCCAAATTTTCTACTTTTATATTTCTTATGTTTATTGCATTTTGTTTTTTTTTACTTAAAAGATGCACTTATTAGCCGAATACCTTCAAGCTTAATTTGGTATCTTTGCTAACAGTCATTGATAAATTTTAAATGAAATTGAATCCAACTTCTTAAAAATCATTTAAATTTTTTTTATCATAATTATCATTTTAAATTCTTCCTCTGAATTTTTTATTTACTGAAAAGGGCAAGAATTTAAATGCATCCATATAAAGCAAAAAATAAAAATTTAAAATAAAAATTTAGATGATTTTTCTTTTCAATTTTTAAAAATACGTGAAAACGAATTGAAACTTAAGATGACCGATGGTCGAAAATTTCAATATGTTCTACATCTAAAATTATCTTGGTATTTTTTTTTGTTAATTTTGATAATTTTAATTTATAAAAGGTAAATTAATCAAAAAATAAAATTCACTTATATGTAACAAAATTGCTACATTTTAAAAGCAATGAAATGGCGAAAAAAAAATTCCACTTACAACAAGCTTTATTAAAGCAATATCATTTTCCCTTGAAATTTTTTCATCGTAGCTAGGATGAAGTATAATTTGGGATACTTTTCTAGTTGTTGAATAGCTTTCTGGACTCAAACGATTGTGTAAGCCTAATTTTATAGTGTACCTAGACAAATCGTTTGAAATAATGCAATGAGCAGCAGTAATAACCCATTCTTTGTTTACAAGAGATCCTCCACATTTAAACGACCCTCCAATTTCTAAACCAATTTGCCAACCCCAATCTTCGGGATCTGCTTGTTGGCCGCCCACAATCTTATTTACTCTTCCTTGTCTAATTTCATCGATTCGTCTTCCACATTGTGTAGGGTTTATACTAGATTTAAACTTTAAATTATGTTTGAGTCTACTAAATGCTTGAGTCTGAAAGATGGAAAAATATTTGAAAAAACTAAAAGAAATTTAATCTGAAATTTACTTCAATCACTAAAAGGATCAACATCAATACAACAAGATTTTTATTTGAAACCATTTTTTTTTAAATTACATATTTGTTCAAAACATTTATTGCTAAATAAAACTTTTCGCTTCAATTGATTCTTTACAAATCATTATTCAATCTTATGTGAATTAAATAAAGTATTTGATACATAATTAAACTGAAAATTAAGAAATAATTTTTTTTACCTATTTAATAAATAATTAAATTTTCTGAGCCATCGAATTATTTATGCAGGATGATGATTTTTAATTATCTATATTAAATAGGTTATGTACAGAGATAGTGACTCGAAATTTTTGAGATGACTGAGTCTGAGTCAGAATCATTTTGTTTCTAATGACTAGAATCGAGTCAGAATCATATGGTGATCAAAGGATCACTTACGAGTCCGAGTCAGACTCGGGTTTATGATTTTTGAATTAATTAAATTTTTGAATAATTGAATATCTTTGCTATTTTGTTAATCTAAGTTGTATAATTTTGTAATAAGGTTCCATTTTCTTTAAAAAAAATAAATTTTCAGCCAAAATATTTGTCAACTAACTTCTAAGTTGATGGAGCATAAAGCCAGTCGAGCTAAGTAGTCTTTCAATAGAAGCGCTAAACAAAATGATAATACAATGTAATTTAATTTTGTTGATCAATCGATTTCTGTTTAAGACTTTGAAGGCAGTATATTTGAAGAGAATGGGACAGAATTTTACCAGATGTTTTTATTCGAGGGCTCCTTGAAGAATCAACTCTTTTATCTTCGCTAAAATCAGCTAATTCTGATATTTTCATATATGCCAATTTTTGGCTTACCAAAATTAGCTTACCACAAAACCAAGCAAAACCAACATCACTAATCTTATCCACAACTATTTAAGTAAATTTACAAAAATAACCTTTACAAGTCTTTGATTGGATTTATCTTGGATTATTCTTTTCCATGTCTTAACTTTCTCTCAGAAACTAATGTCAAAAAATTAGAAGTAATTCAAAATTCAGCGGTTCGTTCTTTTCTAAAACTAAAATACGATACTCCTTCCAATATTTTGCATCAAGAGGCCTACAATAAACTCAAACTACTAACAATCTCAAATCGACTCTGTGAGTTGAGTAAAAGATATATCAGGGCAGGACTTATTAATTCTGTTCCATTGGTTCTAAGACTAGTGGAAGAATATAAAGCAGGCTTCGAATCAAGATATATCGAATATCCAACTCCATTGTGTAATTGCTACCTTACTATTTCTTCTTTTTTTCCTGAATCATCAAATATTTAAAAATATGTATTCTGTTACTCTCTATCAAAATTTATCTAATTTTAATTTTAATATTTATCTACTTTTTAAGTTTTATTGTTTTAACTTTATTTTTTTCTTACTTTTTATTTTTATTTTATTTTATTTAACTTTATTTTAATTTTCTACAATTTTTTTTTTTTTTTTTTATATAATCTGAAGGAGCTTTAGCTCGGTACAGATATACAAATAAATAAATGACCTTATGCTAAAAAATGTAACTCAAAATATTCTAAAAGACATCATATATCTTCTTAGCTTAAGTCTAAGAGAAAGTAAAATACCGAATGCATGTAAATCTGCTAACATTAGTATGATACCTAAAAAGTAAATTTTAACACAAGACCTCAGCTAACTACCGACCAATCAATATGACAAGCTGTCTAGGAAAACTTTTAGAACGTATCGACTACTCAAGAAAAAATGAAAATAATTTTACATTTTTACATTTTCATATTTATAAGTTATTAATATAAGTTATTTAGAACAAAACTCATTATTAATTCAGGAGCTATCAGTTATTAGAAAAAATCGACGAACCACTGACAATCTTTTCCTATTTCAAAAAATTGTAGAATCATTTAATAGAAAGAAAAAAGGATATTGAAAATTCAATATCAATGATATTGAGGTATAACAGACCCGAAAAAAGTTTGTTCCCTATTTTTTGATATCTCCAAAGCGTTCTATAGGGTTTGGCATGATGGTCTTATTTATAGACTTATAAAAATGAACCTTCCCTCTTACCTAATCTAAGAATGAATTAATCCAATATAGTAGGTAGACCGGTTCTGATATCAAGACCGGTTTTAGAACAATCGGTTTTAAAATCTTCAAACCGGTTTGAAAGCCGGTTCGAAAATGAAACCGGTTGTAAAACCGGATTGAACATTTTAAACCGGTTCTAAAACCGGTCTTCAGATCAGAACCGGTTTCATAACCGGTTTTACAGCTGATTTTCAAAAACTTCAAATATTGAATTTATAAAAATTATAAATGAAAAATTTTTTATAAAAAATCAAGAGTCAATTTTTTTTGTTTTAAAAAAACTAATATTTTGTGACACCCCTTTTTTTAAAAAAAAGTCAGACATGAAAATTCAGAAGATTTTTCAAAAACTTTCCCTTTGAAAGGACTAAAATATTGTCTACTAGATTTCTTGTATTATCTTCATAAAAAAAAATAAAAACTCTGTGTCTAAGTCACTACTTAAAAGACTACTTTTTTTAAAATTATTTTATAAAAAATTTTTGAAAAAGATACAATCAGGAAAGATGTCTGAAGAATTGTCGCCTTCTTTTTCTTCATCAATTCAAGATCAAGATAGTATAAATGATCTTTTGTCACAAGAATCAAACAGCTGTGTGTCTCCTTTAAAACGAAGACGAAACGAAAGTCCAATACGGGAACATTATAATATGGTATTCATCACTTATATGACCATTTAAATTTTCTTTAAATGGTCTTGAGTCAAGGGCTGGGAGACCGGTTCAATGAAACCGGTTTTAAGAATTCGAACCGGTCTTTATTTTTATTTTATTTTGTCTTGATTTTTATTTTTTTATTTTTATTTTTTTTTTAATCTGAAGGAGCTTTAGCTCGGCACAGATAAAACAAATAAATAAATAATAAAATCAAAATTATAAATTCAAAGTTCATCCAGATCTTGTATAAAACACAATTCATTTTTAAACATTGGCTTAAGGTCTTAAGTTAAAAATCAAGTCAAAACTTAAACTTTAAAAAAAATCAATAGTCAAATCAATTGACATAACTTTTCAAAGAATTTAAAATGACTTCTTTTTTTGTATTATAAAAAAGGCCAATGATTTTCTTCACCGCTTATTTTAATAAAAATAAACTCTTAAATTGTAGGAGGGCGAGATTGAGACGAGAATTGGCGAAGAACTGTAATCAACGACATAACTTTTTCTGCAACCGAATTGTCAATGACTGGAACGATCTTAACGACTCCATCATCACCGCCAAAAGTACCAACGACTTCAAAAGCAAGCTTGACAAAACAGCAACTTAATTACGGCAAGTGACTACCACACAGGGTGTCGTCACCCATGGCGTTATGCATCATCCTGCATGCAAATCGCGACTTGTAGCCTACCCCTTACTACTACTACTAAATTAAATTTAAGATTAATTTATTAAAAAGACTCTAGCCCTACCCTTTGGCCTAAGTCCCTATTCCCTAAACCACGGCTCTGTCTCGGATCCCGACTGGCTACATCCGTTTCTAATTTAGATGAGTTTTTATTAAAAAAGCGGTACCAAGACATTATCTGCCTTAAAAAAATATATAATATGGTAAAATTTCCTTGAATTACAATATTTAACTTACATTTAACATAAACATTTACTTGATGTAATGTTTGGCTAAAACCTAGAATTCCTTTTGATCTATTCTAAGAATCAGAGAAAAGAGACAATTATTATTGATTAAAGGTAAACATAGGGAACGGTCTAACATTAAGAAACTGTAAAAATGAACAATGGATTTTAATTTGAGATATACATTCGAGGTTGTTTTAAAAATTTTTTTTTCCTGTTTGTTCCTCTAAAATATGCAGTTGTTAAAAAGTCATTAAATTTTTCAAAACCCTGTTGATTTAAATGATTCTGGTTTATTCTTTTTTAATAAAACTCATAGAGATGGCTTACCAACAAATGAACTTAAATATTCTAGAAGAAGCTTATCAATTCCTTTCACGAATTACTCATGCATTGAGATTTCTTAATGAAAATAATTTGGTCTAGACATATTTACCCACAAATTTTTTCTCCACTTTATTTTTTCCCCGCCGCACATTTTCCCCACTTTAAGGCCGATAGAAGTTAAATTAGGTAAATTTATTGAATTTAAAGTAAAATAATAATTTAGGTAAAATATTAAACTCATTTCTATTTTTCTCAAAATTTTGTATAATAGGCATTTTCAATTAATAAGAAGTTATTAATCCGGATATTCGGTTATTTTTATTTAATTTATTGGAGATATATTGGATTTCTTTCGGCGAGTCAATTATTTTACTATCAATAGAGTTAATTTTATGTTACATTTTATTATCTTTTATATTTTTCGATTCAATTAAAAGTTGAGCATTTTATCAATAATTTGTTTTATTGTATTAAGTGCGTTAATTGGATAATATTTTTGATTTTTTAAAAAAATTAAATTTCTCATTTAAATAGAATTATTTTTTTGACTTAATGGAGAAAATGTACAGAAGGAAAAATGTTAAATGGGAAAAATGTTACTAAATCAATAATTTAATCAAAAAACGCTTTAAAAATAAAACAGGTTTTTAAGGGATTGATGAAGGTTCTTTTGAAATATAAGTGAAGAACCTGAAATGTTCGAAAATTTCGTATGAAGAAAAGTTTTTGTTCTCATCATTTAAAGTTGTTTTAAGATTTCTTGTTTAAAAATGTAAACTTAATTGATACTCTGTTTTAGTTAACACAGAAATTCTTTATAATTTCTTTATTTTTGTTGGTTTTATTTAATTTAGTATTTTATCAAATATAAGTTGAGACCTTAATTTCCAATTTTCAGTTAAATCAAATCACAATGAAAAAAAATATGAAGACGTAGCCAATCAATTTTTTCAAAACAAAATTTTATCTTTTATTCAGCTTTGGCATATTTTCCAAAGAATAGAATTAGACTATGCATTTTTTCGTGGATTAAAAATAAAAACGGCCTATCGCAAATGAAATTAGACGGTGGTTTATTCATTGTCATTCTTCCTCTCATTATTACACCAGTAGCAGCAGCAGCTTCAGTTCCCTCTTCGTTGACCTCAACGACAGCTTGATGCACTACCTCAGAAATGTACAAACCCTGAGGATCGCTTGTGATACCACTGAAGTCTGCCCTTGATTCATCAAAAGGTAAATTTGCTCCCAAACTTTTAAAATGATTAGACAACTAAAAAAAGTTTCTTAAAATTTCAAACTAAGATTTTTTTTAGATTAAAATTACTTCTGTTTTAAATTCAAGCTTGAATTTAGGTACTTGAAGATTTATTTTTTCCTTTGGTATTTCCAAAGTCATTATTTGATGTAAAACTGAATCATTCAGTTGTTTTTCAACTTGTTCCAAAGAGTGTCCTTGATGAGGCAGAATAATTGTCATTGAAATATTCTGGCCAGTATAAGGTAATTCACAAATGTCAGCATCAATTTGCGCTGGTTTATAGATGTACCTAAATTTTTTGTTGCTTTTCATCATTTGCACTTTTTTAGTTGAGCCATCTGTCAAATGGAAATCTTTTTCAGTGGTAAGATTAGAATCAAACTTAAGATCCCAATTTCCTTTAAAATAAATTGCATTCACTAAAATTAACCTAGTTAGGCCATTTATGCTGTTTGGATCTATTAAATTGCGTATTTTATCATTTGTTTGTTCTGATACCCAACCATTTATTGTATTGGCAGATTCTTCAGCATTGTCGTAGTTCAAACTTTCAACATCAGCATGAAAATTTTTTTGCACCAAGCTTAGATATTTACTCAAAATTTCATAACCCTGTTTTGGATAAAGTTTATTTGCAGTTTTGATGACTACGTCTCCACTCAAGTTATTAACACTGGAAATCAATTCTTGATTCAGACTCAAAATTTTTTCATCATCCAAATTTGTCAAGCTCAATAAATCTTTTAATTGTGAAGCTGTTTCACATTTGGCTCCAGCATAGCACATGACCAATGCAGTCGAAATGCTAAAAGGTGATATGAAAAAATTATCATCTTAAATTGATAATTAAATTTTGCTCTGAATAAATTAAATTCTGTAAAATATACCTTTCCCAGCATTTAGTTGGATGAAAAGTTTGTGGGTAAAGCTGTTCAATGAATTTGATAATGACATTTTATCTAATTTTTTTAAAATTAATTTATCGATTTTTTTTTTAAATTCAATCGATATATTATCGTATTTTAATTTCGAAATTTAATTTTTTTTTTTAAAAACTTATTTTTAAAAATAATAGAAATCAAACTAAATTTAATTTTTGCTCTTATCATTAATGTTTACATATTTGATTTAAAGCTATTTCATAATTTTATTTTTTTTTTTTAAAAATTCAATTTTGTTAAAATTAATTTAATTGATGTTGGTTGCCAATTTTTGATTAACCGATATACTTTTTTTACCTTTAATATCTTTTTACCATAATTCGCTTTTCTTTCAGTCTTGAATATTTTTACTGCTAATTAAATTTTTATTTAAAAATGCCAAGTTGATTTTCAAAAATAATTGATTTTTTAATCATAGCAACAGCATTTTTAAAATTGGAAAATAATTTGATGAAAATTTATTTAATGCCAAATTTTGGCACGCAAAAAATTTCGTGCTGAATCAAAGAAAGGTGGCGCACACTCAACATTCAAGTCACACAACTAAAGAGGCATTGTGAATTTAGGAACAAGGAACAAAAAAAATCTTAAAATGAAATTACCTTTTTACTATGAGTCTAAAAATTGTTATGCAAAATGTATCAGCTGATGTAAACTTTGTACCACCAAAATTTAGTCTCTGCAATAACTCTGCAATTTAATTTTAATTATTTTTTAATACATTTTGCGCTTTGCAGACTTGCAGAGTTTTAACAGAGACTTAATTTGGGTGGTATAAAGTTTTCATCCGCCTGATACATTTTGCAGAACAATTTTTAGACTCATAGTAAAAAGGTAATTTCATTTTAAGATTTTTTTTTTCCTTGTTCCTAAATTTAAAATACCACCAAATGAAATTCGGACACATCTTGGTTTTTAACACAACTTTTTAAAAAAATCTGACCATAGAAATTTTCACTAATAAATTAATGAACCATAATTCGCTTAATCTTTGAATAATAAATAATATTTAAATTTCAAGAAAAATTTTTGTTCATTCCAAGTCAAGTTTATTAAGATAAAAATCTTCAAAAAAATAAAAAATAGAATCATTTCGTATATTAACTCCGCAGTTGACCAAGTGCAAATGATATGAAAAAGCTCCCTTGAAAAAATTTTCAATTGAGTAATTTTTGATATCAACCAAATATCGATTGTTGAACTCATCAAATCCACAAACTGTTTCTTTACTAACTCGCTTTTTTTTTCCATCAAAGCACAGCCATGCAGAATCGAACAAAAAACTATGATATACTTTAAGTTTAAATCTCCCGAACAAATTTGCTTTTATTTTACTTGATAAACTAAATGGATGAAGAGAAGAAATAATTGCTGAAGTTGATTTTTCTCTTGAAAATATCCTATCGTAAAAATCTTTAAAATGAGTGCTAAAATATTTATTAATTCCAATTATGGCTGTGTTTATTTTGTTAGTATAAGACCATCTATACACAAAGCTCTGTTTCCATAAAAGATTTGTCTCTTTCAGAAAAATGACATCTCCATCAACATAAATACCTCCATAGAGATCTAGCACAAAAAATCTGACCAAATCACTGAGAGAAATCAAGTTAAAATAGCGCATTTCCCGGCTTTCTTTACAAATTGGATACTGGTTTATGATGGATCCATTTAATTTTTTTGATTTTTCACAAAGTTTGACTATGTCAAATTCAATTATTTCAAATGTTTTATTTTTTATGAACTTTGAAAATTTTTTGACTAGAGTGGCTTCTATTTCGACCGGGAAATTTTTCAACTTCCAAAAAATGTACTTGCTACAGCATAGATTTTGAGAATAAAAAAAAGACATCACATTTAGAAACAAAACACGACGCTTAAATTTATAACCTGAAGAATTTTGTGCATCACTCAATTGCCAAAATGTGTGGTGATAAATTGGAATTTTACGTCCTTCGAAAGTAAAGCAATCATCACAAGGGTTATAGAATCTGTTTTCAGATCGTTTGATTTGAATTTTTTCATCGAGTTTTGACAAATTTTTTAGGCATTCAGCGAGCTCAGTTTTTTCATTTTGATGGTCGCAAAATGTTTCGGAAACCATTTCCAGCTCATCCTCAAAACTGGAATTTGAACCTAAAATGTTTGGTTTTAAAATTTCGTAATCTTTGCCATATTGCTTATTTTTACTCTTGTTTAAAATCCATGTTATCAATAAAGAAAAAATTAAAATATTGTAAAAAATTTTTTTTTTCAAATTCATTTGTCATAAAATTTACATATGTCAATATTTGTGGGATAAAAAAAACTTAAAAGCTATTCACTCTAGGCTTTCATTTTTAAAAAGTTTTTACTCTCTTTTTTTTTCCAATTTTTAGTTTTTTAATGTTACCAAAGAAACCACAAAATTATTTTAAATATTTTAAAAACTAATCCGGTTTTGAAAAAACTACATGAATAAAAAAATTAATAGAAAAACCCAAATTTAAAAATTTGCACTTTAAAATCTAAAAATGAATTTAAGAAAAAATGTAATAATCATCTAATTTGATATTTAAATAGCTTTTTGATTTTTTGGAGATAATAAAAGCACATTAAAAACCTGGAAATTTCTTCATTAATTTTAATTAAAAAAGTAAAATAATTTTTTCAAATCAAAAAATTGAGAATGTAGACTGAAATTCAAGTTTCTCATTCACACTAGCCTTTGAACAAAAAACTGAATTTTCTTAATTTGAAGGTGAATCTTTTAAAAATAATCGGTTATTTGCAGAAAGTAAAAAAAAAAAGTAATTTTTAAGTCTTTTTAAGTCAAGTCAGAAACGGCATTGTGAAATTTGGTACAAAAATCAAAAAAAAAATATAAAAAGTGCCAAAGCTTAAGTTCCGAAGGACCAAAACATATTCTGTAAATTGTAGCAGCTGATACATTTTGACTCTAACGGGTGACAGCTAAAAATCGAGACGAACCTTAAGATGATTTGCAATGCTATTTTAATTTTTTTTTTAAATCTCTTTCCATATTCTATATTCTTGTAGTAAATTTAATTTTAAATACGATAAAAAAAAATTATTCAATTTGAATTAAAAATGACCAAAATAAATTCATCTAAAGAAGAGGCCCTAAGAATTCGCGTGTACGCGTTTTTTAACGAAAATAGATCACTTGGAAAGATATTCACTGTGAGGCATTTTATGGCAGAAAAAAATCCAAGGAGTACTGTTTACCGAATTTTAAAACGTAGTGAATATTTTTCACCAGAATGGAAACAAGGATCTGGTCAAACACTGAAAAAAATGACTTAAGTACAACTCAACAAGCTAAAAAAGGCTTTTGATCATAAAGACAACATCAGTCAGCGTCAAGCAACCAAAAAGTTTGATATAAGCCAGTAAATGGTCTCAAAATTGTTGAAGAAGCTTCAAATAACACCTAGAAAAAAGACGAAAATCCCTGACCGAACCGAAACGCAAAAAAAAGTAGCAAGAGTTAAATGTAGAAATTTGTATTCAAATAAATCCAAAAATTTCCTGGATTTTAGATGATGAATCCTATTTCACTCTCAGTCATGGTAAAATCAATTTAAATGGTATATTTTACTCAAGTAACATTGCTGCAACACCAGCAAGTACAAAATATACCCCAGTTAAGAAATTTGAGCAGAAATTACTTGTTTGGTTGGTCATTTCTGAGAACGGTATTTCGGCGCCAATCATACAAAAAGTGGACTTGCAGTCAACCAAACTGTCTTTTTAGACTTTATAAAGCGTGGAGTTATTCCGTTTATTAAAAAGCATCATTCAGAAGGCAACTATATGTTCTGGCCCGACTTGGCGAGCTCTCATTATGCCAATACAGTGGTCAACTACTTGATTGACCAAAATATCAAATTTGTGCAAAAATGCGAAAACCCTGCAAATGTGCCAGAAGTACGACCAATTGAAGATTTTTGGTCCATTTTAAAGGGAAAAGTGTTAACTTAGATGTTAGTTAACTTAACTTAGATGAACTAATGAATAAAAAACGACTTTGTATAAGAAATATGGACCAAAATCTCGTACAGGACCTTTTGGCCTCTACATCCAAACGACTCAATAATATTCGAATAAATTCACTTAGTGAAAAAAGATAAAAGCATAAAAACTAGAATAAAACTGTTATGTTTTCTCAAAATTTCGTTTTATTTTTATAAATATTAATGGAGTTATGACCTTTTAAAGTTCGTCTCGATTTTATGCTGTCACCCGTTATGACTTCTTAATAACTCTGGAAATATTTCTTCCTAAAAATATAATAATTCAACTTAGAAATCAAAAATTTTAATTTTATTTTCTTTAAGCCCTCCAAAAAATATAAACTTTCGTATTAGAAGACGCGTACCTTATAAAACTCACAAAACTATGACATATTAGCAATGACATGAAGCAGAAAATACTAGAAAACTATACTATATTTTTTGGTTGCCTAGATTTCAAATAATTAAATACAACCAAAATATGGCTAGACAAGAGGCTTTCAATGAAGACCTGATCAATATTTTAATTACAAGTATTTCAAGTAATTTTATTATTTTTAAATTTATGTTTTTTTGTTCTATCTTTTTCATCTTCTTTGATAAGTTTAGTTGGATTGACAAAATTTTTCATTAAACTTACAATGGAAAATTAATTTAATATTAAATTAAAAATACTTGAATTTTTGGCATTCTGAAATACTTAATCAAAATAAATATGACATAAATAAATTGTTAAAACAAAATAAATAAAGATTTATTTCTAAAAGTGTAGAAATTCGTAAAAATGTTCGAAGATCAGATCAGATTTAGTTGAAAATTCCGAAGCATTTACTAAAAACGTGCAGTTGTTTTTACATAGAATTAACAAATATATGATGCGGAATAGTTTTATCAGAATTTTAAACTTTTATTAATTATAATTTAATTTTATTATTTTTCCTTTTTTAAATTTTTCTCAAAATTGATAATTTCATTATACTTATTATTATTATTATATGATTGAAAAATGAGCTTTTTTTTTTGTTTGCCTATGAGACTTAAATCAATAAATAATAAGAATAATAATTAAAAAATGGGTCATTTATGATATGCTATAATCCTATATAAATTTCTTGTCGATAATTTTTATTCAAAAGTTTAAATCAATAAATTTTTATAATTTCTTACTCTTTTTTACAATAATAATTATTTTCTATTTACGATCTCAGTTTTAATGTCTTGAATTTGATTTATTATTATGTAATATGAATAATTCATAGAGGCATAATTTTTAAACTTAAAAATGAAAGAATTTTCACTTAAAATTATTTCTAAATATTGTGTTTTTCATTGCATTATAAAAAAATTTTAAAAATATTTTATAAAATTATATTAACACTAATCAATTTCTATTTTTTTTTGAGTATTAAACAATAAAACATATTATTTCATGTAAAGATTTTATTAACGTGGTAAAAAATTTGAAAAATATGAAAAAAATGAGAATCATATAGATCTTAAATTTTTTGTAAAACTGTATTTCAAAAGGCAAAATTTAGTTTATTATCTAATCATGTTATGATAACATGATTAAATGCAACATCAAATCCTAAAAGTATGCATATTTTTTCTCGACTCAAGCCATTAACACTGGACATTATTTCTGATTCAACTCAAAATTTGCTCATCATTCAAATTTGTCAAGCTAAATAAATCTTTTAATTGTGAAACTGTTTCAGATTTGTCTCAAGCATAGCACATGGCCGAAGCGTTTAAAATGTTAAATGGTGAAATAATCAGCTTAAATAGATAATTAAATTATTTATTATTTATTTATTATTTATTGAATTGAATTAACCTCCTTTAAGGAGAAGTAAAAGAAAATAAAGATAAAAAAAATTTTTTTTTGTGTTTTTGTGTTTTTTTTTAAAAAATGAAAAATTATTACCTAAAAATAAAATTACAAAAATAAAAAAGGAATGTTAGTTCGAAAATAGAAAAAGGCATGAAAGTTAGAAAGCAAGATAATTTGGACCAAAATTCATGAATTTCTTTTATTTTGAATTAGCTCATTTAGGAGAGTTCTGTAATGTTTTAATTTTAAATTGCAAAGACATAACCAAATTGAATCAGATATACCATCATTATAAATCAGATTAATCTTAAGATTTTGTTTAAGTTGGTTTATATTTACTGAAATTTTTGAGGTTTCAATTTTAAAGTACTTGGAAATAAGTACTAAGTCGGAGGAAAAAGATTTATTAGAGGGGGGGTCACTTAGCATATATTTTAAAAATTGTGATGATAGATAATTATATTTAATTGTATCAATAAAAGTTAGTTTTGAAAATAGATAAAGTTCATCAAAGTTGAATAATTTTAGTACTTTTAAGACTGGTGACATGTGACAGTAGGCTTTTAAACCAAACATTTGTCTAATTAAGTTGTTTTGTAATTTATTTATTGAATCCTTTGTGGTCGAATTAAGAGTAAGAGCCTCAAGACCATATGTGAATTTAGATAAGCAAAATGTTTTGTATATAAATGATTTGAATTTAGGTGAAGAGGTAGGACTATTTTTAGGGAGAAGATATGAAATTCCAAAAAAGCTGCTCTGAACTTTTTTAAAATTTATAACTGCCTGTGTGTTAAGGTCAAGATTAGAATCTATAATGAATCCTAAGTATTTTAACTGATTTGCTTCTTCAAGTTCGGATCCATTAAGGTGAAATACCGACTTAAATAATTGAGTGCCAAAGTTAACAACTTTTGTTTTATTAGGATTAAATTTTATTCTCCATTTATTCCCATAAGATCCACAAATATCCAAAAGCATTTGTAGATGGGAGTCAACTGGGCTTATTAAGATTATATCATCTGCGTAGACAATGATAGAAACATTAAGATTTTTATAAAGAGCTCCAAGCTCATTGTTAAGGCATTCTATTATAAGATCATCAATATATATGTTGAAAAGAAAAGAAGATAAAATAGCTCCTTGTTTTACACTAGTTTCAATTTTAAAGGGTTTAGTTGTTAGATTATTTGGAAGAGATAAAACAGCTAGTGCTGAGTTATAATAAATCCTAAGCAATACCCACTAGGAAGTATGCAGTCTCTTTAATAGTTTATAGAATAAGCCATCACGCCAAATTTTGTCAAAGGCCTTTTCTGCATCTAAAGATGCTATCCTACATCCAGAGCCTTTATTGATGTAGTTAAGAGTTGTTTCTTTTAATACAAAAATGGCATGGTTACATGAGGTTTTTTTCTTAAAACCAAATTGGTTATTACTAACTTTGTAAAGATCAGGGGAGTTAATTAGAATAAGTTTTTCTAGGATTTGAGCAAAGCAGTTTGAAATAGAAATAGGTCTTATATTGTTTAGATCATAGCTGTTTTTTAAATTATCTTTTAGAATAGGATTAATTTTTGAAGTATTAAGATTTTTTGGGATTTTATTGAATAGTAGAAGTTGGTTGAAGAATTCAAGTAGAATTTCATAAAAGCCAACAAAATTTACATTTTTTAAAAGGTTATAGGAGATTTTGTCAAAACCAGTTACTTTTGAGTTATCAAATTCTGATATTATTTTCTTTAGTTGAGACAGCTCAAAAAAAGGCAGATTAGCAGGACGAGTGTAGTTAACAAATGTTTCATTCACATGTTTTTTAATATTTATCTGATCACTTGAGAGAGAGGATTCATCCTCTTTGAATAAGTTTAAGAAATGAGAAAAGAGTTTATCCAGTGGGAGGGTTATTTCTTTTCTAACATTTCTTTTATTTTTAGACTGTGCAAGTCTTTTCCAAAATCTATTCCTATCTTTTAAAGAGAAAAGACTTTCTATTTTTGCTTGCTCTTTTAATTCATTTAGATAAATTTGCTGTCGTTGAGCTCTTCTAAATTCTTTCTTTAATTGTCTTCTTTTAGGTTCAAAGGAGGGATCCGTTTTTATTTTTTGATTGATGTCAATTAACTTATCTTTTATCAATTTTAGTTCCTTATTGAAATGTTGTTTGGATTTGTTTGAGAATAAGATTGTTTGTTTCAACAACTGATTTCAAGGTTTTGTTCTCGTTTAGCAGGTTTTCAATTTGAGAAGATTGGATTTTGACCATTTCAATCAACGATTTCATTTGGTTTTTTGTACGTTTAACATCTAAATGAACGTCTTCAATTTCAGTGTATATGTCATTTAGGTCGTCTTCGTCAAGAGGATGAGTGTTTTGAGTTTTTTTGTAGACCACAAGAAAATCAGTTTCAGAAACATTATTGTTGAGAGATAAGTGCGTAATAGCGTAAATGTCCTTCGAGAGCGAATTTAGACTCGAAATCGATCTAAGCATAAAAGAGCCCTGGAGGCTGTGGTGTGCAAGAAGTTGAAACGATAGTTCCTTTCGTAGATGCTTTATCATTTCGATTTGGAGTTGTTTAAAACATTCAGTTAAGTCATTTTGAGGAATTCTTGCAAATTGATCAAGTCTTGAGACATAAAATGAGGTTAACTCCGATTTACATTGATCATCCAACGACCTTAATGCGAACTGGGATAAATAAAATAGGCATTCAGGTTCAGAGTGGGATGGAACAGATTCATTCACTTGCTGAGATTGCTCCATCGTAACCACACCTTTTTAATTTTGTTAAAATCTTAGATTGTCACGTGATGACGCTATTAATTTTCAAATTTTCTAATTAAATCATTTAAAGAACAAATAAACGACTTTTATTGAATTTATTTAGCTGATGTCAATTTTCTTTAATAAATGTTTAAGTTTATTAATTTATTAAATAATAAGAATAATAATTAAAAATGGGTCATTTATGATATGCTATAATCCTATATAAATTTCTTGTCGATAATTTTTATTCAAAAGTTTAAATCAATAAATTTTTATAATTTCTTACTCTTTTTTACAATAATAATTATTTTCTATTTACGATCTCAGTTTTAATGTCTTGAATTTGATTTATTATTATGTAATATGAATAATTCATAGAGGCATAATTTTTAAACTTAAAAATGAAAGAATTTTCACTTAAAATTATTTCTAAATATTGTGTTTTTCATTGCATTATAAAAAAATTTTAAAAATATTTTATAAAATTATATTAACACTAATCAATTTCTATTTTTTTTTGAGTATTAAACAATAAAACATATTATTTCATGTAAAGATTTTATTAACGTGGTAAAAAATTTGAAAAATATGAAAAAAATGAGAATCATATAGATCTTAAATTTTTTGTAAAACTGTATTTCAAAAGGCAAAATTTAGTTTATTATCTAATCATGTTATGATAACATGATTAAATGCAACATCAAATCCTAAAAGTATGCATATTTTTTCTCGACTCAAGCCATTAACACTGGACATTATTTCTGATTCAACTCAAAATTTGCTCATCATTCAAATTTGTCAAGCTAAATAAATCTTTTAATTGTGAAACTGTTTCAGATTTGTCTCAAGCATAGCACATGGCCGAAGCGTTTAAAATGTTAAATGGTGAAATAAAAAATTAATCAGCTTAAATAGATAATTAAATTATGCTCTGAATAAATAAAATTTGTAGAATATACCTTTATCAGCATTTAATTCTCTATTTTTCCAATTTTTAGTTTTTTTATGCCAAAGAAATTTTTTCAGAGTTGCATAAAAGTCACAAGTCAAGTGCAAGACAGTAGTTTGGCTTGTTTCAAAAATAAAAAAATTACAAGTTATACATTTTTTAATACTGAAAATACTTGTGATTTATTTATAAATTTTTTTTAAGCATAAATATTTTTTCGTTATAATTAATAAATTCACTTAAAAAGAATATAACGATAATGTGCATTCTATTCTTAAAATAAGTCAAAATTTAAACTTGTAATTTTTAAATTTTTGAAACAAGTCAAGACTTGTCATTTAAAAAAAAAAAATTTTAAGTCCAAGTCACTATTTGACTTGTTCAGATTTTTTTCTTGACTTTTGTACAAGTCTAGATTTTTTTAATAATGAATAAATAAATTAATAGAAAAATCCAAATTAAAAAATTTGCTAATTTGCACTTTAAAATCAATTTAAGAAAAAATTTAATCATCATCTAATATGAAATTTGTATAGCTTTTTGATGTATTAGAGATATTAAAGACACATTAATACCAAAAAATTAAATAAAATTAATAAAGAATTAAAATGATAACTAATGAATCAAATTATTATTGTTATTTTTATAAAATTATCTGCAACAGGAGGCCCGCGGAGCTTAGCACTATCGTACTTGGCTATGGAAGATAAATTTAGATTGAAGAGTTTCTTTGAGACGAATTAAAATTGTCTAATCTGTTCTTGAAGCTGTTGACTGTTGGTGCATGTTTAACATCATCGGGTAGCGCATTCTAATAAGCAATGATTCGGTTGGTGAAGAAATGGTTGCGAGGAGAGCAATTTTTGACAAGCTGTCGGTAAAGTTGGTTTTGGCTTCTCGTTGATCTAACTGACCCGGGTTGGGACAGTGGTATCGGATGATACCACTAATGATACTATTAATGTTATTATTTGACTTGAATTGTTGGATTAGGTCACCTCTAATCCTTCTTTCCTCAAGAGTTTGGAGTTCAAGCGCAAATCATAGCTCTTGTTCCGTAATTGTGGTACAAGCTTAATCAAAATAGCTAAATTAAATTAGCTAAAATCAAAATAGCTAAACCTAAAATTACTAATTGATTAATTAAAAATAGCTAAGTCAGAAAAGCTAAATTTTATTTACAAGTTCGAAATTACTAATTGATTACTATTTTAAAAAAAATCTGTTTTTGTCAATCAAAAAATGTTCATTCAATATTTCAATATTAAACTTAAATTACGAACAGTATCTTCTAAATTTTTTGAAGAAAGAATTTTAAATGTATTTAAATTTTATTAACTCTTGAAACAATTCTTCTCAATTGAATTTTTGTTTTATTTTTATTTATTTAAACAATTTATTTTGCTTATTCAATGTGACATATTAAAGGAAAATTTTAAATATTTTTAAATTTTTTTGTCAATGATAAATAAGAGAGATTTTTATTCTGAAAAAAAATTAAAAATTTTTTTTGAATTATTTTTCTATATTTAATCCCTTAGAAAATTATATGAAAATAAATCTATTAAATAGTTTTGCTATGAAATAATTATGCTACGAAAAAAAAATCTATGAATCTATTTCAGTATATCTCATTTTAGTAGTAGTATTAGTGTGAACTAAGAGAGAGAAACAAAACCTTTGTTCAAATTCAAATTTCTAATTGACTCGGTAAGCTCATCCATTTTGTTTGATTTTTTATCTAAATGTGTTTGGTTTCAACAATTATTTAAAAAGATTAATGACTTGATTAATGAATGATTAATGAATCTTGATTCTATTTTTTTAGCGATTTTGATTTTAGCTAATTTAATTTAACAATTAACTTGATTGAAAGAGCTCAAAAAATGACTTAGCTAAAATGAAACAGCTAATTTAATTTAGCCATTTTAAACTTAGCTATTTTGATACGGAGCCAAGCTTAATAGATCTTCGCTGCACTTTTTCAATTTTTTTGATGTCTTTTTTTAAGTACGGGTTCCAAGCAGATGATCCATATTCTAAAATTGAACGTACATAAGATGTGAACAGTAGTCTAAAAGTTTTTAAGTCCCAATTTTTAAAGCTGTTTTTAAGTTTGCCTAAAATGGCGTTCGCTTTCGTGACTGCACTGTTAACTTAAGAGTCCCACTTGAGGTTATTTTGAATTAATATTTTTTAAATCAAATAATTAAGAATGTAGACTAAAATTCAAATTTTTCATTATTATTATTATTATTATTCAAATAAAACATCTACTTAAAAAAAAATAGACTTTACGACTAGAACATTACGCATTTTTTAAAAATTTATTAAAAGCAAACATTCAATTTAGTCTCAAGTTTTAATCGGTTTAATAAAAAATACTAAATTAAAAAAATATCTAAAATAAAAAATTTTACAAAACATTTCTTGGCGATGAATTTCGTCTCAATTTGACATTTTTACTCTTGCCGTATTCATTTAGCTCAAACAATTCTCGATCAGTAGGCGAATGAATGGAGCCCATACTCAGACTAGACATCGATCCCATAATCAAATTGCTACTCGACGACATTGTGCCAAAATTTGCCGAACCATGATTTAAAGTTGACGAACTGCTGGTGTTGATTAGATTTGTCTGATTTGGATTGCTCGAGTTGTTGGTCAACGAAGACGAATTCAAGTTGCTGTTCTTGTCGCAGTTAAAATTTTCATTGTCCGGAGGCAAACAAGTTTCTACCATGGCCTCTAGGCAATCGATAAACAATTCCACGTTCTCAGGCTTTTCTCTTCCAATTGAAAATGGTTGCGCAAAGCGCCACAGTCCACCGAATCCGCACGACTGCAAATATGAAAGTTGCTGCTGATTGGACTCGGTCATTTCGCATGAAGAGATCATGTTTTGGATTATGGACTGAACACTGTCCAAAATGGATTCGTCAAGTGACAGTTGTAGAATGTGATTTATCTTTGAATCCAATAGATTGTGAATAACCGGAAAAACTTTGCCAAATACAATACTGGCTTCTGCAATGTACTGGTACAAGATTCTGATCTCGTTTTCATCTGTGGAATTTCGCACCAGAGTTGCTAGCACAGTCAGTACCAACGCTTGGGTTGGATAGTCATTGATTACCACTGGATCAAGCAGTATATTCAATTCCACAATGCTGGTAGCCAAATTTGTGCCTGATTCTACGTTGGTATTTTGACTTGTTGAGTTTGGTTTGGCGGTAAAATTGGAATTTTTTTGTAGATTGTTCAAATTTTGTTGATTTTGCACAGTGATTGATTTTCTTATTTTGCAGGCTAAATTTTGAGTATTGCATGAAATTGGCGAAGTGCTCACATTCTGAGCCACATAAAGATTGTTGTTGATTACAGATTTATTGTGGTTTGAATTGGACGGCTGTTGAGCCGACTGTTTGTTGCTTTTGGCCAAAATAATTGATCTGGAGTCAATGATGTCACAGCTTCTCTGTCTCTTAGGCTGTTGTGAGCTCAGGAGAGCCGAGTTGGTGCACAAACTGTTAGTTAAGTGCGCTTCGTCAGTCAAATGAAAGCTGCTTGGCGAATGTGACATCAGTGCTATGCTCACTGAAGGGCCTTGGTTTTTTTTCGAAGTTTGATTTGTGGGGTTAGCTGTGGTGGTGATAGAGTTATTCGAATACTTCAAGTGGCATCTACACCTGACCTCTTCTGACACGGATATCAGAGCAACTAGATATGGCACACTGGTTTGTGTTACTTGAAATTTGTCTCTTTTTTCTGTTTTTGCCACAATGCACAACAGCATGTTCAGCAAGCGTATGGTCCTGGCAACAGTGTTTTGTACCGGGTGTCTCAAGCCTTTTATCAAGTGTCCAACTAGAGCAAAGTGAAATTTGGACTTGAAACTGAGACCGACCGCTTGGTCGAGCTGTTTGAATTGCCATTCCAGTGGTTCGCGGGCCTCGACCATTATTTTTTCCAAGGCAAAATTGTCCAATATGCCGTGGGTCTCTAGAGTGTGCAAATTTTGCTCGAGTAAAGCTAGGCCAGAGGCGTACAAAGAGGCGTCCTCTAGCTGCAAAATGCTAATAGCAATCCAAAACATGAATTTGTGTAGCTGAGAGTGTATGGGTAAGAGTGGCAGCAATCTGGTCAAACAAATGACAATGGCTTCGATCAAGTCAATGTCGCCGTGGGACTCCAAGGCTTTGACCATCATTCTCAGCAATTGTTTTACATCGGCCTCGGTTGAATTTTTGCTTATGCATCCATAGACTATGATTGCTCTGGGCTGCAGCGCTGGATTAAATTGAAAAGCAAACCTTCTGGCAAGCTCGGTCCATACATTAAGCCAGTCACATTTTTCCATGTCCTTGCTACACGATTCCATGATTTCAAGCAATGTGTCTGTTATGGTCTCCAATGAGCCCAATGGCATGCGGTCTGGCTCGGAGCCTGACGGCGAAAATGCCAAGCCTCGGTCTTGATTTCTGGAGTTTGTTCGAAAAGCAGTCACAGCCGCAGATTTAACTTTGCTTATGCCAAAAAGAGTGTAAAACTTGACCAAACTAAACTCAGCCAAACTCAAGCTTAATATTCGATGAGTTTCTTCTTTAAATTGTGGACATTGGCAAGTGCACAAACTATGGATTATGTTTATCACTAGGCCGTGAACACTGGCTCTAAGCATCAAGGGTCCTGTGCACACCAAAAGAGTTACTATGTGAAATAGATAGGGCAAATGTTTGACAACATCAAGTGAATTGTTAAAAGAAAGCATGAGAAGATATCTGAGCAGAATGGCAATATCGTTCCAGATTGGATGCTGTTCCAAAGTTTGAGTGGGCGATGTGCATGTTTTTTCAATCAGTCGACACAAGCGACCGATTACTTTGCGCGAAACCAAAGAGCCTTTTGAACTGGCCAAAGCCACGGCCGTGTTTGCCAAAATTTCGGCCTGGACCGAGCCAAGGCCACCACTGACCGATCGCTTTATAAAAGCGTCAAGTACCATGTCTAACAGTTCGCTCACTGATCCAATATTGCTCCAAATTTTTGCCTGTATTGACGGATACATGTCGTCTTCTTCTATTGTCAGTGAGATGAGTTTGTCCAGTATCATGGCCACTTTTTGTCTTTTGTTCTCATCGTTGTGGCGACAAAAGCGCGTCAAATTGGACAGCCATGGTGTCATGTATTCAAGGCACAAGTGTTTCAATTGAATGGTAGAGGACCTGAAGCCAGCGATGCACTCTTCTAAAAACTCCAAAGTCAAATAAGGCTCTTTTAGTGCCAATTTGTCGCTAATGCTTTTTATGAATATAGTGTTGTTTGAAGGAATGCACAGACCATTGCTTTCGAGCAATTGACCATCTATTCGAAGATCAAAGGTTTGGGTCAAAGCACACAGCAAATTATAAGCGGCTGAGCGAAGATTTGGATCCGAACTTCCCAAATTGAGTAGGGCAATGTTCAATAAAGTGCCTGGTACATCTTTGGGACGGATTTTGGTATGAACTGTAACAGTGTCTGGCTGAGCTAGTTCCCAACGAGTTCTGATATGAATTATGGCTTGGACTATGTTTTCGCAGTCATTGTGTATAAAACTTAATGGACTTGACTCATTTGAGATGGTCACAGTAAATTGATTGTCATCTACTAGACACACTTCCTCGATTTCGGAGGCGTAGTAGACGTCGTTTAGTAAAACTTGGTGGCCTAAAACT
Organism: Brachionus plicatilis; assembly: GCA_010279815.1. Lineage (NCBI taxonomy): Eukaryota > Metazoa > Rotifera > Eurotatoria > Ploima > Brachionidae > Brachionus > Brachionus plicatilis. Next base: position 718,435 of record QEOQ01000640.1, on the reverse strand, counting down.
CTGGTTTTTTCTGTCGAGCATATTTGAATAGCCTGCGGACCAACTTTGATGGAAACTTTTGTGTCCTTGTGAGAAAGCTTGAGTGCATTGGTGAACACTTTTAAGTCTTCTTCAAGCGACATGGTGTGTCCCGGAAGTTTGATTTGGTCTGAGTCGATGAACTCGGTCAGTTTGGATGGATGGTCTATGAAGATTATTTTTCGACTGCCTTTTATGGGTGCAAGTATTCGATCATGATATTTGGTGTATTCGCGTACCCATGTGTTTACGTTAATAATGTACGCAATCTGAAGTCGTTCGGATATTCCATCTGGCAGACAACAAAACCATTTTGACAGTAGCTCAGTTCTAAAGCGGTTATCGCTGCACATGTGCGTCAAGTCTATCACTATTTCGAATTGTTTGTTCTGATGCTGTTTGAGCCTTTTGAATTAATAAAAAAATTAGAATATTTTTTTTTTCTCTTTTAAGAAACTTCCTAGTCCAAATATTTAAGATTTATCAGAAAATTAAAAAAATCACAGAAAAAATTTTAAAACAGAGAATTTATCAATAGAATAGATTGAAAAAGTGAGAAAATTTATTAAAAAATTTATTTTTAACTATTATAAAAATAATAAAATAACAAAAAATGGCTTCGAAACATGTAGTTAGACGCTTTTTATTTTTTTTTAAATAATTATTGTGTAAATTGTATCAACAGATACATTCAATATATCACATAATAAATAGCCTTTACAAAGATCTAAATCTAAAATATTCTAATAATTATGCATTCTTCATTAATTCACCACAATTGGTACAGAAAACCGGCGTGTTTGCTTAAGGATTTTTTAGCAGCTAATTCAGCTTCAACTGGAGTAATAATTTTGATGTGAATTAAAATTTTATCTCAAAAAATTAAACTTTGCTTAAAATAAATTATATTTTTTCTAATTCAACATAAATTTAATATTTTAAAATGGCTCATACTTTTCCTCAATGGTAATTAAAAAAAAATACATCTTTTTTAATAAAAAATATCGTACTTTTAATGATCAAAAAAAAATTATCTGGTGATCAAAAAAAATTTTTGCGACCAAATTAAAATGAAAAATTTTGTTATTTAAAAGATCATTTTTTGATAAAATAAAGTCAAATAATATAATTTTTGTGATTTCATTCATAAAAAATAAAAAATAAAATTTTCAATAAAAGCCTATCTATTGTAAAATCAACTGTTTAAAGAGCCGGGCTATGGGCCTCATTTTTTTTATGTTCCACCAAGTATATTATTAGTTGATGTCTTGAATAATTTATCAATTAGAACTTATTAAAATTTATTTCAACTCATTAGGTAATTTATAAATGTATATTTATTCTTTTTAAGAATTTTGTTACGTACTCGATTCAATATATATAAGCAACTCTTTTTTTTTATTAAAAAGTATCATATCATTAATAAAGAAATATTTATAACAATCTTTCTATTGTCCCATATTACATTACATGGTAGCAGCAATAGGGCATGGCCACAACAAGTCAGAGAGAAGCAATTAAAACGGTTGATCAGAGTTGGACAGCCGGGATGAAGAGCAAGCTATTGATGGAATTCGACGTAAAGGCGAAGAAAATAAGAGAACTTGAGATAACAAGAAAAGTTAACGTACTAGACTCTAATAGACACTGAAAAAAAAATTAATGAAAATATTAACATTATGTGAGATTAATATTTTACACATACATATTAAGTTATATATTAAACACATTAAAAGTAGAAATTTACCTTTTTATTCTTACACAAAATAGGTAATGAAAATTTATTATTTTTGAAAGAAATTTAAATAAAAATGTGTAATTGTTATAACAGAAATGGTTTCGATGAGATATCAATGGCTATAATATAGAAATTAAAAGGGAACAATTTCCTTACCTTCACTAATATATTTCCATATCTTCACTTATATATTTCCATCGTCACTAATAAAATAAAGCTCCACTAATAATATATAGCTCCACTATATAATTTGTGGATCATCTCATCAATTTTAAATATAAATCGATAGTTTATAGTAATAATCAATTATTTATTTTTTTATATAAAATAATTTAAGAAACAAATAATGAGAAATTATAAGAAATAATAAGAAAAATAAGCGACCAAAAAACTTTTACATCCTAACAAGAACCTTAGTAGCTTTTTTAGGAGCACCACGCTTTCGTTTTTCTCCCATAGGCAAGTTCTTGATCTCGAGTGGAATGGTGTATAGCTTGCTGCGGCGGAAGTCTTGATTGTTGAGTGTGACGACTCGGCACATGTTGATTCCACGGATGAAAACATCGAAGCTCTCGTAATTCTCAGAATTGGTTTGATGATGACGAATTTATTTAGATGAGGTTTAATTAATTAGAATAGACTTCGAAATATATTAGGTTCCATTTAATTTATTAGTGTAGATATATATAATTATACTCAAAAGGAAATTTATTAGATGAAGAATAGATATTAATTAGATGACGAATTGGAAATATATTAGTGAAGGTAGAAAATGATAGCCAAATTAAAATAGCTACATAGAGATCATTTTTGTCATTAATTAAAAAATTCAACCGAGTTTGCTAGAACTTGACTCAATTTTAAATAATTTAAGCTAATTTTTTACTAATATTTTTTTACATTGTTACTTTTTATATTAATATTACTAAAAATATGTATTACAATATGGCTTTTTAAAAATCTTTTACACAAATTCATTTATATTATCACACATATTAAGTAAAAAAAAAATACACAACATGTCTAAAAGAGTTACATATTTTTAGTATAATTTAGTTTTAAACTTTTATTTGTTGAAAATTTACGCTAACATAATATGTCCCATTTAAATTAATGAATGTGTAATATTTTAACACATTTTTGGTTAAATATTACACATATTTTTTACAGTGCACCTGTGTCCTATGGAAGGAATAAAGAAAACGTCGAGAATTGGATTTCTATAGTATCTGATGGCATTAAAGCCGCTGGTGTCCCTGAAGAAAAAAAGTTTGCAGTAATCACTCCTTATGTGAAGGAGACGACGCTAATTGCTTTGCTAAATTATAAGAAGAACTCAACACTTAAGACATTTGAAGAATATTTAAAGTTACTACTGGATAGAGATAATTTAAAAGCGAGAAAAGGAAAAATAAAACTAGAACTTTTTGCACTCAAACAAACAGGAGATTTTGATTGTTTTTTAAGAAAATTTCAGGAGTTGGCAAATGGATCCGGTATGGAACAAGAGGATCTTATGTTAATTTTTTCTCATGCATCAAAGCCTTAGTGTGCATTAGAAGTTCAAATAAGAGAGCCTAAGACTATTGAAGAAGCTCACAAGAAATTTATAGCAATGAAATTTGAAAAAAATTTAGAATTTATAATTGGTTCTTTAAAAAAAACATAAAGTAAATTATAGGAACTTTATAAATAGGACGCCAAGAAAGAATTACAAAGGTTTTAAAAATGGGAAAAATAAAATAAACGAAAAGTCAAAAAGGATTTATAGTAATCTATCGCCAGTTTTTTCTATCGCCAAAAATGTAATGCCAATTATCTTATTGCCATTTTCTTAAATAAGAATCTATCGCCAAAAATCAAAATAAAGATCTAATGCAATTTTCTTAAATAGGAACCGATTGCCGAAAAAAAATTGAACAATTACTTTTGATTAATTTATATTTATCTTCAAAAAAAAACAAAAAATTTCTAAAAATGATATCGATGAAGAGGTAAAACGTTACTGGAAAAAAACGAAAGCAAATGATAGATCAAAAATATCGAAAACAGATCGTGATTTTGCTAAAAAACGGTTAATTGAGAAAATACGCGAAGAAGAAGATTTAAATAAACATTTAGAGTTTTTGAATCGTTATAGAGATTTTCAAGACTATTAGTTTTTTTAAAAGTTTTTTGTACTTTTTTTTACCTAATTACTAAAACTTTTTTTTATCCATTTTTGTTAACCTAATTTTATAAATAATTACGTTTTTTTTTAAATAATAAAGTAATGATAAATAAAAATTTTTTCAATTAGTTCTTATTTTTTTAATCTGGGATTTTTTTTTGCTTTAAATTCCTATTTCAAAATTGGCATTAAAAAAACTGGCCATAAATTCGTAATTTATTTTTGGCGATAGATTCCTTATTACCGTCAAAAAGATGTTATAATTGCAATAAGGTAGAAAAAATGAATAATCCTTCTATTGTCCCATAATATATTACAAATATTTTTAAATTTAAAATCAAAATTTTCATCTTTAAAAACCTTTAACTCTAGTTTTAAATGAAAGTCTAATACCCATGGGGAACTAGGCTTTATAATTTGAGGCACCTTAAGCAAAAAAAAAAAAAAAATTTTTTTTTTCAATTTGAAAATATTTTATTTATTTTGATTTGAAGCCAAAAAGTGTCTACTTACGTGAGCAAAACATGATAAATCAACAGATCACTATTTATTTCCGAAGTTTTGAATCGTCTGGCAATGTAGTAAAAAACCGGATTGCCAGACTTGGAATAGCCACCTTGATAAAAAATCATCAACGAAGCAATTTGTTTGAAGTCTTCTTTTTCAATAGTCTGCTGCTTGGTCATATAATCCTCGAACTTGGTGGAAGTCATGCTCATGTCGGTGTAATTTTTCCACTGCAAATCCTGCTGTATGAGCGTGAACGAATTGCAGCCAATGCCAATGTTTGTGCTTCTGTGCTCGGGAGGGCCGAGCTGCGCGAGCAAAGTGGCCATCTTGTCAAAAGGCCTTCGACCAACAGCCTTCTGGTCGCGCGAGCTCGACAAGTAGTCGCCAATTTTCTCCTGGTGATACCACAACAAGCGATGCAGCGACAACACATTGGCATCGCTAATAAAGCTCACGTTGTTGGCGTACTGGGACGAAAAGTGCTCCGAGTTGATGTCCAGTCCGCACGACGAAATGTCGATCACAAAATCGGTGGCCAGCTCCAGATTGGAGCGAAGAAAATCGTTGAAATACTTCATGTGCACCTCTTTGGTAAAGACCAAATTGTTGGCTATGTTTTGCAGAATTTTGCACATGAGAGTGAGGCCGCGCTTCATCTTTGGCGTCGGCTCCATGTCCACAATGCCGTACTCGTGCGGGCTGACCAGCACCGGGTTTATGAAGCGCAAAAAAATGACCGTGCCGACCGCTTGAAAGCCCGACTGCGGAAACCTGTTCGAGACCACTTGGTACAAACAATGGCACACTATTCTCATGTGAATGGGAAATATCTTGTTCGAATTTATGATGGCATCAATGACACTCTGGGTGAGCTGAAGCAAATTGTGTCTATTCTGGTCCACACTCTCATTGGGCTCGATGCGCGACGGATCCACTTCGTACGACTTGAAAATGTTGTCCGGCAAGAACAAATTCATGAGCAGCGGCTGAAACAACTGGACCAAGTAGTCGGAGCCGTATATTTTGAAGCAGAAGGACATGATTTTGGAGGCTAGGCTATTGCCGCGGAATATGATCTGGTAGCAGTCGGCCACTTCCACTTCTTTCATGAACATTTGGGTGAGGAGATGGGGCAGGAGGCGTTTGGCGTCAAATATGGTGACTAGGACCCGGGCCAGCTCGTCCATGTACTCGGTGGACATGACGCTGGCGAGAGCCATGCCAATGGGAAATTCATTTTTGTCGCCTTGGATGGTGATCAGGTCGACGAGCCGCTCGAACCTGTCGGCCAGCACGGTCTCGGCCAGAGTGTCGAACTCGGTGCCCTGTTGCAGTATTTGGGTGAGCACCTCCATGAACGCGGCCCTGGTCTGGGCGTCCCGGTGGTAGCCGAGCGCTATTGACCGCATCAGGCCACTTTCAATGTTGGCATTGAGCAGATTGGACATGGCCACTATGGTGCTGTTTCTGAGCGCTTGCAGGGTCTTTGAGTTGAGCTGAGCGGACCGATTGAGCGCCATGTAGTGGTCGTGGTGCGCTGGCATCAAGTGGTGCGACTGCAGCGACGACTCGATGTAGTCGTCGCTGCAGTCGTTCAAAAGATTCATGAACAGAGTGAAGTACTTGAGAAAGAGCTGGGACTTGGCCTCCATGATGTCGCCCTTGTCATTTTCCTCGGGCTGGAGCGGCAGGCCGGCCAAAAGAGCCGCCGTCGCCTCCATGCTAGCCTGGTCGAGGTCGCGGTTCAGCGACGCCGTTATTTCATTTGACTGCACATTGAACTGGTGCGAATTGCCCATGATCCAGTCGGTCAAGTACTCCACCAGCTTGTTCCGGAACTTCATCTCTTGCCGGAACAACAGGTCCTCTCTCCGCTTCATCACAGCCTCCACCAGTTGGCACACTTTGGTCTTTAGCTGAATTATTTGCACACTCGAGTCCAAATGGCGCACATATCTCACCACATTTATCATCAAACTTTCCACACTAACCGCACTCAGCGCACTTTCACCACCACCACCACTCTCATTCTTGCTCTCCAACACACACTTCATTATAAAAATAACATTTTCCACAAACAACGTATTCTGGTCGTTGACGACCACTTGGCCAGACGAGTCAAAAAACTTGTCCACAATCAACTTGATTTGTTCGAACAAAATGGGATAGCATTGGGTGCTGAGCTCGTGGCCAAGCAAGTCCTGTACATGACGCTGCACTTGGTAGCCAAACTTTTCGCTCTGACAAATGAGCAGCTTGAGCAGATCGCCAATGAACTGAGTGACCGGGCAATAGTGGAGATCGGCGGCGCCGCTGACCGCCTCGACCGATGTGTGGTTGGCGGCCGGTCTGTAGTGGGGCGACAGGTGCTGAGCGGGCCGCGGCGAGCACACCGAGCTGACCGGTGTGACCGTGGTAGACGACACGGTCGAGCTGTTCTCGCTGCTCACCACCAAGTAATTGTTGTGCTTGGCCGTTTGTTTGTTGGGCAGCCACACGCTGCTCAGGGCGCTCAGAAAGCCGGTCATGTTGGCCCATTCGGCCAGGATGTCGTCCAGCTCGTGCTCTTGGGCGAGCGCCGCCGACAAAGAGGTGGCCGTGGACGAGGTCTGCAGCGAGGACAAAGAGTTGCAGTTGGACACGTTCGAGTAGAGGCTGTTCGGTCCGCCGTACAGGCCTTGGCTCGGGTTGACTATGGACGAGCCGATGAGGCAAGAGGCGCCCGTTGTGTAAAAATTGCTAGCCAAATTGGCGGACGAGGAGGCGGAGGCGGCCGCACCGCTGCGCCGCTTGTTTATGCGGCTGTGGTGCAGCATGTTGCTGTTGGCCGAGACTGGACTCAGCTCGCATGTCGAAAATGAGGAGCTCTCGTCTGTCTTGTTGCTTTTTGGATAGGAGAGAAGAATTTTGGTGAGTGTTTGTTGACAGACGAATGTGTCGTACCAAGATTGTTTGTTGCCCTGGGTCGGATGCTCGATTTTTCTCAACAAGGAGAGAATTTTTTTTTGCAATGCATTGCGCCCGCTAGTGATGGTGTTGGACGTGGCCGCCAGTTCCAAGTAGACGTCATGGTTGGGCAAGAGTTGAGTGACGGCCATTTCGTCGAAGCCAAAGCGAATTTCGGCCTCCTCACAAAACAGACTAAAACAGGACATGGCTGTTTTGACGGCGTCCACGTCTATGCTCCACAAGTACACAAAAAACACTATTTCGAGCTTGAGCTGGGCGTGCTTGGCCATGGGTATGTTGCTGCCCACGTACGCGTTGTCTTTGTAGTTGAGCAAAAATGTGTTGCGCAATATCAAAATTTCTCTAAGCCACTTGAGCACGTCTGTGTAGTTGATAATTTGGTGCTGGACCAACTTTTGCGATATGGAAAAAAGAACTTGGGAGCTGATGCTCCAAAATGTGTTTATGGGCGACTCGGGATTCCATTTTTCGATGTTTTCTTTTTGGTGGAGCACTAGCAGGGCCTGCATGGCCGAGTGGGCCACATCGGGCATGCTCGAGTCGTGCACCAGCGACACCAGGCCGTTGAACAGCTCGAAAATGCTCATTTGGGTCTCGTGGTCGAGCTTGTTGGGATTGTGCAGCATCAAATAGGGATCGACAATGATCAGTCTGACGATCCAGAGGAGCAGCTCTTTGTAGTTGGGTCCGTCCTCGAACGTTTTGTCTTTGATGCGCAGTTTGTTGCTGAATTGTTCTGTGAGCGATTTGGCGGGCGTTCGCAGCGGAGTCGAGCTGCCCATCAGTCCTTGGTTAACTTTGTTCAATGTGTCCGTGAACATGTTTCTGAGTTCGCTGGCCCGACTCAGCACAATGTCGATGGTGGGCCACCAGATCAGGCGTCGCTGGGTGATTATCCGGTACAGTGACTTGACCAGAATGTAGTGGAACACGGACGCGCTGTTCAGATTGAGACAAATTTTGAGCACTTCGTTGTTGTGCGGGTTGAGTCTGACGCAGGCCAAAAAAAACTCGATAATCAGGTCCATGTCCTGGGTGGCCTTGTCGGGGCCGCGAGAGAACGGCTTTATTGGATTGAACAAGATCAGCTTTAGGTCGGGCATTATGCTCGAGACAAGGACAAATAGAGCGTTGCTCGAGTCTTTGTTGTTTATGTAGGTGGCCGATTTGCAGAGTTTGACAAAGGCGATGACGGCCGCGGCCTCGTTGGACTGACGCGAGCTGTTATGGTGGCCTGCCAGCGCTTTTTTCAAGTTGTCCAGAAAATTTTTTTTCCTCAAGTGCTCTTGGGAGCACGGTCCGTTCTTTTCCAGCGAATAGACCAGCTCTTCGAGTATGATCGGACAGAGGACTAGCAGCATTGTCTGCAGGGGCCACACGTACTGCGCTTTGCCCTTTTGCTTCTCGTAAAATTGGTCCAAGTGCTCGAACATTTTCTCACAATTGTCGCTGAGTTCGGCGTTGGGCCGCTTCTGCAGGTCCTTGAACTCGTCCGGATATGTGTCCAGCCAGTTCCATATGGCCCTCTCAATTGTGGTCACTAAGATGGACTGGTGGTTTTTTTTCAAGTGTTTCCACTTGAGCACCACCTCGTTGAGCAGGCGGGTCAGTTTGGCCATGTCAAAATTGATGTGCTGAATAAGCTCCAGGTCGTACAGGGTCATGGGATTGTCGGTCTGAAAGTCGTCGCTGGGCTCTTCCAGACGCGACAGTATTTTACAAAAAAGAGCATTGAAGTTGTTCACACTCAAGGCAAATATGACGTTTGAAGCCAGTTGTCTCACTTGGGCAATCGGGTAAATGGTTATTTCGAACGGAATATTGACCAATTTGCTCAGAATTGGAAGCAGTTTGTTGACGTAGATGGCTTCATCTAGCCGAGTGGTGCCCGGGTCCTTTGGCTGCGTGGTCAAACACTGCTCCAAAGTGTCCAGCACGATCAGGTACGATTCGTACAGATTGCGCTCTTGGTCTGGCCCGATCATTTTGATCGACTCTATGGATCTTAGTATGTCGATTAGGCCGTTGATTACCAGGGAAAATTTGTACTTTGACAGATTGATTAGGCATTCTTTTTTTTGTTCGGCATTGTTGCGCATTTGCTTGGTCAGCTCGCCAACTTTGATCGGAAGTTGGTCCTGGAATTTTTCGATCAATGCCGCCACCCATTCGATAGGCTTTTGAGACATGGTCCAACTGTGGATTTAAATTGAATTTAGGAGATTTTTTGTTGCTGCTTTTTTTTTGAATCTAAAATTTAATTTTGTTTCTGAAAAGGAAGTTTTGATCAAAGGGCCAATTGACAAATTTTACTCTATGTCAAGATTTTCATCTATGGCATAATTTATTTATTTATTTTTTTTTTTCATTTTTTTGTAGCTGTTGCTGCTGTTGGGCTGTATTAAGCATTTCGATCTGGTGTATCAAGACGAAATGCAAAAATCGATAAATATATGAATATTTTATAAAATGTATTACATAATATAAAAAAATTAATTTAAACTGAGTTCAGTTTTTTGCAGTCGTTTTATTCAATATAAATAAATTGATGAATATTGAACAAATTTATTATGTTTATCTTAAAGCCTTATGCGTTTACGGATATGTTTTTATTTGTGTGAATTGGGTGCAATTCATGTTGCTTAAATAGATTTCGTGCACGTTTTTTTTTTTTATGATTGGCACTCGAAACAGCAGTTTTTATTTTCTTTATTTTATAGTCAGAAAACTTGGTTAGAACAAAAATTAAACAAAATTTTCTAATAATTAATAAAAGAATTTAGCTAATTAAAAAAATTTTATTTTTCCAAAAGCAGTTAGAATAAATTGAGGGAATTATTTTTGAAATTTTTGGATTATTTTCAATATATTTATTTTTTCACAACATTTTTTTTACAATCAAGTTCTGTTAGCAAATGCAAGTTTTAGATCAAATTTTGAGATCAAAACGATCATTTAAAATTTTAAAACCTAATTAATCTAATGATTTTGATATTTTTTAAGAAATAAATACTAAACATTAATAGAAATGTTATGTTTAAAAATGGTTCATTATCAAATTGTAAAGTCTTGAGTTTGGACTTTAGGGATTTAAGCCAAGAAATAATTTAATTTCAAACAAAACAATTTAATTTAGTTAATAGTTTATTAAATGGAATCCGAAATTATAACAATGATGTAGTGGCTCAAATAGTAGCTTGAACATGTGCTTCAGCTGCAGTTAATTCAAGATTAAATAATAAGTAAAACATGTCAAGACATGGGTCTTAACAAAATTAACATCAAAATGATTGATATTTAATTTGTTTAACAAAAACAATCAATAATTTAAATAATTCAGGTTAAGTTAATTTGAAAATTCAAATTTATAACTTTTATGTCCATTCATTCAAACAAAAAATAAAATCAATTTCATTTTTCCACTTAAATAAATTGTAAATTTTAAAAGATTAAATTTTTTTGTCTTTAAAAGTAGGTTTTCATCAAAACCATTTAAAATAGTAGTAGTAATTTGAACTGTGTGCCATGGGTATCCTTAGATCCCATGGCACTGATTTTATGATTTTAAAAATATTAAATGATTTTAAAAATATTAAAGTTCAATAAAAAAAGGACATTTTAAAATTTTAAATATGAAAATAAACTTGACATGACATGTCAAGTGTTTGATTTGGAAATAATTAATTTTTTCTCTATTATTAAATATAATATTACAATTTATATTTTGATCCTATGATCTTGATCTCAAACTTCAATTTGCCGTTCTGTTCTTAAAGAAATAAAAAGTCGTCGCTTTAAGATCAAGTGAATACTTTAGGTTGGAATTTGATTTTTTCCGAACAGAACAACATGCATTATTTGATGAGAATATTAAAAAAAATCTAAATTAAAATCAATTTTACTCATAAATTCAAAAAACAAAATAAGCTAAAAAAATTGATCTTCTTTTAATATCTTGTTTCACAATTGAATCAATTTAAATTATTCCTTTGTTTTGTACCAGAGATTGGAGATTAGTTGAAATTATCGCGTTATTTCAAAACTCATTTTATATAAATATTTAAATTAAATAAAATCAAAATTGGAAGAGGGTGTTTGACGCATAAAAAAAAGAAAAAAATATAGCATAAAATTTAAAAATATAGCAAAGAGTAAATAAAGTAAAAATTATTTTATTTTCTAGTTTTTACCGCACATATTTAAACATTTTGCATAATAATTAGGTTTTTAACGATATGTACTAATTGTATAACATTTAAATTTTCATTTAATATTTTATTAAAAAAATTTTTATTAAAATTTGATAATTTTTACAATTCACAATGCCACCAAAAATTAGAATTAAATACTAATTTTTTTATTAAGCGAGACTAATTTTCATTTGAACCTTTATGGTTTATTAATTAAAATTTAATAGCAAATTTTAAGTTTTTTTGTTTATGCGTCAAACACTTTTTCCACCGAAATTTACTAAATAGAAAAAAAGTTTTAACAAAAAATTTCCTAATTTTTCTTGAAGTAAAAAAAATTGTTAATACATGTCTTTGACCTGACATGTATACAAGACATGTTTTTAAGGTTTAAAGATTTGGTCAGTACTGGTAAGAAAGAATATTAGATGTAGAAAAGAAAAGTTTGATTACGTCTAATGAGGTGAAAAAGTCTCGAATTAGTAATTCGACAAAAATGATTTTAAAGGTCCTTAGTATAGCTTTAGGGTCTAACCTATTTCCAATATTCGATTCAGCACATGTTAAAGTATATATGAGAATATTTTCAGGATTTTAGGATATTAGGATATTTTAGGATACGCCTTTGGACCTCACACAATTAACCGGCGGAGGTAAAGGGGTGACTTAAAAATATTCCGGGAAACTGGAGGCATCTTGAAGTTAATGATTAATTCAATATATCATTTCAATTCAAAGAGTTTACCATTTGATATTAAAATTAATCTTTGAATTAATTGAAAAATTTTTATGTTGTGTAGATTTAAAAAATAAAAAATTTAAAAAATCTATTCCAAAAATATTTGTAGAAAAGATCGATCTTTTCATTTTATTACTTATTTGGAATTTTAATATTTGAAATTAATTTTGAAATTGTATTTTAATTTTGAGTGCTAATTACAAATACTTTTGAAATAAAAAATTCCAAAATAAATTCTACAAAAAATCAATTTATAAAAATTTAGATTTAAAAATCGATTCTTTCAATGGATTTAGAAAATATTTATTTTAATTATTTAATTTTTTGAATCTACATAACATCTAAAGCATGTTACATTAACATTATTTAAATAAATTTGAAGATTAATTTTAATATCTAAAGATAAACTCTTTGAATTGAAATGATATTTTGAATTGATCAACTTCAAGATGCCAAACTTGGTGACTATTTTTGGAGTTTTCGAACAAAATGATTGCCAAATATTCAATAAAAAAAAAACAGGGCACCCAGTAAGACTTGGCTACCATACTTGACAAATGTCATTATTAAAAACTTTTGATTTTTATATTTTATCTTTTTTTTAAACATCGCCAGGACAGACGTAATTTTATGAAATAAATAATAATAATAATAATTAGACGTAGAAATTTATAAAGCTGTTTTGTATTCTTTCAATTATCTGATAACTATTGAAACAGAATGAATGAGCTCTGTCTTAGCATGTCTATCACTTTAAAAAAATTATTATTAGTAATTTAAGTTTATTTTTAAAGGGCTCGTGATGTATAATGTTAGTAGGAAGGAGTATCATATTTTAGTTTTAGAATAGACCTAGCTTCTGAATCCTAAATGACTTGCATTCTTTTTGTATTAGTATTAGTTTCTAAGAATGAATTACGACAGGGAAAAGAATAATCTAAAATAGACCGATTAAAGATATGTAAGTTCCCTATTTAAAGATAGATAAAGTTTTTATTTTTAAGACTCCATTTTTATGCAAAGACATTCTTAGTTATTTCATTAAAAAAATTCGTCTCCACATTAATTCTCTATATCCTTAAACGTGTGTTTTAATTGTTTGATTTGCTCATAAATTTGAGAACTTAAAAAAAATATAAAAATGATCAAAAACTTTTTTACTCCTGTTTATGAACATGTTTTTGTTCTCTTGAATTAACTCACAATCTTAATTTTTAAAAAGAATTTATCATATTTTTGAATTATGCTGATTTTTTACTCAACTTCACTAAACTTTATGACTTAATATAGCCTCTGCAAATAATTTGACAAAAAATAAAATATATATTAGGATTAAAAATAAAATGTTTATGAAATAGAAGAAGTTAATTTTTCTATTAGATCTAATTGAAATTTTTTCTTAGATTTGAAATTTATCAATAATTAATTTTCCTCATTTTATCGAAAATAAATTCATCGATTTAATATAAAAAATTTTTTAAAACAAAATTTTCTTAATATCAAAAATTTAAAGATACAAAACTTTTGGAATTAAAATTTAGCAATTTTAATTATTTCATCAGAATTAATTTTTCTACATTAAAAATAATTTCAATATTCTTCATTATTGTTCTCCACATCTTCGACTTCACAATCAATTTCTTCGTAATCTTTTTCTAACTGAGCCAAATCTTCTCTCGCTTCACCAAACTCACTTTCTTCCATTCCCTCGCCCACATACCAATGAACAAACGCTCGTTTAGCATACAACAAATCAAATTTATAGTCCAGTCTTGACCAAGCATCTCTAATTACAGTACTATTGCTCAACATACATGCTGCTCTGGGAACCTTCGCCATGTCACTTCCAGTTACTGTTGTGGCAGGTTGATAATTTAGCCCAACTTTAAATCCAGTTGGAGACCAATCAACAAACCTGATAGTCTGCCTAGTTTTCATAGTCGCTATTGTAGCTGATATATCTTTGCAAGCAATGTCGCCACGATACAATAAGCAACAAGCCATGTATTTTCCATTTCTTGGATCGCATTTGACCATTTGATTTGCTGGCTCAAAAACTGCTTTTGTTATGTCCGCAACTGAGTGACTTTCGTGGAAGGCTTTATCAGCAGAAATTATGGGTGCATAGCTGGCAATGGGAAAGTGTATGCGCGGAAAAGGAACCAAATTAGTCTGAAATTCGACTAAATCAACATTAAGTGATCCACCAAATCTTAATGAAGCAGTTAAAGAACTAAAAACTTGAGCTATCAAACGGTTTATATTGGTAAACGTTGGTCGGTCAACCCCTAAATTTCTTGAACAAATTTCATACATAGCTTCATTATCAACCATGAAAACACAATCCGCATGCTCCAAAGTGCTATGTGTAGTCAAAATTGAATTATAGGGCTCAACAGCTGCACTAGAAATTCTCGGTGCAGGATACACGGCAAATTGTAGCTTACTTTTTTTACTATACTCGGCACTGAGTTTTTCCATCAAGAGAGACGAGAATCCTGAACCAGTTCCACCGCCAAAACTGTTGAATATCAAAAATCCTTGTAGTCCCGAGCACTGGTCAACTAATTTTCTAATCCTGTCCAAAACTGGTTCTATAAACTCTTTTCCGACAGTGTAATGTCCTCTTGCAAAATTGTTGGCAGCGTCCTCTTTTCCACTTATCAATTGATCTGGGTGAAAAAGTTGACGATATTGGCCTGTTCGAATTTCGTCTATCACTGTTGGTTCCAAGTCTATGAACAGAGTCCTTGGTACGTACTTTCCTGATGCAGTCTCAGAGAAAAATGCGCTAAATGATGCGTCTGATTCGGTTTTTTGCTCAGATGGTATCATTCCGTCGGATTGTATGCCATGCTCTAGACAAAACAATTCCCAGCACGCATTTCCAATCTGAGCACCAGCTTGGCCAACATGAATAGATAAGCACTCTCTCATTTTAGTAATTCAGAGAATCTAACGGAATCTCAAATAAAAAAAAGCTTTGTAAAAAAAATTTTATTGAATAATCAAGTAGTTTTTATAGGTGAATTTTGTTGTTTATGATGAATTTTTAAAATTTAAAAATTCGCAATTATTTTGCAATTTAAAAGATAAAATAAAATGATTGCTTTAGATGTCTAGCATTATCCTTGTGAATAATCTAGAACTAGAATTGAAAAAAAAACAGCTAATTATAAACTTAGGTTGAATTCAAGTGCTCTTAACTTTATTTACTTTTATTTAGTCATTTTGTTATTCATTGAGTGAGTAAGAAATTATTTTTACATTAAAGATCTAAAAAATTTGAAACTTCATGTCATTATTTTATGTAAGTACCAAAAAGTAATGTAATTTTAAGATTTAAATTTTTTAAATTTACATTTTGTTAACGCGTTAGTAAAAACTAAAAAATTCGAGTTTAATGATATGTCATAAAACAAGAAAACGGGTGAACTGTATTGTTTCCTTCTTTTGCAATTATTTGGAACATCCTCTCTTTTTTCCTCTGGGAATGATCGCGGGTCAGCTATTTTTATCAAAATTAAAATAAAGAGTTCGATGTTGAAAAGTATTTGATCGATGGCACTCAACTTGATATAAAATTAGAATTAAGGGATGAGTAGAAGATTTATTTAGAAATTTGCTCCGAATTGGTAAACAACAAAAGCCAATTAATTTTTATTTAAAACAGTGGTGGAAAGGTATTAAATCGAGACTCCCTATTTTCAATTATGAAGTTAAGTGGTATTTGATTGTCCCTTCAAATTCGTGTGGCTCAGAGAGAGCCTTATCTAAATAAAAAATAATTTTGGACGAAAAACTTCTGAATATGAATGAGGACACTATTAGAAAAAATAACTTTTTCTATTTTAATTTTCCAGACCATCAGATAGAGAATGAAGAAAAAGAAATTGATGATGATATCATACCTTTGGCGGTAGACTGTGACAGTGATTTTAAACTTTTTTTTATTTTAAAAAATTTTTATCTTAAATTTAATTTATTGTAAATTTAAAAAAATCTTTTTACAAATAATATAATATAATTTCGCACTTTTTAGCATTTTTACGCATTTTTTTCGCATTTTTTACCGCAATCATTTGGACCAACTTGAGGTTCGACGTTGACTAAATTAACCTTCTGATTTGCTTTCCGGATACATCATACGAAGAATACGACTTGTAGCTTGGTTAGCTTATTTTGCTTTTTATCTGCATTTTTTAGCAGACCCACAATCTCCATTTAAAAAACCAAAATTATTTAAAATAAAGATTTTTTAGTTTTAATGAAATTTTGAAAGGACATCAAAGGTTGAATAGTTTTAAAATTAGTAGTTTAGGAGCACAATTTACTCAAAAATAGAAGATATGTAAGAATAAATCATAAAGGTTTGAAAAAATTGTTATAATTCTTTGATCTTTTGAATATCGAATTATTAAATTTTTGAACCGACTTTTATTTTTTAATATTTATAGGAAGTTTTTTGATTGTAAATTTTTATAAGTAAATTATATTTTTATGCTGAGTGTCGATATCAAAATTTTAAGGAAAAAAAATTAATTAATTGTTTTTAATTTTTTATTTTGCAATTAATTTTGCATCAAACTAAAAAAATATTCTGTAGAAGAGACAGAAAATCAATTACAATTACAGGGTCTAAATACTGCTTAAGTTTCATGTAGATACAATATTGATATGATAATATAATAATCCACTAAAAAAACTTAACACTTCTTTCTTTTAAATTTTTCTTTAAGAAAAAATTTTATAATAAATTATGAGGGAACGAATTCGAAAAAAGCTTTCATTTCTGTTAGCTCACAGACGAAAACTATTGATCTCTTTTTCATTTTCATTAAAAACAATTGAAAGACCTGAGGATTTCACGAAACTTCAAGCTGATTTTTTTTCAAGGATAAAACCAACCTGCAATTTTTGTTTCTGGAAAAAATCAAATAAAATGAGAGCAGATCATTATTTTTACTCAAACTTAAATTTAAAAATCTTGAAAATCATGTTCCTAAATGGTCTGCAATAATAGAGTATCAATGAATTAAAGATGTTTATGTAAAAAATACTTGTACTATTGATTATCAGATGTTTGCATTTTAGAATTTTTCAATTATAAAACCAAATGGTTAACTTTGATCCTGGTATATCAACCATTTTAGATAATATTTTCTTTCATATAATGACTTAAATTAGAACAAAGAAAGAGAAATTCGGATAAATTGTATCAGTGAATATAAAGAAAGGCCATTTAAAAGAGACATTACTTATCAATTATCATTATATGGAAGTGAGGTTGAATATTTTTTTTAAATATATGGTAAATCATCAAAAACATGAATTATTACAGAAATGTAGTTTAAATTGGAAAAAGAATCTAAAAATAATAATAAGTTAGATTCAAAAGTAATTTTTTTTAAAAAGAAAAAAATATGATCTAGCTTTATTCTTTCTTTAGCGAAAAATAAGAACTTATGTTTTCAGTCGACTAACAACAAGTAAGAATTACGAAATTTCTATCGACTTTTTACCAAAATTAATTTCAATGAAAATTGTACATACAGATTTTTATACTCAACCATGCATCAACCGAACCGAACCAGCCGAACCGAACCATCAGCCGAACCGAACCGAACAAGCGGCCGAACCGAACCAGCCGAACCAGCCGCCGAACCGTACCGAACCAGCCGAACCAGCGGCCGAACCGTACCGAACCAGCGGCCGAACCGTACCGAACCGAACCGAACCAGCCATACTATACGGGTCGAATATCGTTTAGAAAGCCATACTATACGGCATAGCTAACCATATTTAGCCATACGACATATTTTCTTGATAAAAAGATGACGTATGGCTGATTTAAAAATTAAATATTTTTACCGACTAATATTCACATTTAGATTTATTTTTTTTGATTGACATCTTCAATTTAGTGAGAAAAAAATTTAATAATTAAAATATACTATTATCTTAATATTCTATAAAATTATCTTGATAAAATATTCGATAGATCACAAATAATTATTCCTGTTTTCTGGATTTATGAACCAGAATTGCTCAAAAGTCCAGTAAAGTCTAAATGTCAAATTTTTTTTTTTAAATTTGGACTTGGACTTCAATTTTGTAAATGTCTAAATAAGCCGATATCAAAGATTTTATAATGGTTATTTAAAGAATCGTTGATTTTTCATTTTTTTGGATTGACTTGGTATTGACTTTTTTAGATATCTTTACACAGTTATCTTATCTCTTTCTCGAAAATATTTTTTAGTTCCAGATAATTATCAAGTTTTGCTAGTCATCTATCCACATTTGTTTCCAAAGTAAAAATTATGGTGTTCTTAAGCTTAGGTTTAGCATCTCTAAACACTTTTAACTAATTTTATTTCCTAAATAGAGTTAATTATCCACGCACTTGGCCTGTACTAAATTGGTTGCAGCGGTTAAGCTTTTGATTGATTTCTAAAACAAAGAACGTGTGTTGAATGATCGATCTTGGTGCTCAGTCATAGAAGCTAAATGTTTGAAATAGTATAAAAAGATAAACCAACTCTATTAAATTAAATTAAATTTAATTTAATATTTTTTAACTAATTCATCCTTTTTTTATTTTTATTTTTTTTTTTTAAATATTTTTATTCTGAAGGAGCATTAGCTCAGCACAGATAAACAACTAAATAAAATAATTAGTTATGAATTTAAAGTTTATGAACAAAACAGTAATGAACAATAAAATCAAATGTTAGCTCAATAATAAAAGTTATTGGATCGCTTTGAATTTAAGTTACCTAAACGCTACATATTTCATTTTACCAATCTTTGTACCAGTCTTGTTTCAAATTCTTAAATCTGATTGCGACAATACTACAATAAAAAATATAAAAAATAATTGTTTTTTTGGATCACATTTAAATGTTTTTTTTTTTTTTGTTCTTTTTCAATACGAGTTTTATTTAGAAACAAAATTTAGAATTTTTTGTATATATCATTTTTTTAAATATCCTAATTACTTTTTTTAAATTTTCTATTTTTATATTACATGAGGACTGAAAAGAAGGCGATAAGCCGTTCGGGATAGTCCTAGGGGTAAATCCCTAAAATTATTTTATTAAAAAAAAAAATATTTTAGATGAAAAAAAAACAAGTAGAATATTCAAAATTAGAATAATTTGCTAATTTTTAAATAATTTTAAAATCGTTTTTTCCTAATTATTATATTATGAATATTTTCTTCCGAACTGAATAATTTTTTTTTGAAATATTTATTTATTTTAATATATCCAAAGCATTCTTTTTTTATTAAGAAAAAAAGCATTTTAGAACTAAAAAAAAGTTAATCGAAAATTTTGAATAAACCGCATCTACTTTCAAATAAATCTAAAAATTAAAGATTTGTATTTTAAAACATAAGATACATAATATTCAAAATTGCCGAATATTTTTACATGAATATAAAAAAAGCTTTAATCAAAAAAAGAAAGTAGCTCTAAATTTAAATCCAGTCCTAATTGACATATTGAGAATTTGAACCAAAATTATTAGATGATGATTGATAGTTGTTTGGAATTCTGTTTTCCAATGCGTCTAATAGATTTCGTTTTCTAACATCATAATACTGATAGTTCTCAAGTGGTGCTGAATTAGAACCTAAATTTCTTGGATTTTCTGACATTTGATTACCAGGTCCCGTTCGACCAAACCAATAAGGATTATTGGGATGCTCTGTTGATGGTTTGTTATCAATAAATAGTTTATTACTGATGCGGTTAAAATCATTATCTCCTTGTTTAGGAAATAAATTGGGTCTGAAAGTTTTCTGCATGTTTCTATGTTGAGCTTCTTGTTCAATTCTAGTCATTTCAAGCGATTGAGCCTGTGAAGTTTGGTGCTCGGCTTGCCTGGGAGTTAGGTTTTGTGTGTTGGATAATGGAGGTAAGTTTTTTTTTAAAGCAGGTAGAGTGGAATTTATATATGGATCTCTGTAATTGTAATTATAAGTAGTGGATTGTCTGTTTTCATTTTGACCCAGCCTTGGTGTGTTTTGTGGTGATTGAAAATTTTTCTTGTACAAGAGAGCATTATTGTTATTTTTCTGAGAATTGGCTAATCTTTTTAACCTATCTTCTTCAGTTTCGCCATCTAGTCAAAATTAAATTTTGAAAATAATTTTTAGATTTTAAAAAATTAATTTACTCAAATTCCATTTTAAAGTTCCAGCTATTTTTGTCTTAAGATTGCCAGTCGAATCAATCTTGGGTGCTCCACCACCAGGTTTTCCCCATGGGTTGTAGGCATCAGTTTCATAAACAACGTTATAAACTGATTTTTGTTCCTTGTAAGGATCATATGTTAAGTTGTTATCAACAAAATTTCCATATTGACTTCTGTTCTCTTTCACTGTATTTAAATACTCTTGAGCATAGTTGTTCAACACTTTTTCACCATCAGCTTGACCAGGATAATTTTGCATTTTTATTTAAATTAGATATTTATTAATAATTTTTCTATGAAGTTAAAAAAACTAATAAAATTTTAGAATTTTAATCTGTCTAAAAAAATACCAATATTACGAAGAAAACAAAAATAAATACCTAAAGACTTGTTAATTTTTGTTAAAAAAATTATCAAAATTAAAAATGTGATTCCTTATTTTGTGTTTAAAAAAAGAAGCACAATAAAGGAATCTAAATTGGCTTTTTATTCGGAATACTTAGTCTTAAAAACTCTTTAAATTTAAAAGATTTATTTACATAAGAGCAAACTAGGGACAAAAGTTTAGTTGCTATTTACATTTACTCTGATTGATTTTTAAAAGTTCGTCAATAAAACTTTTATTGACGAACTTATCTAACGATTATAAGTCATCATGGCTTTTTAATATTTTTTGTATGTCAAAATTAAAAAAAAAGTAAAAAAAAATTAAATAAAATACATTTTTTAAAATAAAGTCAATCAAATTAACTTAAGCTACCTAATTTAAATTGCTAATAAACAATGTTATTAAATAATTGAATTGTTTATTAAAATTTATTGCATAAAATTAAGTTGAAATAAACAAACCTGGAATTTAAAATAAATAAATAAAAGAGTCGATTATTTTTCCATTTTTCATGGAAGATTGCTTTTTAAAAATTTTAATTTTTTTGAAAAAAAATTTATTTAAAAGATAAAGAACAATTTAATAAATTTTGATAAGTTTTTAACATTTAAGGTGTACCAAGTCAATTTTAGTCATAAAAAAATTGATTATTTTTGTACAACTTTTGTCAATTTGATATAAAAGATTTATATTAGATTAAGAAATTGAAATTTTAAAACAGAGACACCTTTTTAAAATTTTTAAGACAAATATTTGAAAAGAATCGAATGCTCTATATTAATATTGAGTATTTATAATGATTTTTAAAAGGAAAACACATGGAAACTGTTAAAATTTAAATACATTTATTTACAAAAAATAATTGAAATTGTGAAATTTAGTTGAAAAAAAGCTTTTTAACAGTCTTTGAGAATACATAAAAATACCCTGGTTTCAAGTTTTCTTAAGAAATTTTTAATAGCACAACTCTGTGTATTGTTTTACGTAAATAAAAAATAAATAAATAAATAAACTTTTTTAACGCTGGTTACAATAATTATTTCAATGTTAAAGTAGTATATTTAAAGGTAATTTTTTCAATAAGACACAAATTTTGAATTAAAAATATATTATTTGTAAAATGAATTATAAAAAAATGAACAATAGCCAAACACTAGGTCCGATTGATTACTCTGTCTTAAAAAACATCAACATTCAACAATGTTTGTAACACATAACATGTAAAAAGTAATAAAATGAATTAAATGAGAAAATATTTAAAATTTGAGAGTTTTGTAAATTATTAATATTTAATAGAATTTAAATTTTCTATATTATATTATCATTTGAAGGAGTTCACTTCAATCAAAATACACCTATAATAATTTAAACAGCTGATTGACATTATGTATCAAACTAAATGCTTACCAACCAACCACACATCAACCTATTTTCTATGGCCACTGTAAAGCAGCTACCATAGACGGCTTCCTTAGTAAGTAATCTCTGCAAACCTGCTTTTTGTAGCTTATCATTATTATAAAATTGTAATAAAAAAATTAATAAAAACATAAAAAAATAAAAAAATAATGTTGAACTCTTAAAAAAAATAATTTTTGTTAAGAGTTCAACATTTAAAAAAGACTACTTGAATTCTTGATATTGTTTATGGAACTTTAAATTAAAAAAAAACTTTTATATTTATTAGACTATTTAGCCTAATATTAAAAAATATTGAAGGAAAATAGCATGAGTGAACATGGTCTAAGGAACAAGTTGGGTAATGTATGTTTAGGGGGATCAATTAACATCACAAAATTGGTAAAAAATGAAGAATTATTTTCTATTGAAAAAAATATTAGAAAAAAATTAAATTTTTCTTTTAAAATCTAATTGAGAGGCCAAAATTTAGATTCTAAGATAAAGCTTGAAAATATTTTGACTGAGTAATTAAAATTTTTTTAAAAAAAGCAGTTTGATAATTTCTTAATTTTACTTTAAAAACAGTTTTTTTGTTCAGGAAACTAAAAAATTAACACGCTTAATAAAAAATTATTTATATTTTTTATTTAACTTAATTTTAAAATACAGACCTAATTATTTTAAACAAATTAAAAAATCTAGTGATTCTTAGCGAATCAAACAAAATACGTGAAATGCAAAAATTAAGTTTGCCAATATCTGAACAATTTTTTTAATCATTTTAGCTAAAAGAGGGCTTATTAGAAAAATCATATTTATTCTTCTAAATTTAGAGTAATTTTAATTAAATTGAATAAACAAATGTCTTACAAATTTTAAGATTTAATTGCGCTTTACGGCATTAATCTAAATCTTGATTGAAAAAAATATTTTTCTGAGATGATAAATTAAAAAAGTAATTACAATATTTTATTATTGATTTTAATTAATAAAAATACTTTAATTAAGAATATCACTATGCTCAATCTTATATTAGTTTTTTAATGCTTTTAATGTTATCTTTGAAGATCTCACAAAAAATTTCAAATATTTGAATAATCCTTGAAATAGCGGATAAATTTTATTTAAAAGCTTTTCTTTAATTCAGATTTGTTTTAATTTAATAAAATAACAAACTCCCTAATGATACAAGAGTCAGCTGAAATTTAATTTGAAAAAATAATAGCAACAATCAAAAAAAACAATTTTAATGACATGAAATGTTATTTTAAAGCAAAAGTATGATAACCGAATCAGTTGAACTAAATTGAAATTTTTTATTAAATTAATTTTTTCCCTCTGAAATTAAACTGGCTAAAACGTTTTTCATACCTCGAAGTAAATTTCCAACTTATACCTTCAATGAAAAAAGTGTTTAAAATCATTTATTTTGTTAAGACTTGAATTTTAAGAATTAACATGCCTTTTTAAAAGCAATAATGTATTAAAGTTTTTGTTTATTTTTATTTTAATATTTTAAATTAACTACCTAGTAACTAAATGTCTCGGTTTGAGCATCAAATAATATTTTCTAATAATAAACTCTAGCTCATACATAATTTGATTATGAGGATATGCCAAATATCCAAGATGGGTCTGACATAGAATTTTAGGCTTATTAACTTTAAAATAGAGTATTTCACAATAAAATTTAAAAAAAAAACTAGTTTCGAAATTTAATAATTTAAAATCAAAGAAGCCTTTAGAATTTTTTTTGCTAACCTGGTTTTATTAATAAAAAATTGGTATTTTATTTGAAAATTGTCTGAATCTAATGAGATAAAAATAGAGGTTTTAATTACTTGAAAAAAGGTGAAATTTTTTTGGCCAAAATTGAACAATGCCGAATTTTTGTTCAATGTTCTTTTTTTAAAGTTTCAATGCTCAAATTTTTCCTTTTAAATACATTTTCTAAAAGGATCATGTTTAAAAGATTAAAAAATTTCATGAAAAAAATTAATTAATCTTACTTTAAAAAAAAATGAAAAAGATTTAATTCCCAGATGCTTTATGAAGAGATTTAATTTTACCAATAAAATTCAACTGATGTTCTACGAAAATTTTAGTTAAGCATGAAATTTTAGTTTATTCCGAGAGCTTAACATGATTGATTTATATTAATGAGGAAAAAGCTAGTGTATTTTATGCTGCATAATCTCAGGGAAGTTAACAAATTTAGTATTTGAATTGTGTTTTTTTCCTAAAAAAATAGCTCAAAATTGTTTGCCGATTGCTTGGTAACTGTAATCAAATAAAACATTTACCAATTTTACATTATTTAGTGGTCAAAATTTGATATTAATAATATCACTCCTTCTAAGTAGTTGCTACCAATTAATTCTAGTTAGGCTTCAAAAATTAAAAATAGCTCAAATAACAAAAAATAAATTTAATTGTTTTTAATATTATCAAAGGTAATATTTTTAAGCTTATTAAGCAATTTTTAAAAATAAATTAATCCCATACTTAACTTTAATAAATGTTTAGATCTCTGGTACTTGATTAATTTTTAACTAAAAAATTGAAACTAAAATTACATATTTTTCACAAAATTCAAAAAAAAGTAAAAAAAATTAAAATTGTTAATTTTTTAGTCATGATTTAAACATTCAAAATAACTTTTTTACTTAGCCCAAGGCTTTTCAAAGTTAACAAAAAAAATTTAACTTTAAAAAGTCTTTTGGCCAATTTCTAGTAAATAGCTATTCTTTTTGTTAGAATTAGTTTTCTCTTACGTTTAAATTTATTTTTTTTTGAGGAATCAATAATTTGAGTTTGAAGTAGACTATAAGAATTCTTTCTTTGAATTCGTATTTAAACGTTCAACTTTTTTACTTTCTAACAGAATCTAGCAATTTTTCTTACAATTTTTTTTAATTTTACATTAAGTAATTAAAATATCCATGAGAGAATATTTTTCAATTGGGAAATTTTAAATATTTGAATTCCTAATATACTTAGCTAATAGAGAAATGTTTAATTTTATTTCGAATTATTTGTCTTGATATAAATTACACAAATATTTTAGTCAAAATTAAATTTTGTTTTGAAACAAATAAATATTTTTAATTAAAAGTGAACAAGTTTTGTTTTGTCTCTTTAGCAACTGAATTCATTAAAAATAAGTAGGAAACAAGACAAAAAAATAGAAAAAAAATTAATTTATTACGACAAAATAAAAAATCAAAAAGTTAGCAAAATGGCGGATGCCGAGAAAAAAGTTCAAATATTAGAACAGTTTAAAAAATTAGACAAAGATCAAAGTGGTCAATTGAATAAAGAAGAAATCAAGGCTGCTTTAAAAGAGATATACTCAAATATTGATCTTCATTTAAGCGATGCTGATATTGAAAATTTGATAAATTCAGTCGACAAAAATGGAGATGGCAAAATCAACATTGAAGAATTTGTTCAGCTTATTTGATAAATTTTAGATATTATTTTTATGTGTTTATCTGCTTTATTTAAGACATACCTATTAGCCTATGCTTTACTAAATAAATTTTGAATCCAAGTTTTTTTACTCAATTTAAGTACTCTATTTTATGTGAAATAGTTTTAAAAGGAAAACGAACAATGTTTATATTTAAGATCAATTTAAAACATTTGTTCATTTTTAAAGAAAAAAAATTATTAATCAAAGTATGGATCAGATTAAATTTTATTAGCCAGCAATTCAAATCTTTGTAATCAATCCTTTTTTGTCATTTAGATTTGAAATGTTGATTTTTATCATATAATTAAAAAAAATTAAAATTCTAGTTTTTAATGCGGTACTAAAATTTTAAATTAAGAAGGTGCTTGTTTTTAATACACAATTTCATTTTAAACCAAATGTTAGAAAAAAACAGAATTATGAATCAGGATAAGGGCTTCTTTGCAAGGGTATAAGATAAACCTTTAGAGAAAAAAAAATTAAAAAACAGTGAAAAACGTGATTTTTTTAACGCGATACGGGAAAAAGTGGACTTTAAACGCAATAAAAACTGGAACATTTTAAAAATGATATAATTTTCGGAAAAACATAGAATCATTGTTTTTGCCTTTTTCTAAATTTAATAATCAAACAAATTTAAAATCTTTCCGTATTTTTTTTGCGTTACTAATCCGTTTTAACGCAATAAAAACAATCGAATTTTTTGCTTTTATTTAATTGTCTTCTTTTCTCTCCGGCAAAAAAAACAACTAAATTTAATTTTTTCTTATTTTTATTTTTATTTTTTTTAACTTTCTTTATTTTAAATCAAAGTAACATTGCCCACAAGGCGTCAATTTAAATAAATAATAATGAGATCAATTTTTCAAGTAAGCTAGAAGACCACAAAATGATAGTTTATTGAACATTTTATTTTGATCGTATTTAACTCAAAATGATTTAAAAGTTTATTTTTAGAATTTATGTGTTTTCCAGGCAAAATGTAGAAAATTTTACATTTTTACATTTTCATATTTTTAGATTTTTTGTGCAATATTTCATAATATTTGTATTTTTAATTTTTAGTAACTAAATGAATTAGAAGATTTTTTTTATTTTCTGAAATTATTGCATAAAAAATCTAAAAATTTGAAAATGTAAAAATGTAAAATTCATTTTGCCGTTTTCCGTATTTATATATTATTTTAAACTTATTTTAAAAACTTATTGTGCTCTTCAAAAACAATATTTTTCAAATGAAAATTTTTAATCTTAAAAAATTTCTGTTAATTATTTTAATTAAAAGGTCAAGTTTTTAGAAGATTTGAAATATTAAGAAAAAATGCGTAAAAATTTTTAATTATCAGTTTTTTTACTCTTTAAAATCAAAATTTACCATAATTTTCGTAAAAAAAGGTAAAAAAAGTAAAATTTATAAAAAATTTTTTCTTTGAAAGCAAAAAAATTGTAAAAATCAAAATTTCGTTTTTTTGGAAATTTTAGTTTTTACTATTTTTTTTTATATTTTACTTTCGTAATTTAACGCAAATTTCCGTAAATTTTCGATATTTCACGTAAAATAATATAATAAAATTAAAAATAAAATAAAATCCATTTAAATATAGTTATCGTAAATTTTTTTTTTGTTTTTATGTGTTTTTTTTATGTTATTGCTTAAGCCTTCTTTTCTTTATCCTTTTCTATATTCATAGACTGATAAAGCACTTTTTATTCGAGATTAAATTGAACTTTTAGAGGAAAACATTTAATTTAATTCCTGTTTGAATAGCTAATTTAAAACGAAATTTGACTATGAAGTGAAATTTTTTAATTAATTTTTTAAAAGAAAATAATTAAATTAAAAAAATTGCTGACTTAAACTAAAATAATAATATGTTTTTTTCGATTATTTTTTCCTTATGGAATTAATTTAAAATTTTTCAAATTATTACAAAATTAGCAAATCTTATCGTCAACTAGTATAACTGTCAGCGAGAAAACTCTAAAGCTAAATTTTTTTGTTCTTTTTTCTTAAAATTTAAAATTCGAAGCTGTTCTTCAAGCTTTTGTCTGAGACCATTTATTTACTGTGCTTGTTTCAGAATTAAAACCAAATTTATTCTAAAAGCATTTTTTTATTTTAAAAATGATTTATTAAACAAAATAATATCTAAAGAATTAAGAAATTAAAAAATTAAATTTCCAAATCTAATATTTTTGAAAAAACTCAAAAGCGATTCTTTAATGCTAAATTCTGCATTTGAAAAATTTTATTCGTTCGAAGTAATTTAATTGAGTAAACAACGCATAAAGCTTCAATTAAAGCTAAACAAATTTAGTTTTATTAATTAAATTTAAAAAAAAATTTTAAACTTTTCATTTTGTCAAAGAAGTACTATGGTGAAATTTTTTTTTCGATATATCGCTTGCATGAGATGTATTACTGCTAAATTTCAAATCTGTTAAATCTTTACTTCCTTGTTTTTTGCTATCAAGATTTTTTTTAACTGTTCTCTGATTGCCACTATTTATTTGATTATTCATATTTTGTTTCTTGTTCTCGTTATTCTCATGGGAAATAATGCTCAATTGCCTCATCTTATATACCACTGCAGCTGTGTTATACGCTTTCTAAAAGAAAAAGGATCATTTGCTCTTTTTTTTTTAAAATTAAAACTCTACCTTCCATTTTGATCGTAAATTTATCTGAGCTTTGTCCAGAGACTTATCTAGCGCTGTGTTTCCACTTATCCATGGATGTCTCAATGCTTCTTTACATGTGTAGCGATCTTCCACCGATAAACACATTATATGACGAATAAAATCTTTGGCTGATTCAGATATGTCATCCCAGTAAGGTGAATCGAATTGGTACTCGCCTTTGAGAATCATTGCAAATAAGTTGCTATCGTTTTCGTCAAAAAATGGCTTAAATAAATAAATGATTAAATAATTTTTAAATAAATTAATAATTAATTTGAAAATACTTGGTAACCACATAGCCTTTAAAAAAGCAAAATTAAAATAATTTTATATTTTTTTATTTTTTGTGAAAACTTACAAGATATAAGAAATTACACCAATAGACCAAACATCGACTTCTTTTCCGTAAGGTTTCTGAGCTAGTACCTCCGGAGCTTGAAAAAAATGCTTTACTTTTTAGTTTTTACTAATAAACATTTCCTCTTACCGACATAACCCGGAGTTCCACACGCCGTCATCATCATTCTTGAATCGATACCTTTTGATAAACCAAAATCGCTTATTTTAATAATCGAATCCTCGTCGGAACTTTCATACAGCAAATTCTCAGGCTTATAGAATAATTTTAATTATTAGTAATTAATTATTAATAATTTATTTAATTAAAATTATTTTTAAAACAAACCTTGAGGTCCCTATGCACAATTCCTTGGTCATGCATGTAATCAACAGCTTCCAAAATTTGTTTTATCAACTTGCTAGCATCTTTTTCTGTATAGCTTCCCTTGGCCACTATCCGATCAAATAACTCTCCTCCAGTCACCCTTTCGTGATAAAATTAAATTTTAATTAAAACAAAAATTGATCAACATTCAAGCTTTTATCAATGCAAATAACTCACAACATAAAACAATTTTAAATTACAGTTCCATTATTAGATAGACAAAATAATCGTCTTCAAATGTGTCCACTAATTCTACGATATTCGGATGTTTGAGTCTTGATATAAAAAAATTGAAAATTAATTTTAAAAATTTTAGCAAATTTTTATAAAAGTTCACTTTTTAAGAACTGCAATTTCGTTTTGCAAGGCTTCTTCCTTGCCTTTAAGAGCTTTTCGTTTAATACATTTAATGGCAACAAGCTGGTCAGTTTTCAACTCCCGAGCCAGTATCACTTCTGAAAAAGCACCGCTAATGTAATTACAAAATTTTAATTTTTCCGTGGTTAGAATTTCAAATATTACGTGCCAAGAACTTCCTTGAATTCGAAAAAGCTTCTCACATTGCGTCGAGTAGAGATAGTGGTAGATATCTTACTGGTTTTGGAGTCCATCTGTATAGCAATAGACGCGTTAAAATTTGCGCCAGGATGACAGATATGATCTTCTTCAGCTTTATGATTATTTATCATCTATAAGAGTATAATATTTAACTTTTTCGGGGTAAATTCTGTATGTAATTATTTCATTTTTTGAATCAACCAAAGGATTCATTAATAGAAGAGAGGGTAAAGAAAGACTGAAAATCAAAACCCGATAAACATAGATTATTAAATGGGAGAAATTTATTTCTATTTCCTTGTTTTTTTTTTCTTTGCTGAAAGAGAGAACAATTTCTAAATAAAAAATAAAATTATCAAAATATTTTTATAAAAATTCAATTATTTGAAAACAATGTTTATTGTTTAAAAGCGTTTATTTTAAATCGATTTTGAATTTTTTTCATAATTATGCCAAAATTTTGAGCACTTATCTTTCGCTAGATTAAAGATACTTAATGTAAGCTATTAGTTCCAAGGCTATTGTGAGCTCATGCAAGTCAAATTTTTTTTAAGTCACATCCATAACATTCAAATTAAAGATACGCAATATTTTGAATTAGAAATTTAAATTCGTCATACCTTTTTATGACATAAATTAAATTTATCAACATTTCACGCCCGATTCATTGAACAAGATTTTGTCATTTGGAAAATTACATAACAATTTTAAAAAGAAATATTTACTAATTCAGATCTTGTCAAATAAATATTGAATCAGGCGCTTTTAATAGGTTTTATTTTACTTAAGATTAGACAATTTTTTAGAAACTATTTTCTGCATCAGTACCAAAGATTAATGGGAATTTTTGATTCAAACTGGTTTTTATTATTTTTATGGACCATTCTTAATCTGACTGCTAAACTAAGAATCCCAATTCTCGCATTTCTTTAAACTATGAAAATGTTTGTTTATCCTAAACGACACTAAGTCCATTAATAGTCAAATTTTAAATTTGAATTTATGGAGTTAAAAAAAATAAAATTAAAAAAAAAATATTTTTTTTTACATCTAATAATTTCCGGAATCTTTGAATATTGAGACTCAAATTAGTGCCTCATATTTCAAAAATTTTTACTTTAAAATAAAATTAAAATAAGCTTAATTGCGTGCGAAAATTTTAACCAGCCAAAATTAGTAAATCAATATTCGGAATAAAATATAAAATCCATGGCTGGTGTCGATGATGGAATTATTAATACAAATTCTTATTTTATTTTTAGCTTTTAGCAATTCTCATTTAGAATACCGTGTTAACATCTAAATTAATATCAAGTGAGTCAAGAGATTGTGGTTCACATAGGAATTATATGTTTGTTACCAAACAAAATTCTAACTTAAATTTTTAGATATATTTTAAGTGAAAAAATTGAAGGTTAATCTTTGACAAAATTTATCACAAACTTTGTTGTCGCTTAGCTTTTCATTAAAAATTAATGCCTCAAATTAAGAATCAAAGTCAAATATTTAAACAAGTTGAATTTGGATTTAACTGAAGAGAGAAAAAAAATTTTAACAATAAATCTTTTAATTATTTAATTACTTTTTTTTATTTTTAAATTAAGAATATGCTAAGATAGTTGCAAAACTTAAAATACGATAGAATAATCCAATCGATTTCTGAGATTAGAAAAACTCAAAAATGATAAATCAATGCAATAAGCAGTTTTCATTATGATAAATTAACAATATACCATCAACAACAACAAAAATTTGTCAAATATTATTTCGTATTTGCATTTAAATGAATTTTTAGTGAAGAACGGATTCTCTCCTTTGAGTTTTGTTTTAGCTTTAAGTTTCGGATTTTAACGACAGCTAAAACCTTAGTTGTTGCATGAGTTTATAATAAATTATGCGTTAACTAAATCAAAAAAGACAAACTATCTACTTGTCATGATACTTTTTTTAAAGCCACAATTAGTCCCATAAATCATGATGCTCGTGCTTGTAAAAAGCAGTCTTTTTGCATCCGGATTTTGAGCCTTTTGATAGCCCTTTTAGATCTTAAATAAACTTCATTTCCCTTTTTTAATAATAAATTCAAGATATACAAAAAAAAATAAAATTTCTAATACTAAATGTCTAAAAATGAAAATCTGATTTTATTCATTTGAGTCTGGTTGTTAAATTAATTAAAAATATAATAAAAGCATCAAAATTTATCATGGTTGTTAAAATTCATGAACAAATTATTTGATAACATTAACTAATATCATTTTTTGAATTCTTAGCCAAAATTCAATTAAACGAATTTTTGAAGCTTTCGAATGATCATTCAAATTAATTCAAACGACTGTTTCCGCTAGCAGGAAAATTCCTAGATTTATTTGAATTTCTAGTATTTTAGTTATGAAAAAAGTTTATACTTGAAAACTTTGTTTTTTTTTGTTTTTTGTTATTTTTATATCTGAATCCTAAAAAGAGGAAATAAAAAAATCAAAATATGCTTTTTGATTACTATTATTTAAAGTCCTTGATAGATTCATTAGTAAACTCAATGAGATATCTAATTTTCTTAAAAAAACTTAGAATCAATGCTTGTCTAATTAAAAGTTGACATTTAAAAAAATATTTCTTATTTTTGATTATTTCTTTTGCCATAATAATGATGCACTCAAGCTCATTTAATTTGAAATAAATTTTAAAAATTATTTCGACAATTGTTTAAAATTTTTGAATTGTCTTTTGTTCAACAAATTATTCACCATAAATAATTCTAAAAAAGCGGTTTTATAAAATAACATTCCTCGACAAAATATTTAATTTTCGAGAGGAAGAAGCTTAATCTCTAATGATATAATTAAATATATAAAAAATATAAAACGAGCTCAGCAATAATTAAAAATAAATCGGTTTTAAATAACGCGAATCGTTTGGAACAAAGATATTTATTACATTTAATTTGTGACTAATAAATCATTATTGTTAAATGCGACCTGCATCTAATTAAACAAATTAATCTGAAAATTATTTTTTTTTCCTATTGATAGCAGAAAAAATTAATTTCAAAAGTAACTTTTTTAATTCTATATCGATTTTCATGAAAATTATTTGATAAGCTTAATTTCAGAATGAGAAATGCTTTTTTCTTGATTCTTCAAATGACAAAAATGTTTAAAAAAACGGTGAGAATAATTTTAAAAGGCTTGTCTAGTTCTTAAAATATTTTAAACAATCAAATTTCATGTTCATTTAGTTTTGTTAAATAATTGTATTAATTTACCAAAATTAATAAGCAAATAGGTTGTCAAATAAAAATTCATCTTTGTATCTGGATACTCAGAAAATCTGGATAATCTGGATAATCAGAAAATCAAGATATTAGATGAGTTCATATTGAATATTCCATTTTTATAAGATAATTTTTTAACTGATACTTAACTGATGGACGATAACATATAGACAAAAGATAGAAAAAAGATAGACAAAAGATAGACAAAAGTTTCACTTAGATTATAATAAACACTGTCCTTCAAAATATAGAATCGAAATTTTTTGAAATTTAGTTCTTTTTAGGTTTAATTTAAATAACACAATATTTTTATAAAAATACAGAATCAAAAAATGAAAAATCAATGGGTAATCATTGTTTCTTTATAATTTATTCTTAAGTTGATAGATCTTATCTAGAACTTGATTACAATTAAGTTTTTTTTTATAAAGCCTGGAATAAATTTGATTTTTTCTGTAATAAAATTAATCAGTTAAGCTATGTTTACTATTTTAAAGATATTCAGTTATGACAGAGATGCTTTAGATGTTTAAATGTTTTATTAAAATTCCGGAGCAAATTATCTTAATATTCAAAAATACAGCGATTTTTTTTCAATAGAGCCAATCGTTCCAATCGTTCCAATCGAATCCAATCGTTTAACATGATGTGAAAAAGTTAGCTAACTATAATGAAAAAAAAAATCCCGTGGTCAATTAACTGATGGCAAATATTAACCTTGAAGACAAAAATTTGACACAATGATTAATTAAATAATTGCTTATTTTTATTTATTTCTTTATTTCACTTACAAAAAAATAAATTGAACTTTATTTTAATTTTTTTTAATATGTTATTCTGAAAAAGCTTTATCTCGGTAAGAAAAAAAAAAATTATAATTTGAAGAATTCCTTAAAAGAATATTAAGATTTTTAAGGGTTAATATTAAAGGGAATATTTATTTGTGAGAATTGATCGTTCAAAAATTTAAAACTTAATTAGTAAAAAACATTAAAAACTATTCAACAGGCATTGTCATTTTAGAATTTAAAGTTTCTTTCTTAATTTCTTAAAACCTTGCAGACTACCCCATAGGTTTTTGTTGTAAAATGGTTCAGTTAATAAGTAAATAAATATTTAAAAAAATTTTTAAATTAATAAAATTTTAACTCGATATCGTATCAAAATTATTTATTTTATTTAGTGGAATTTACTAAAAAAATCAGTATTTTTAGATTGAGATTTAAGTATTAAAATTTCTAAAATTATACAAAAAATTAAAAGAATAATCGAATCTTAAAAAGATAAAAAATATTTTTTTTGACATGTATTTAAATGTGAAAAAAAAATTTACATAAAATAAGCCCATATCATTTTCAATTTTTTCATCCTGTAAGACTATATGATAAATTAAAACAAAGCACACTGAGAAAATTGTTGTAATTATAAGGTTAGTTTTTTAATTTTTTATAAGCCATGGGGTTAAAGTGATAAATGAAATTTAAAAAAGTTTGGGTTAAATGCGCCCTTAGTGTCTTAGGCTTTTTTTAATTTATGCAACAGAATCTTGAGGTAATTTGCAAGAATTTAAGGCAGGTCTTACCATTTATGATAAAAAATAGGAGTAAGCTATTCACTTTGATAATAATTTTGATACTAAATACAAATGCTCTAAATTCTATTAACAAAATTAAATCCATATCATTGTCCACATCGTTTACAAAGATAACAATTTCAAACAGTTATATTTTTAAAGCCTATAAATAAAAAATTGATGATTATGATCAAAACCAATTATTATTTTGATTTTTTAATTTGATTGTTTATGCCAAATAGAGTATGGAGAGCATTTTTTTATAATATTTAAAAATCGGCTATTGCATTATTAAATTATGTTTTAGCATTTTCTCTATGCTAATAAATTTTAAAATAAAAATGAAATAATTTGAAAGAATAATGAATTTCTTATTTAATAAATATTCTGAAAGGCTGAAATTTTTATTCTTTAAACGATCTTCTTGACAAAAAAACATTTTGTAAATGCAACATAGTGCAACATTCAAAGTTGCATCAAATATCAAGGTCTGCTAAATTTGCAGAGTTTAGCAGAAAATAAATTTCAATATAATCGAGCGCTGTGCATTTTGAAGAGATTTTACACATCGTTAGCAGACTTTTACAGTTGATGAAACTTTGAATGTTGCACTATGCTGCATTCACAGAATTTATTCTAAACTTTTAGAAAAAAAGTTATTTAATTTTTTATTTCTTCTCTTATCTTCAAAATTTTTTACTTACATTTAAATTCTAATGTCATCAAAGAAATTTGATCAACTAAACAAATAATTTTCCCCTTTTTTCGGGAAACTACTATTTCGGAGTTGAAAGAAAATTTTAAATAAAACTTGAGTATCACTGGCTGGCATAGGCACAAAGAGTTAATCAAGTTCAGTAGCTGATGAATCCTTAGCTGGTTTTTGTACATGGGCATATTTTTATGAAACAAATAACAATGAGCAGTCTGGAGAAACTTTTTGTATCAAATAGAGTGATAAATAGCAAGAACCAGTTTTAATTTAAAAAATTTTAAAAATAATTAATTTCTAAACCAGACAAGCAAGAAATAGACCTAAGTATTTCGCTGTTGTAATTATCATCTTTAAAGATTTTTTTATTTAGTTATAAAAAGTTAAATTACAATTGCACTAAAAAATAAAATTCATAACACGAGAGAAAATTTTTAAACAATAATTTTCCATATATCTTAAAAAAATAAAATAAAATAGCAAAACTTGGTTTCAATTTAGCTTGAATTTCAGTGGCAAATACTTCTTTCATCAATTGCACATGTAAAAAAAATTATCCATTATCTTTTATTCAAATATTTCTATTTAATTTGAAATAAATCTTTGATTATAAATATTTTATTTATTTTTGTTCCAGAAAAATTAAATTTGTCAATTAAAACGTCCATAAAATGGTAATAAAAAATTTTTTTATTTTTTATATATTATTTCTATTTATCATTTTATTTTAAGAAACCTATTTTATTACAAGGACACGAGAGATCTATCACTCAGATCAAATATAACCGAGAAGGAGATCTTTTATTTTCGTCAGCCAAGGACAAAAAGCCTAATGTTTGGTTCTCGATAAACGGTGAGCGGTTGGGCACCTACAACGGACACAATGGTGCAGTCTGGTGTATTGACATTGATTGGGAGACCATAAACTTTATGTCCGGGTCAGCCGATAACACCTGCAAGATTTGGGACGCTCGAACAGGCCAGGTCAAAACTAATTACGAAACAAAAAATCCAGTTCGTTCATGTGGATTTTCGTACAGTGGCAATTTGGCAATGTACACCACAGACAGCACTTTGAAAGAAAACTGCTACATAGTTGTTCGTGATTTACGTTTATCTGAGCAAGATAGTCCGGTTCATTTGATCGATGTGACAGGCATGAAATTTCCAAAAATCACTAGCTCAATTTGGGGTTCTTTGGAAGATACGGTAATAACTGGACACGAAACTGGCGAAATTATGCTATGGGATTTCAGAAAGACTTCAAGTGAACCAAATTACAAGATTCGACCTCACACAAAACAAGTTATGGACCTTCAAAAAGATAAAGATAGCACATGTTTTATTTCTGCTTCCAAAGATTTCAATTCAAAATTGTTTGATTTAGAAAATATAAAAGAATTAAAGTGTTTTAAGACAGAGAAACCAGTCAATTCAGCCGCAATCTCACCAATTCGGGACCATGTTTTACTTGGCGGTGGTCAAGAAGCCGTTGATGCAGCTTTGTACAGCAAATCGGGCAAGTTTGAGGCGAGATTTTTCCATCTAATTTTTGAGCAAGAATTCGCCAAAGTAAGAGACCATTTCGGTCCAATTAACTACGTTGCTTTTCATCCGGATGGTAAAAGCTACAGCAGTGCTGGTGAAGACGGTTTTGTTAGAGTCCACTATTTGGATCAAAGTTATTTCGACTTCGATATAAAATATAATTAAGAGTTTAGAAACGTTTTGAAAATAAATGATTATCATAAAAGAAAATTTTTTTAATAAATTTTTATTCAGGCCGTTCGAAAATTTCAACTTTTTAATTTTTTTCAATATTTATTTGGGAAAATATTTATCAAAAATAATTCATGGCTAGATTTTTTCAAGAAGGATCGTAAAAATAATTCTCAGACAACATTTTAATCTAAACAAACATATTTTGCATTCAAGTTGACTGAAAAAGGTTCTGCTCATATATTGTCAGAAGAACTTTTAGCCTCCGAAAAATATTTGAAAAACTAATTTATTAAAATTTTCAATTAAATTTTTTTAAATTTTAAATTGCGATAATCTTAATATTTTTTCAATTTATTTTTGATTCCGGCTTTTGATATCAAAACCTAAGTTGCGCACATTTCAAATATAAAAATCTAAAATATATATCATACATATATTTTAGAATAAAATAATTTATTAAAACTCATATATTTTATTCTAAAATAACTACAGCACTTCAGCACTATCTGAATTTCAGCAAATCGACTTTAAAATATTAATCTGCATACTTGAAAACCTTGAAATAATGATTTTTTAGGTATTGTCAAAAAAAAAAAAATTTGATCCCACCTCCTCAAAGAAAAAGACAAAGTGGCACCTTTTCCGATACCTCATTAGCTAACCTATCCAATTTAAAGTTAAAATTTCCTTTTACTGTATATTTCTCTTAAAAAAACCCAAAAATCGAGTGCCACGCCTAACCCACCGATTTTTGACCAAAACAAAGTTCATATTCGTGATCAGCATGGTCGAATACCCCCCATTAAAATCGAAAAGAAAAAGATTTTGATACAAATTTTGATTAAATTTTGAATAAACTTTATTTTTTTCAATTTTTTTAAAAATGTCTCATTTTGAACACTTTTTTTAAGAGAAATAAAAGAGAAAATAAAAAAATTGTTCCGAACATTTTGTTCAGAATTTTCTTTAGTTTCAGAATCTGTATAAAAAAGTCCGCGGACTAGATTCAAAAATAGAGAAAAAATATCATTTTTTTACCATTTTTTGCCAAAATATTGATCTATTGGTAAAATAAAAGATAAAATTAATACACCATTTTGAAAATGAGACTGTGCGCTTTCAGAATATATACATATGAATAAGGTTATGTCTATTAGAACATGAAATATTTTAGCTCAAAGGTAACTAAATTTTGTTTTTTTTTATCTTTGAGGGGGATGGGATCAAAATTTTTTTTTTGACAATACCTAAAAAATAATTATTTCAAGGTTTTCAAGTATGCAGATTAATATTTTAAAGTCGGTTTGCTGAAATTCAGATAGTGCTGTAGTTTTGCTACGCGCGAACCTTATATAAAATATATTCTTTAAGCTTTATACAATATATTGATATCATGTACTTCAACTTGATTTTGTTGGGCTTAAAGCTGATATTTGATGATAATGACTTTAGAATCAAATACCTGGTTTAAAACTTTTTCTAGTAACTTGAGACGATGTATTTGGTTAATAAAAGACAATGGCTTAATAATAATGAATAAAAGCTACATAACCCTGTTAATATAAAATAATTTTATCGATTATTTGATTTTATCCTCAATTTCCTAATTAAAAAATATGCTTTGTACCTAGACATATTCTATGCTTTTGATGTTTTTTTTAGAATTGGAATATACACTTGAACTCATTCGAGCTCTGAACAAACTTAAGCTTTTTTTCTTAAGTTTTGGCAGAATTAATATTTGTTATTTATTTCAGTAAACACCTCTTGGGTGATGAAGAATGTATCTAAAAAAAGTGAAGCAAAAAAATTAAGTAAATAATTGATAAATTTTAAGTAATATTATTACTGGATTATGATTTTTGAATCTTTTATTAAGCCGAGATTAAAATTTATCTTTTAAACCAGAAGCTTATATGAGTAGACCATTTTGGATTTTTGAGAGATGAAAAAACCTTAATTGCGTTTTTTATCAGCATATACTTCCATATTATTTAGAATGTAATTGTGACAAGAATTCTCACCACCAAAATGAACCAATATTTTTTTTTTCATTCAGTTTGGTGCAATCTCTCAAAACCGCTTGCTTATTTTGTCTAAGATTTCTTGTAAAAAGATAGGTTTACTTGAATAATGCAAAGCTTCTCTAGAAGTCCAATTCTTAACTTGTTAAAAAATTTTTTAAATTTTTTGTTCTTGACTTTAGTAAAGAAAGGCTTTATTTTTATCTACTTATTAGTTAATTTAATTTACCCTAAATTGAAAAACTTAAAGACATGTTCCATCAAATTTTTTACAATTATAATGAATTTTTGTGTTAGATGATTCGGCTACTTTTTTTTTAAAATAAGAAAATTTATTTTTTTCTAAATTTCAAATTGTATTAATTTAAAAATTTTTTTTTTAAAATAATTAAATCGTTTATTTATTTATTTATTTAAAATTTAGTTAAATTAAGCGAATTAAATTTGAGTCATTGAGTTAAATTTAGTCTAAGAAATTAAAAAAAAATACGATTACAACAATTACTATTCGTTAATTAACGAAACAAAATTAGAAAAACAATTCAACAAAATTTGGTGAACAAAAATTAACAATTTCACTGAACATTAGGCCATCCGTAATTGAAAACCGGATCAAATATATTACTTTTGGCCATACCGTATTCATAATTACCACAATAGCCATTCAAAATTGGAGCAGCTACAATTCCTCTCCTAATAAGGCAGAAAAAAATCTTCATTGAATCAATAAATGAAATTTATTGAATTTAATTACCTTAAAAGTCTGCATCTTTGTTCATCTAATCTGAACTTGGCTTCTTCAGGATCATTTACATGAGCAGGACTCCATAGTCTTTCCGCAATTGCGCTTAATCTTGGCCACAAACGAGAGTCCAAATTACCACCATCAACATACTCGCTCCAAATAGCTGCTTCACCACCAATTAACAATTTAGCCTGTTCGGCATCACCTATTATTAATTAAATATTTAGAAGAGTTTTTAATTTCAAATAATTTTTGCTACCAGTGAAATTTGCCAGTGGTTCAACTTTATAAAATTTATACCATTCTTGGTATCCATAGCTGATAAAATTGATATACCATGGGCTTGACAATATAGCTGCATATCCATCTTTGGTAACTTTATTCAGATAATCGGACCATGTTCCATGTTCGGGCAGAATGGAACTATCTTTCCAAATCTGAATTTGAGTGCCTTTTTGCAAATCTACTCCATTATCATATACGTCTAAAATGAAAAGTAAAATAATTTGATTTTGAAAATATACAATTAAATAGACCTTGCCACACTGTAGATATTTTGTCAAGATCTTGGACAATCTTAAGCAATTTCGAACTGTAATAAGCTTGTAAATGATGATAGTCAGAAAAGTTCATTTTTTCCATCCATTTGGCAATATCTGGGTTTGATTTCCAGCATTCATAGTAGACTTCATCATTTCCAAGATGAATGTACTCATCTGGGAACACATCTCTAAATTCAGTAAGAATGTCTTTTAAAACTGGATAAACATATTCATTTGTGGGATTTATGATTTCGGCAGCGCCTTGCACTCCAAATATTGGCTGATAGGGTTTTCCGTCTTTCCAGCAAACAGTGATAAATTCTGGAAAAGCACGGCCGAATGATTCCACATGACCTGGTGTATCGAATTCGGGAATTACACGAATACCACGCAGCCGAGCGTGTTCAACAATACTCTTAACATCATTTTGTGTATACACATGCGCATCACTGTATTTTCCCTTAATAAAATTTTTTAAAAAAATTTTTTTTTTTTTTAATTTTGTTTACTTTTTCTGTAACATTTGGATATGTTTTAAGCTCAAATGGAAACGACTGATCGTCAACAATGTGCCTATTATAAATGAGTAAAAAATTAAATTTTTTCAACACTTCCAAGCTACAATTACCAATGCAAAACATTCAACTTGTGGTAAGCCATTGCGTCTATCTGTTTTTTAAGAATTGGAACCGGAATGAAATGTCTTGCGGTGTCGACTAATAGACCCCTGTAGACAAACCTTGGCTTATCAATTATAACAGTTGAGTCATTCATAACAAGCTAAAGAAAAATGATTTTAATAAAAAAATTATCTTTTTAATAATTAAAAATTCCTACTTTGTTATCAGTATCAAAATAAGTCAGTTGAGAAAATGTTTCCAATCCTCTTAAAGCACCCCAGACGCTATTTGCGTTTAATTTTGCTTCATTGCTACTAATGGTCAAGTTATCTTAGAAAAAAAATAAATTAAATTTATTTTTACAAAATAAATATAACTGTCAAAAACTCACATGATTCATCCATATTTGAATGAGGATATTTTGGACATTCTTTTGATTGAGCAATATTGATGCTAAGAACATTTAAATATTTGTGTTCCCTCAATCTTTTTCGTTGAGGATTATAAATTTTCGGAGGAAATATCACATTTCTGTAGTGTTTAACATTTTCCGAAACTATGTCACATTGAACTTCTAAATTTGTTTTTATTTGAAAATTTTTTTTTCTTAAGAGCAAGATTTGGTCCGAAGTTCCATTGATAAAATGGGGCATTGGCCATGGCGAACCAGGAGGTGATTCCTTTCCCTTTTAGATAACTGTTTTATTTATGGTTTTAGGTATTTGAGCGTTTTACCAATAATGGATACTTGACTTCAATGTAGTAAAGCTTTGCCTGAACAATATTTAAAATCAAAAATCCTAAGACAATCAAAAGCTTAAGCATTCTAAATGATTGTAAGCTTGAATTTTTTTTTGAAGTTAAAAAAAGCAAAAAATGATTTTTATTAAATATTTTGTTTAATCTCTTCTATTTATGGTAAATCAAAAGAGTGAAATAGAATCACTCTTCTTTAGAATTTTTGAAAACAATTATGATGAAAAAGCATTAGATGTGTTTGATAATCAAAAGACTTAATAAAAATGTCGATTTTGAATTTAAAATTTTTTTTTTAAAGCAAAATTTGTGATGTTTATAAAATGACGATTGAATAAGAAAATTATAATTGAAATTTTAAAGAAAGAACTGCTTTAAGTTCCCACTTAAAATAGCTGATAGTAACAAAATTAGCAAAATATTCAAAACCAAAATGCTGTTGAAAAAATTTGGTAAAAATAAAAATAAAAATGAAAACATCTTAATTATAGTAGAAGTTCGCCATTAAAATAAGATTAAGAACAAGTAAAGAAGAAGAATAAATGTATTCAAAAAATCGAATTATTTTTAGATGTTCTTTTTATTGTTTCTTTAAAAGGACTAGTAAAATAAAAAAACCCTGAATAAACGGCTGTTAAACGTGAGCGCACAAAAACGCCGCAAAAAACAAAAAAATTCTACAAAAATGCGTGTTTTTTTTAATTTAATTAATCTTCCTATTTTTTGTAACTATTACTTCAAAATTTTTAACAATTTTTTTTAACAAGTTACCTCTTTAAAGAGACTCGAAAGTTATTTTACATTACAAAAGATATATTCAAAAAAATTTTAATGTTTTTTTCATGCTTTCAAAAAAATGAAAATTTATACTAATAATATTTTAATTTTTTCTAAATTTTTATTTTCTTCAGAGCCGCACATTCCTCCTTTCCAGTCAACAGTAGAATTTTTCTAAGACCTACTAGCCATTCTAACTCACTCACTTTCTTTTACTTTAGATATCGAGAATATCAAAAAATTAATGAATTTTGATAGCTTATTTAAGGCGTTTTTTAGCTTGAAATAATGCTCACGTTTTCACTCGTAAAAATCCCAGACTAACGTCAAAAAATGCCTTAAAAAACGCTTGTTTAACGTGCGTTAATTAGGCGTTTATTAAGGCGTTTTTAGTTCTACGGGTATCATTCGAATTCTTTAACTTTTCTTTTCAAAGAATTTTAATCAATTGTAAAATCAGAAACAATGAAAAAATCATTAATTGAAGCTGAATATCTTTTAATAAAAATTGTTAAAAAATAAAAAAGTTTTCGTATTTTTTTTAAACAGTTTTTTAATGTAATTTTTAGGCTGAAAAATAAACAAAAACCCATCTAAATAAACATTGATTATATTTTATCAATTCGGATTGTTCAATTTATTGATATTTTGATAATTTGAAGTTAAGTCAAAATGAAGAGAAAAAATATTAAATTAAAAACTAAAAACAACTTTTGTCATATCACTGCAAATTTTACGAAAATTTACTTGAATCCTTGCTAAAAAAACAAGTATTTTTCGTTAATTAGTAATAGGTTGACTATTGTTTATTTAATTTTTTTTCAAATAAATTTTAAATTTCTTAAACTTATTGCATAAATATATTTTATTAAAAATGCTCATTTTTAATTTTTTCTAAAAGTTTTGAGAAAAAAATTAAAGTTGATTATATTATTAAATTTATTAAGATGTTTTATGTAATTTGTATGAATTGCTTTAAAGGCGTATAATTATTTATCAATTTAGCAACAGATTCAGGAAATTTTGTGGATTACTACCTTTATTTAGTTATAATATGACTTGATAGTTGATAGTAAAAAATAAATTTTAATTATATTTTTTTTTTGTTAATTTGATTCATTAAATGATAGATTGATAGTTTTTTAAATAAAATTGATCGAAAATCTTTTAGAAAGACTGCAATTTTAATTTTTAATTATTTATTTTAGGCAAAGTTCATGCAAATTATTAATTTAAAGAAAATCAGGGGTGATTTTAAAATTTAAGAGGTTGATTTTTTTCATGTGGAAATCTATCTTTACTAATTAAAATTTTTTCAACAAACAATGCAAGGTCTTTTTTTCTTTTTTGGAATATATATTAAAAACAATTTAGTAATTTTTTTTTTAAATTAACTTCACAATACAAAAATTCAATTTAAAGTTGTTCATTTAAAGAAAAATTTTTTTTGGGTTTCAATTAAATTTTTAAAGAAAATTCATGTTTAAAATTATCATCATAAAAAAAGTAAATAAACTAGTCGAAATATGAATTTATTTTTGAATTTAAATATTCTAAATTAATCCGAAAAAAGTCCGAAAAATTTTGAAATTTTTTTTAACACTTTATAATATAATTTCGGTATCACCAATATCCTCTTCAGAAGGCAGATTAATTTTCTCGGATGGTACATAATCTGGATCAACTAATGGTAGACCAGCTTTTTCTCGTCTGGAAATTTCTAAATAAGCTTCTCTATAGCACCAGTCATTTGTTCTAATAAAAAATTTAGATTAAATTAAACAACAAAATTTTCTTAATTACTTGTAGTCAGGGTAATAATAGAACATTAGAAAAGGAACGAAAAAAAAGCCTAAGAAAGCAGTGAAAGTGAAAAAGTGAGCAACCACTTTGTCCTTTGCTTCATCATTGGCATCAAACCCATAGAAAATTTTCTAAATTTATCTTAAATAAATATTGAATATTTTTGATATTTTTTTCCCCAAACTCACATAT
The DNA here is from genome assembly GCA_010279815.1 of Brachionus plicatilis. Classification (NCBI taxonomy): domain Eukaryota; kingdom Metazoa; phylum Rotifera; class Eurotatoria; order Ploima; family Brachionidae; genus Brachionus; species Brachionus plicatilis. The sequence goes on along the minus strand of QEOQ01000640.1, from coordinate 673,930 downwards.
CTATCACTTCTTTCCCATTGCGGTTTATCTAATTCATTCTGGCTAGCAATGGTTTGTTGATTAGTTGGTGACGCTTTTGTATCACTTGAAACCAATCTTAATTGATTTCTCGAACCAACAACAATTAGGTTTTTTGCATTGCATATTTTTGAGATTTCCGATAAGTTACGGAAATATTTTGCCATGGAACACAGTCTGTTCATTTTTAAAAGTTATTTCTAAATTAAAAATTATTAATTATCTGACGCTAGGAAAATATATTTATTTAAATTGATAATTTAATAAAAATTTTTTTATGCTCAACAAAGTTTAATTTAAATTTAAACAGCAAATAAATGAAACGAAAAGATTATTGACTTGATTATTTGGAATAATTGTTTTTGATGAATCAATATTAAAAGACCAAAAATGCTGTTTTATTATTATTGAAAAATTTTTAAACTATTCTGCATGTATATTTTTAAAATAATAAAAAGCAGAAATTAATTTAAGATTATTTTGTTTTCGCTTGCAACAAAAAATTCAATTATTTTACCAGTTAACTTGGGTAGTATATTTTTGTCTTAAAAAATTTTTACTCGCAAAAATTTTTCACTTTTTCGACAAATTATTATTTTAATTTTATAATAAATCAGAAAACTACACTAATTAAAATAAATGTGATAAGAAAAATCTAAATATGGTCCCAAGATGGTCTTGACAATTATTTTAATAATCTCTTCTCTAATTATTATCATTTATTTGATCAAAATAAACACTAGAAATACCAAAAGACTTTTTAATTCTTGAAAAAAATTCTAATCTTTGTATCTTTTGAACTTTTTGTTTAATAAAAAATTCCATCTTCTTCTCGTGTAGAAATTATCTCTTTTTTTTCTAAATGTTTTTATTTTGAGAATTTGCTTAATATTTATTGGAAGAATTTAGCATATAAAAAATATTTAAACTTTTATTTGAATTTCTTAAATTTAATCTGTTTTGAATTATCTCTTTAGTCATCTAGGTCCTTCAACTCTTAACACTTGTTTTAAAGTTCCAAATTCTTTTCTTCTCGATTTCTAGTTTTTTCTATTTATTTGTATTTTAGACATTCTGAAATAACTCTGCAATTTAATTTTAATTATCTTCTAAAACATTTAGTGCTTAGCAGACTTGCAGAGTTTTTGCAGAGACTTAATTTGGGTGGTACAAATTTTTTATCCGCTGATACAATTTGCAGAATATTTCATTTAAAATTTTTTTTTTTGTTTTTTGTTCCAAAATTCACAATGCCGGTATTTTTAGTTTTCTTAAATTTGATATTATCTGAAATTCTCTTAAAATGTATTTTTTAGCTCCTCTTTACAGCTCTACCTTGAGTCTTGGATAAGTCAGCCTAGTAATTTAACATTTACACTGTTTAGCATGTTTCTTTTATACGAAGCCAGTTTGCCAAAGCTTTCTAAGGTGTTAACCCTTCTCAATTAATTTTCTTCTATTCCCCTGAAATAATTATCACCCAAGTTTTTAGCGGGATATGTTCGAGAACATTGCCCGGTAAATACTATCTGTTGCCGAGTAGATTGACTGGATCTCTTTGGCATATTAGTGGGAATAGTGTGAAATTACGGTACTAAAAAGGTAGTATAAAAGATATAAAAATTTCTATTCAGAACACAAAAACACCACTCTATTTATTTAAATTAAACTATATTTATATATTTCTAAACTTGGCGCCAGCAATCAATCAGTTGAGTTAGACTAACAAACTAGCAACTAGATTCATGACACCCATGAATATCAAAGGACTAATAACCGGGGCCTAGCTACGCCTATATAATATAGTAACACGTCAACACTATCTTAATATTATTACTATAATTTAAAAATAAAACATTATTTACACTTGAAATACACCTGTTTTAAAACTTTAAAAACAACTGTGGATTTATGATAAAGCCATACTGTTGGTTAGAGAATAAGAAGTATAATAAAAATTGAGTGTTAATTTGTTCAAAATTTCAAAAAACTTATTCTAACATCATTCATACATCAAATGCAATTCAAAGATAAAAAAATTAAAAAGTTTTTTTTATTTAAAAAATTCTTGTAATTTTATAATTTTCTTATAAATTACTATATGATTAAAATCAATTGATATTTTTTACTAATTTTATATTAACTTTAAAAAAAATTGAATCTTTTGTCTTTAATGAATAATTAAATGGTGAAGGGAGCCGTCATTTTTCATTGTTGAATGTAATTTCATTGGCTATTCAAGTATCCATTTCTTTTTATAAAATTTTGTAAGAATTTTAAATCAAAATATCAAAATACCCGAATGATTAAAAATTCGAATTTTTAAAAAGCTAGCATTTTAGGTGATCGTAAATCTGTCACAATGATCTAATTAGTATTTTGATTTAATTTCATTTAATAAATCTTCTATAAATTTGATTATAAAAAATTAAATTTTTAAAACAATTTTGTTGTGAACATTGAACAGTTAAACAACTTTTCCATACATATACTAACTAACTAAAATAGTTGTCATTTTTTCTTTTTGGTTAAAATTTCGTATTATGAGCATAAAATTTATGTGAGTAATCAAATCCATAAAAACTGCAATTTTTTTATTTCAAATCGATTATTTTAATTTATTAAAATTATAAATTATATTAGAAACTCTTTTCAGATTCAATAAATAGTCAAAATTCATAAGATATGTCTTTAAATAAACTTTTTTTTTCTAATTAGTAGGATTTCTCCTTGATGGTTGTATGCTATTTTTTTATCACGAATTATCTTCTCAAATGTTCATGTGACTCAAAAACACAACCATCTTGTCGCGTTACATATTACAAGAAAAAAAATTTTTTTATAATATATGCTTTAAATTAAATTTCAAAATTTGAATTTCTCATATTTTTTAAAATTTATTCGCCAACATGATCACTTGATTTGAATCTTATTAAACTTTGTTTTTAAAAAATTTATAGCTAGTTATTTGAATCGCTTGGCTTTTAATCCATTCAAATCCAGTATTATGATAAAAAATTTCTTTATAAAGTTACAACTGGTTTAAGTCTGGATCTCTCAAAACGCATAGTGAGAGTTGAAATTTGCCAAATCTTTTCATGTATCTTCTTTATAATTTTTTTTTAATTATAAAATTTATTTCATATAATCCAAGCCTCAACAAAAATAATTTTGATCATTTAAACTTAAAAATTTAAGATTCAAATAATCAACTATGAACAAGTTAGCGGAAAAGATGAATGCTTTGCCAAAGCTCAGCGACGATGACAAAGAATCAGATTTGGGCTACATATTCGGTGTATCGGGCCCTGTGGTCATCGCAAATCAAATGTCAGGTAGTGCCATGTATGAATTGGTCCGAGTAGGCTATTTACAGCTGGTTGGTGAAATCATTCGTCTTGAAGGCGATTTGGCTACAATTCAAGTCTACGAAGAAACTTCTGGCTTGACTGTAGGCGATCCAGTGTACAAAACTGGAAAGCCGCTATCCATCGAACTCGGTCCGGGCATTATGGACGGAATTTTCGATGGTATACAGCGTCCTTTGGAGGACATTGCTGAATTATTTCAAAGCATTTACATTCCCAGAGGAGTAGATACCAAAGCTCTGAATCGAAGCTCTACTTGGGACTTTACACCATCGAATCTTAAGGTTGGTAGTCACGTGACTGGTGGCGACATTTTTGGCGAAGTTCATGAAAATTCGCTAATCAAACACAAAATAATGGTCAATCCGAAAGCCAAAGGAACAGTGGTGAACATTGCCGAACCTGGCAACTACCATGTAGAGGACGTTGTTCTTGAAACAGAATTCGAAGGTGTAATAACAAAACACAAATTGTACCAGATTTGGCCAGTGCGACAAATGAGACCTGTTGCTGAAAAATTATCTGCCAACTATCCGCTTTTGACTGGTCAAAGAGTTCTAGATGCACTATTTCCGTAAGAAAATAAAAAATGTTTTATTTATAAAAAAATTTATTTTTTTCAAATTATTTTAAAGTTGTGTCCAAGGAGGCACCACAGCCATACCGGGAGCTTTTGGCTGTGGAAAGACCGTAATTTCTCAGTCTTTGTCAAAATTTTCGAACAGTGATGCAATTATTTACGTTGGTTGTGGTGAACGTGGAAACGAAATGGCTGAAGTATTGAAAGACTTTCCTCAATTGACAATGGAAGTAAATGGTCGAACTGAGTCAATTATGAAGCGAACGTCGCTGGTGGCCAACACGTCCAATATGCCTGTAGCTGCCCGTGAAGCGTCCATTTACACCGGCATCACGCTTAGTGAATACTTTAGAGATATGGGCTACAATGTAGCGATGATGGCTGATTCTACATCGCGCTGGGCTGAGGCTTTAAGAGAAATTTCCGGTCGTCTCGCTGAAATGCCTGCTGATGCAGGCTATCCAGCTTATTTGGCTGCCAGATTGGCCTCGTTTTACGAAAGAGCTGGCCGAGTGCGATGCATCGGAAATCCAGCTCGTGAAGGCTCAGTTACCATTGTGGGCGCTGTTTCTCCGCCAGGAGGTGACTTTGCCGATCCGGTCACTGCTGCCACTCTTTCCATTGTCCAAGTATTTTGGGGTTTGGACAAAAAACTAGCTCAGCGTAAGCATTTTCCATCTGTTAACTGGCTGATAAGTTACAGTAAATATATGAGGTCTTTGGAAGAATATTATGAAAAAAATTTTCCCGAATTTGTTCCTTTGAGGACCAAGGTAAACAATTTTAGACAGAAGATAAAAGTTTTGAATGTTTTTTTTCTAAGTGTAAAGAAATTTTGCAAGAAGAAGAAGACTTGTCAGAAATTGTGCAGCTAGTTGGCAAAGTAAGCGTATTTTCTTTATATGAAAAAATAAAAAATAATTTTCTTTATATGAAAAAATAAAAAATAATTTTCTTTTTTCTAATTTAATAGAACGCTTTGGCCGAGACAGACAAGATTACACTTGAAGTAGCCAAATTGATCAAGGATGACTTTTTACAACAAAATGGTTACTCGACCTACGATAGGTACTGGAAAACAATTTTTTTTCTTAATCCTGTTAATTTTTTTTTATAAAGATATTGTCCATTCTATAAATCAGTATTAATGCTGCAGAATTTTATTGGTTTTTACGACGCTGCTCGTCGTGCTGTTGAGTCAACTGCCCAGTCAGAGAACAAAATAACTTGGACTATTATAAAAGATCACATGGGTGGTATTTTGTATGAATTGAGTTCGATGAAGTTCAAAGATCCTAGCAAAGATAGTGAATCAAAGATAAAACACGAATTAATGGATTTGAATGAAAGAATGCTTGCTGCTTTCAGAGATCTTGAAGATCATTAAACCCTTTTTTTACTTGAGCCAAAAATTTTCTTTCTTACTTCAATGCACTCGATTAAAATTATTTTACCGATTTTTTTTTAAAAAAATGTATTTTTTATCCACAAACTTCCTTTTCATTTTTTTTCAATGATTATGTCGGACTAAAGCTATTTTAAAATCATAGTTTAATTTTTAGTTTAAGTCGTAAATTTTAAAAAAAATTAACCAAATAGTATTATAAAATTGCAACTCGATTATATTTATAATTATTAATTTATTTATTCTACTCTTTTTGTATCCTTTGAGAACTAGAAGAGTTTATATTATTTTTTTCGTCATTCGTTTGTAATTCCTAATTAAAAGATTATTTGACCTTAATTTTTATTTAAATTAAAAATAAATTATTTTTGAAAACCAATCATTTGATTCAGGTTTACGCCAACAATTTCATTTTCATAGAACATTTTTAAAAGAAACGAAATTAGTTTAAATATATAATTTGATAAGGCTATTGATGATTTTAATCGAAAGCTTTATTTGAATTTGATCTTAATATTAATGGCTTATTAGAGTTTTCAAATATTTTAATTTTTTTACGTTTTAAAGATTATTCTATAAAAAGCACAAATTAAAAATTTTGAAATATGTATTTTTCTAATACATTTTTTTTACGAAAATAATTATTGTAGAACTTTAATATCTATGTTTGTTCTAAACAGTTACCATTTTATTGGTTGATCTTTTTCTCTAGTATATATTAGAACTTAGTTAACTATTTTAGCTTTATAAAGATTTCTTGTTTTGATTTATTTTTAAGAGTAAAAAAATTTTATATTAAACTAAGTTAATTTGTGAAAATAAATCCTTATTATTTGTTTATCAAAAAACTAGGACATTCAAAAATTTCTCTAAAAAAAAATAGCATCAAGACTTTTTTAAACTTTTATTATTTTGCAAGATTACGTATTTACCTTGATATTAAATTAAAAATATTAATAAAATTTAAATTAAAATACCTGTAACTGTAAAATGTTTTTTTTTGGAAATTACTTTGGTAATATTCCGGAATTAATCAAACCGGCATTTTGTTTTCTTTTTCAGTTCCATTACTCAATTTAATTGAAGTTAAATTTTAATGTTCAATATTTTGTTTAAAAAATGCGCTTGAAAAAAAAGAAGATAATATTAAATAAAAAATTAAAATACTGAATTAGAAACTTACGAAACTTACTAAGACCAGTTCGATTTAAAAAAAATGAATTAAATGTTTTTGTCTGAAGCAATCAAATTGTTTTTTTTTTGATTAGTTCAAATTAAATAAAAAGAAAGATCCATTCTGAGTAGCCTTAGGTTACCCTCAAATTAATAAAATAAATAATAATAATAATTCAAATTAAATAACCAATGCAAAATGCAGCTTTAAAAAATATTAAATAAATAATTTGCTCTAAATTCAGTATTATAGTTCTTTTAAAATAGACACAGTTTATTACTTTATGCGTTTTAATAATTTTATATTTTTCAAAATATTAAATTATTAAATATTTAATTATAAATCTATCTGAAATCGATTAATAACCTTATAATAGATCAGGCAAGTTTCAGAGATTGGTAAAAAATTATGAACAATGGTAGTTTATGACCTAATTACTATAACATTAAAATTTTAGTGCCCAATAAAAAATTTGAATTAAAATTTTGTTATTTGAAAAATTTAAAAAAAAACTTTTTATCAATAGCCATTTTTTTAAATCTCAGCATTTAAACCCGTAAAATTTGGTACTACAATCCATACCCATTACAATTACCCGAAAAAAGAGTTACTCAAATCATACCCAAACTCAAAACAAACAAAATTGGGAGGAAAAGACTGAATAAAACCCGAATTTCGGATTTAAGAACATTGTTGATGAATTAGAGACTCTGTAAAATGGAATCGATAGAAAGTGAGAACAAAACTGAATATTGTGTTTTATAGAACAGATCACTGTAAGAGTATACAGCATTGAAAAAAATATTTTTTTGACTTTTCTTTACTTAACTTTACTCATTTTTCATTTATAATATTTTACTTTTAATTTTTGTTTTTACAAAAATAATTACAAAAAAAACAAAGCTTAAATATTTTTTTAATATTAATCTTTGATTATTATTATTAAATTTTGACTTAACGTAGTTAAACGGTTTAAATAATAATTTAAATATTTTGATAATATTTATTTTATTTTTGTTTTTCTATGATAATCATTTTATCAAAAAATGAATTCAATATAATCAATTTTTTGCTTGGAATATATTAAATTTGTATTTTACAGTATGCTTTTACATGGATAAGTTTTGTGGCGTTAATTTAGTTTATTGTTTATGTAAACTTTACAATTATATCCATTAGTTAATCCTAAGGTTTTTTAAATAGATAGCCTTTAAAAAAAATAGAAAGATCATTTTAATTTTATGGATATTTTGAAAATAGAGAAATTTTTTTTGTTTAATCGATTTATTGATAAATTGAATATTTAAAAAAAAAAGAAATCATAGAGAACACAACCTTTTAAAAATTTCCATTTTAAATCTAATCTGTTTTATTTACGAAATTCTCTGAATATTATCGATATTAAAAAATTAGTTATAAATAATTTTAACGTAGCTTCAACTAAGTCTAATTGCATTCTCTTAAATGTCTTGTGGGAAAGGACCAGCAATTACTTTGCGAACAAAAACTTTAAAAAAAAAATTTAATTAAATTAATTATTTTAATAAAAAGAAAAGTGATAAACTTACCATCGTAGTTAATCATTCCATCGCCATCCTCTTTGGTGTCTGTGCACTTCATGATTTCTTCCAATTGGTCTGGTGTGAGTTTTTCGGCTAAAAACAAAAAAAATTAAAAATCACTGTATCATCCATAAGCTCATTTATTTTCCAACTTACCCATGGCGACCAAAACCTGGCTCAACTCTGCCAAAGACAAAAGACCATTGGATTCCTTGTCGTACAATTTAAGACCCTCCATGAAGTCTTCGTATGTGCCCCAGGTTTTCTCTGGCATTTTGAAGAACTCGCTGTAGATGGCCAAAAACTCTTCGACAGTGATGGTTTTTGAGCCCGGTTTGGCAGTTTGTCCTCGCTTCTCACACTCGGCATTGGTAACAGCCAACCCCAGCGATCTCAGCATATCGCCAATGTGGTGAGCGTCAACTTTGCTTTCGTATTTTTTATCGAAAACTTCGAAGACTTGTTTAGCTTCGTCAACTTTATCCTGAGGTAAACTAGCCATTTTGTTCTCAAAATAAATCGATTATAATTCTAAATCAAGATAATAAAATAAAATAAAAAAAAATGAGCATTACGCTTTGGAATTTCAAGATAAATAGATTAAAATTCAAGCTAGTCGAAGTAAAAATTTAGATAAAAAAGTATTTATGCCAATACTTAACCCAGCGATTCTGTTCATAAATAATCGATTGGTTAAACAATCTCATACTTTTGTTTATGTTTAGCTCAAAGCTTTCTAAATATCAGAATTCATACAATTTATGCTTAATTCAATAGTAGATATCTTATTCTGAACTCTAATGATTATGTATCTGAATCAAGATAAATTGTATGCTGGGTTATCTGATTAAATGAAGCTTTTAGGCATAAATACCTCAAATGAACTCAATTCCTTATAAAGAATAAGCGCCTTTAATGAATAAATTATTTGGCATTTTCTTCAGCACCACCTGAATCTATTCAAACAGACTAATAAGCTATTATAAATTTGTACCACTGGTTTTATACCAAGCAATCTGATCTAGACAAACAATGAAATCGAAATTTTCATTTATTGTTTTCGTAGTGATTTTTAAAAATAAAAAAGTTGCTTCAAATTTATATAGATGCTTTAAACTTATTATTATTCCAAAAGAGCTTAATGCAGAACCTAATATTCCGATTACAATCAGAAACTAGCTGATTAACATGAACGCTATGCTAATGTTCATATAAAGAAATAATTCAAGTTGTAGAATATAGATCAGAATAGATCGGAATAATAAAACTATTAGCAAACAGAATACATGCCAAGATGGATATAACTATTCCATCGAATAGGTACCATATTTTCAAAATTAATTATTATTATAATTCGATTGTAATAGAACTATATGCAAAGATGGGAGAAGAACATTGGCTGAAGTGAAAGAACAAGATTCATTTTGTTCTCTCTTTAGCAGTAAACTAAGTGTTGTTTAAGCTTATTTGGCATAATTTAGATATGAAGAAACTACTGAGAGTAAAGCTCAGTAAAATATTATAAGATCCTAAAGGGTATAAAATAAGTTATTTAAATCGAATGTTGTTAATATTTATTTGTAAATGAAAAATAATTATTAAATATATATTTATTTAGTTTTAAGATTAGATTTTAATTTTGACAATGGCTAGTTTACCTCAGGATAAAGTTGACGAAGCTAAACAAGTCTTCGAAGTTTTCGATAAAAAATACGAAAGCAAAGTTGACGCTCACCACATTGGCGATATGCTGAGATCGCTGGGGTTGGCTGTTACCAATGCCGAGTGTGAGAAGCGAGGACAAACTGCCAAACCGGGCTCAAAAACCATCACTGTCGAAGAGTTTTTGGCCATCTACAGCGAGTTCTTCAAAATGCCAGAGAAAACCTGGGGCACATACGAAGACTTCATGGAGGGTCTTAAATTGTACGACAAGGAATCCAATGGTCTTTTGTCTTTGGCAGAGTTGAGCCAGGTTTTGGTCGCCATGGGTAATTTGACTTATTTTTATTACGTTTAGATCTACTTTAAAAAAATGACAGAAATACGTAGTTTTTTTTTCAAATTTTTTATTCCAGGTTTTGAATTATATAAAAAAACTAGGTAAAAAATATTTATCTATTTTAGACTATATCGATCCTTCAGATTTTAAAAAAGATAAAAATAAATGAATTAAATGAGAAAAGATTAAAATAAATTGAAACGATTTGTGCTAAAGGTTTAAAGTATTGGTCGATTCAAGAAGAAGCCGAAATGTAACACTTGCTCAAAGGAGTTGGAAGTTCGAAAAATCTTGATTCATTAAAATTTACCAGTCTGGCAACTAAAGGAACATAATGATAGATAAATTTTAAATAAGCTTCTAAACATTTAGATTTATGCTTTACCATTCATAAATTTTAATTTTTTTAAAGTTTATTTATATCTTTGGAAAGAAGCTGGGTTTGAACTTAGATAACTAAAATTATTATTTGTTTTCTTTTAATGGTTATAAATGTTTATGTATTTGTTTTTTACTATAACTCTTTCAAATTTAAATAAAAATTTAGATAAAGAATTATTAAGATTGAAGAAATGAGAAAAAATTTATTTAAAAAATTTCCTTTTTTTTTAGTGGAGCAATTTAATTTTCTTATTTTTATTTAGCCGAAAAACTCACACCAGACCAATTGGAAGAAATCATGAAGTGCACAGACACCAAAGAGGATGGCGATGGAATGATTAACTACGATGGTAAGTTTATCACTTTTCTTTTTATTAAAATAATTAATTTAATTAAATTTTTTTTTTTAAAGTTTTTGTTCGCAAAGTGATTGCTGGCCCTTTCCCACAAGACTAGAAAATTTTCGTATTTTAAACGTTTTTTTTTTGAAATTTATTTATTAAATAATAATTAAATTTTAACTTAAAATTTTTGCTTTTTGTCTTTGACACAGTGTTATAATAAACTAGAATTTTAAGTTAATCTAAAAATTTAAATTATTCCAAATATGAGATTATTTTTAATTGACTTAATTGACATACACATTCACAATAAGTTGGCCTAGTCAAATTAATTTGCTATCGATACACCATTTCGTAACGAAATGTATCTGATTACTGGACTTGCTCAGCAGTTCAACATGCTGCAACTCTACCTGAGATTTTGCATATAATAATTGACCAGTAAAATTAATGTTCATGCAAATTAACTAATTAATGATAATGATCACACTTTAGTAATCTTCTCAACTAATTAGCTGTAATACTCTTAGGTAAAATTTTACCATTTCAAAAGTCAATGAATGGTAATTCACTCAATTAGACTTGAGTTAATATTCATATAAATTAAATTCATTGAATTTTTATTCATTAAATCACTAAAAATTTAATAAAATTTGGTATAAATAAAATTATTTATCCCTTGAAAAAACATAACTCAGAAAAAAAAAGAAATTAAATTAAGATGGCTCAATTCAACTACAACTGGACTACCTCACCATACCAAAACAGCCCTTCAAACATCAATTCCAATTATTTCTACAATAATTCTTTAATAAAGAATGTTTATCATGAAATCAATCCATTCATGCCATTGAATGGATCTTACGTTGCCACTCCAACCAGTGATAACAGGACATTTTCAAGTGGTTATGGCTCAGAAAATACTTCATTCAATTCACCTCCAGTAATGAAGCTGAATTACGCATTAAGTCCAAGCAATTTGCCTAATCAATTGCCAAATGTTTCATGTGACTCAAAATCACGTGATCATAGTGGTAAAAGATCACGTGATCAGCATGAAAGTTTTTCTAATTATTATCCTGATTTAAATTTAAATGATTTTACAGAACCAAAAAATAAAAAAAGCAAGCAGTCAAAGAAAAGTGCTGAAGAATATGAGGAACTAGATTATGAAAATTTTGATTTTAGTTTGAATGGAAGTCAATTGGATTCTCAGTCAAATATGGAAAGGAAGAAAAGAATTCTCACTCGTAGCCAAAGAATTGCCGCTAATATGAGAGAAAGAAAGCGAATGTGTATAATGAATGATTGCTATGTTAATTTGAGAGAGGCTTTGCCAATCACAACCGGACGAAAACGAAGGAAAATGTCAAGATTAGATATTGTTGTCGGTGCTATGGAATACATTGCATATTTGGAACAACTTTTGGAAAGGGATGTTCCAGGCGAAATTAATTTTGAAGAATATCAAAATAGCTTATATCTAATTTAATTCTTTATTCTTTTATTGTAAATCTGTACATTACTTCCAAATTTTTAGTTTTGTTTTTTAATTTAATTTTTTCAATAAAATTTTAAAATTTACATAATATCTCCTTCAAAAACAAATTAGATACCATTATTTGCATGTTCCATTTATTGCTGCCCATTCTGTAGCTTGTCTTTCAGTTAAAAGTTAAATTACTGAATCTGATAAAAGAAGCCCCATATGTGCTGAGGAAAATATGGAGTTGAATATTTTCCATTTCTGATAGTATTCAATATTAATATTAGATATTCAAAAGTTTAGCATCCCATACTTAAGTCTTGAAATAAAAATAATAAAATAACACAAATTTAAAAAAAATTTTATCAATATTTTTTAATCAATTTTAATTAAATAAAAAAATCAATTTTTATTTGTTCATCATTAATTTACACTGTTACATTTTAAAATAATAAACAATCCTGATTTGGAAGCGCGGGTTTGGATATCTTATTAAATAAATTACATTAAAATGCTAGAATCCGTGCAAAAAAGAGCTACAATAATTCATTCTATAATTAATTTTTTTGAATAATTTTTTTTCTAATAATTTAAAACTATATAATCAATATGGAATCATGAAGGCTAAAAAGAAGGCGCCGCCATTCTGAACTGCCCTGGAAATATTTTTTCTTTTCCTGAATTATTTTTAAAACTAAAAATAAATAAGTAAAAAGAGATACAAAAAGGGTTTATGAATTGAAATAATAGATTTTAATCGAAGATTTATTGTATTTATATTTTTTAAAGTATGAACTAAAAACATTTGGCTGAAAGGAAGGACTAAGATCCATTCCAAACTGCCAGGGTATAACCCGAACTATATTTTTAATAAATAATAAATAAATCTGTACAGCAGTTTATTTTACTACTACTACTACTACTACTACTAAATCGAAGATTTATATTACTATTTTAGTGACAAGAAAATTTTAGGAGATTTAATTGAAATACTTACGAAATTCAATTTACCAGGTAAAAACTTAGACATGTACCCTTAGTCTTCAAAAAGAGAAATCAAAATTTATTTGGTCAACCTCCTAGACATTATGAATTTGCGATTGAGAAAAAACAGTGAAGAGCTGTTAACAAAGATTTTTTAGCAACAGAGTAGTCAATGTATGAAACAAACTTGATAAATTTATTTTTAGCTCAAATTCATTTAGTGTTTTTAAAAACAAAGTTGATAAAATTTTTATGAAAATCCATTAAGGTGAGATCAAATCCGGAAAAATATTGGCCAAATGGTTCATAATTTAAGAAAAATAAAAAAAATGAAATATAATTTTAAATTTTTGAAAAATAAAATCTAAATATTTATTAAAACTTTTCTAAATCAATAACAATAATTCTTTATTAACATGGTATCAATTTATTTGGACGAGCTTGTTTAAAATTGCACAGAAATTTCTTTTTACAATTTTGATCACATTCTTTGGAATGATCATACGAATTACTGAAATGTTTGAATAAAAATTTTGTTTTTGGTCCATCTAAATCTCTAAAAGCATCATTAATTAAATCATTCCAATCTTTTGGAAAAACCGATGTCATGTTGTAAATCTCTCTTGCCGAATATTCTTTTATCCATTTAGGCTCATCAGAAATATTAGCTTCTGTAATGTTTAATATTTTTGTTAGATGATCCAATACTTCAAAAGTTGAATTTTCATACTGCCCATCTACCTTATAGATCCTAAAACTTGGATTTAAAAAAGAAAAAGTAGTCACACTCCCAGCTAAATAAGCTACCGATACTGGTCTGCTAATGTTCTTTAAATCGTAGAAAATTTCAAAAGCGTCGTTATGCTCATGTCCGAAAAATTGACCACTAATAGTCGATTCATATCTATTAACTATTTTATAATAATTTTCACTAAAAGACTTTAAACAAGTTGAAGGATTAACATGGCCAATTATATGAACCCTTTCTCCATTGATTTCACTCATCTGTAGAATATCTACAAGCCATTTAAGTTGATTATAAGGATCTGTAGAGTTAATGTATAACCAAAAATTTAATGGATAACAGAAATTCATGTTTAATGAAATTAAACGGAGTCCTGGCACTACAACAATAGTATAAAAAGCACCTCTTCATCAAAAAGAATATTTTTTTTTTAATTGAATGTATTCTTTAAAATACTTTGTGATGTTCTCCCTTAAATTGTCGGGCAGTCCTGTTTTTATCCAGTCTTCTGATAATCTACTGTACAACCATGTAATGTTGTCTTGCTTTGTGGATTCTGTTGGAAATCTTGTTAAAAATAAAATTGTAGTTAAATAAGAAAATTGAGTCTACTGATTTTCAGGCATTGTGAATTTATCAAAAAAATAAAATGCGCTTTATAATAAATATGAAAAAGAAATTAAAAAATAAATAGAATTAATTTTAGCAATGTTTACAATACTTTTTAAGCTTTTAAAAAATAAGTGTTTTTCTTTATTTTTATTTTATTTGTATTTTTTTTTATTTTTCTTTAGAAATATATTAAATAGCTGATTTGCATCAAAATTTTACGTAAAATTAAATAATTTTCTTTTTTAGAACAATTAATTAAAGAAATTGTAAATTCAAATTTTCAATGGAAAAAATTATAAAAGAGCCAAAATCTACTTTTTTTTTTTGCATTTTTGAAAATCTGTAATTTAAGTAAAGTTGTTTTACGTAAATTAACGTTATTTATCGTTAATTTGCGTAATTTTACAAAAGTCATTTTCGTTACATTACGAAATTTATCGTAAAATTAAAATTTTGTACCTAAAATAACGTTAGTTTAAGTAGATTATCGTCAAATCTTCGTAGTATACCAGTACTGTATAGATCTAAAATTCTCAATGCCCTTTTTTAAAAGAGAAATTTTGTTTTTGAGAAATTCAGAACAAAAGAACAGAACAAAATGATAAAAATTTACTGTTTTTTTTCTTTTAGTTCAAAATTAGTTCTGTAAATACAACATAGTTGCATCAACTTTAAAGTCTGCAAAATCTTTTCAAATTGCAATACGATAGAAAAATTTCATTTTTGCTCAATTTTTAGAGTTTATCAGACTTTGAAAGTTAATATTTATGTTGCACCATGTTGCAGTTGTAGAACCAATTTTTAACTTAAAGAGAAAAAATTATTCAATTTTTTATGGCTTAAATTTTAATTACGCTAGTTAAAAAACCCAAAATGTTAGGTTATTTAAAAAATCCGCTAAGTTAAAAATTAAATTTGCTAGGTAGGTAAAAAGCTCAGTAAGGAAGTTTTTTTTGCTATGTATTTTTTATTAGTTTTTCTAGCTAAAAAACAAAAAATGCTAGGTAAATTAGTTAAAATGCCAGAGTTGTTTAAAAGTCCCGAAATAAAGTCCAAGTTAGGTCTTTTTTTTGTCTTCAAGAGTCCGAGTCAAAGTCTTGTGACTTTTAAACAACTCTGAAAAATGCTATTTAAAAAAAAAAAAATTGTCAGGTAAAATAAAACAATAACTTGGCAAATATAAAAAAATATAAAAAAAAATTAAGATTGAATTTAATATTTGATATTAAGGTTAAAAAATTCAACTATTCTGGCTGTTACTTCGGGCAACATATTTTTTTCACTATTGTCTAAATGTGTATGCTCATTGACTGATTCATAAACACTAACTTTTTGACTTCGCTCAAATAATGCAAATGTAATTTTTTTTCACACTGTTTTCCCTGAATTTTGATAATTTACATTGATAATAAAATTTTTGACCATCAGCACAAGAATTTTTTAACCATTTCGTTCAAACTATCGAATCTATTGATTGAAGAGCTTCTTCTTTTGTTTCAAGACTATTCTTTAATATATATTTATGCCGAAAATATTTTATTTTCTTTACTATTTTTCGACATCATTTTCACCATCACTTGTATCAATGTCACAGAAATGTATAAGCTTTGTTTTGTTTTTTTTTTGAATGACAATCGATTCACTCTTATTTATTTTACCGGTTACTCAATTAATTTAATACCAAAAAGCCACCTCTATTACTTCATTCCGGTTTTAATTTATCATTTTTATGATAAAACCCAGCGCTCTTGTTTTTTATTCTAGAACTTTGATTTTTTACAAAGCATTATTAATTTTAGCACTTAGCATTTCAAATAACTTGCCTAGCATTTTTATTCTTGAACTAAGTTTTTTTTTACCTAGCATTTTTAATTTTATTCCTGGTATTTTTTTTTAACATTAACCGAGCATTTTTAATTTTTTACCTAGCATTTAAATGCATACCATTTTTTATCATTTTGTTATGTCCTATTGAACTGAATTTCATAAACCCGAATTTTCAGTTTAGTATAGATTTCGAATGAAAATATTTTTTCTGAATATCAATTAAATATTAAAGTTACAGATTGCATGGGGTTGCTTCATGGTTGCCTAAAGCTGGATAAATTATAGTTTTTGGAAAATATTTTCTAAAAAGACCAGTTAGAGTATCCAAAGCACTTAACTGATCCGATTTAGATTGATTCCAAACATTGTGAGGTGGCAAATCACCAGTCCAATAAATTACATCAAACTTAAAATAATAAAAATTATTGAAAAAAAAACTTAACTAAAAGTTACTTCTTCATTTTTTGATAAATGCTCAAACATATTTTCAACTGTCCACAAAGGTATATCACAGTTCCTATAATCACCCCAGTATCCTGCCTTTTTATCCTTTGTAATCAAATTAATTTTGTTAGTGCTAGAATTTCGACAGCACAAAGGCTGATCGCATTCTGCAAGAGCTCCAGGCTGATATTCAAAATCAACATGAATATCTGTTAATTGGAGAATTCGTAAGACTGGACTAGTAGGCTTTTAATAGAAAATAAAGAATCAAATTTTGTTTTAATCAGAATTAAATAAACTTTTGGTAGGACAGGTTCTTTCACTGGAGGCTTGGGAATATCTGGCAAGGTAATATTCCAATTAAAGACAGGATTTTCAATTGGCTTGCAATTTAAAAAAACAGAACAAACTTCATTGTTTGATAATGGACTGTCAATCGCCACACTTAGTATAGAAGGCTGATAAAAAAATTAAAATTTATTTAATTAAAAATAAGATAAAAATACAATATATGATTTGAGAACTTGGGGGCAAACAATTTTATCTTCTATTCTAAAAGTTTCACATAAAAATATTGCCAAATTTTCTAGCTCTTGAGTTTGGTTTTTCAGAACCAGTTGTCGAGCAAATGGTATTATGATTTCACAAAAATGACACAGAGCATTTTCAGCTAATATATCATCTTTGCATGAATAGCTGGAGCATTTAAAATTTCCAATTTTATCAATAACTCTCGTTTCAATGACAAAAAAAGAACAAAAAATTAAGAAAACAAATTTAAACATTTTTAAAATAATATATTCATATTAAAAAAATATAAAAAGTTAAAGCCTATTTATTATCTATTCAATTATCACTATTTGTTTTGTTAAAATGATAAAATTAAAAAAATTTAACAAGGTATAAAGTTATCCGATCTGGATTGACGAAAATCACAAACAAAGCTTTTTCTACACCCCAAATCACATGATTGTTGATTATCAGACGATTTTGAATAGTATCTGTATAGCTTATCTAATTCAGGACTATTCAAATTTTTTGATAACTTGTTGAGAAGATTATTCCAGTCTTGCGGATAGAGGCTTGTCAAATTAAAGGCTTCCTACATTTAAAAAAAGTTAAATTTTATCAAAAAAAAAAAAATTGAAAACACTTTTGCGGAATATTCTTTTTTCCAAACAGGTTTGAGAGTCAAATTTGACTCGGTTAAATTCAAAAAATGAGTTTCATGATCTAACACTTGAAAACTTGAATTTTTATAGAGTCCGTCAACAGTAAATATTCTATAGCCTGGATTTAAATTGGAATAAGTTGTTACACTCCCGGATATATATAGAACATTAACAGGACGTTTAAGATCTTCCAAGTCATAAAAAATTCTGAATTTTTCTGAATGTGTATGTCCGAAAAATTGTCCTACAATTGTTGATTCATACCGATTGATTATTTTATAATAGCTTTTGCTGAATGATTCTAGACATGATTCTGGTGGTATGTGACCAATTATGTGAACTTTTTCTCCAATATTTTCACTATTTTGCAGAATATCAATCAACCAAGCTAATTGACCTAGTGGATCTGTAGAGTTGATGTAAAGGTAAAAATTTTCATTGGGACAATAGTTCATATTAAGTGAAACTAATCTTAGTCCTGGGTATAATTGAAGCGAATAAAAGGCTCCCCTTAAAATTAATATAAAAAATATTTTAAGGAAAAAATAACCAAAATTACTTAGTTATATTTTGGGCTAAGGATTCAGGCAAGCCGGTCTTAATCCAGTCCACAGCCAGTCTAGAATATAACCATGAAATGTTGTCTTCTTTTATGAATGGGGGAGGATATCTATTTCAAAATTTTTAAATTTATAAAAATAACAAAATATTTAATTATGTTACAAATTGACGGGTGTCGCTTCGTGGTTTCCAAGTGCTGGATATACAATTTTATTAGGAAAATATTTTTGAAATAGATTTGTTAGAACATCTAAAGCGTTTAGCTGGTCTTCTCTTGATTGTTTCCAAACATTGTGTGGTGGCAAGTCCCCAGTCCAATAGATAAAATCAAACTAAAATGAAAATAAATATTCATTTCTTAGATATAAGCACATTAAAAAATTGAAAAAAATTTTCTTCAAAGTTTTTAACTTTTTAGATGAGTTAAATTCTTTAATTTAAATTTAAAAAAAAAATTTTAATAAATAAACGAAATATTAAATTAATTTCAACTACAAAATTTCTAACTAGAAAATAAATTTTGAAAACACAGAAACTTTATAAAACCCGACAAAAGTGAAAAAGAATACTTTACACCCTAAAACTGGAAATATTAGTAAGAGTTATTTTATAAGCTGACTTCATATTCTTGAACTAGACCAAAATATAAAGTTTCTAGTTGAGTTTGATAATTTAAAAATGTCCTTTTACTAGGAATTGGGTTCTAAAGTTATCCAACAAGATAATAGTGCTATGCTCCAAATAAGCATAACTTTTTAGCAAAAAAAGCTACAAGCTTATAACTGGGTGGTAACGATGGCTTAAAAAATGGGCTTCAAACTGAGTAGTTAGTCTTGTTTCAATATATTTATCTTCAAACAAAACTAATATATTAGAAAATCACAGTAGCTTGACCTTACATATTTTTTTGTACATGTTCTCAGAATGTTCCGGGTATCACAAATTTTTAAATTTTTGAAAAATAATAGAATTTTGATTTTAAAAAAAAATAAATTTTTAATTTTAAATAAAAAATCTAAAATCAAGCTAATATCTCTTTTTTTTAGATTTAAATGAATTTAATAAAAATTAATAACTATCTGAATAAATCAAAAAACTATATCATGAAATTTTACTGTAACATCAATAATTTTGCAAAAAAAAACATTTATATTACTTGCTCATTTTTAGCTATATTTTCAAACATGCTTTCAACAGTCCAAATCGGTACATCACAGTTTCTGTAGTCTCCCCAGTATCCGGCATATTGATCATTTTTGATGTGCTCAGCGTTCGATTTTGGTGTGCTCGAATTTCTGCAGCATAATGGTTGCCCGCAATCAGCCAAAGCTCCTGGCTGATATTCAAAATCAACATGTATATCAGATAAATGCAAAATTTTTAATTTAGAAGCGTCAGGCTTTTAAATATTATTAAATTTTCAAATAAAAATTATTTAATATTAATTATTACCAAAGGTGGAATTGGCGGAATTACTGGAGGCTTTGGATTATTTGGCAATGAAATATTCCAATTAAGCAAAGGATTCGCTATTGGGCCACAACCTAATCCCACTGAACATAATTCAATATCATTCAGTGTAGTTGTGTTAATAATATTTAATACTGGTACCTACATAAGAATTTAAAAAGTATTAAAATTTAAATTTAAAAATTACTGTAAATAAATCGATTGCATCAGAGCAAATTTGTAATTCTTCAATTTTCAGATAGGTGCAAATAAAAGTAGCAATTTCTTTTATAAATTTTGTCTCATTTTTTTTAATTATATCTCTTGCCAAGGGCATTACTACATAGCATGCCTCGCATAGTTGCTTAGGATCTGGTGCCTCATTTTTACTGAAGCAAGACTTCAAATCATTGCATTGCTTATTTACTGGATAAGAGTAAATTACCACTAAAATAGACCAGAAAACAAAAAATTTGAACGACATTTTGATGATTTTTTTTCTAGTAGTTTGAAATTAAATACTGATTAGTAGTATCAGTATCTTAACAGGTTTATCAAATTCAATTATACAAAGATAATTTTATTTTAAAAATTTTAGAATTTTTTTAGATGAAAATATCATGATAGATAACAGAATCTATTTTGAATTAAAATTTAAAAAAAAACATTTTATCAACACGGTATGAAACTGTCTGATCGGGATTGTTTAAAACTGCAAAAAAGCTTCTTTTTACAATCTGAATCACATTCAGGAAAACTGTCAGATGATTTTGAATAAAATCTAAAAATTTATTTTAATTCATTTTTACTTAAATGTTAAAATTAATTTACTTGAGTAATTTATTAGAAAAATCACCATCAATATTATCCAATATTTTGTCTATTAAATCGCTCCAGTTTTGAGGAAACAAATTATCTAATTCAAATTCTCCTTTTGCCGAATATTCTTTTTTCCATTTTGTCTGATTATAAAGATTGGCTTCTGTCAAATTTAAATACATCGTAGTGTAATCATTTATCTGCCAAGTTGCTGATCGATGATTTCCGTCTACTTCATAAATTCTGTACGATGGGTTTAGATAGGACAAAGTAGTGACACTTGGACCTAAATAAGCCACATTGACGGCCCTAGTAACATTTTCTAAATCGTAAAATAGAGATATTTCATCTTTATGAGAGTGACCAAATATTTGACCAACAATTGTTGATTCGTATCTGTTCACTATTTTATAATAATTTGCACTCCAGCTTTCGAGACATTGGCTTGGATCAATGTGTCCAATTACATGTACCTTTTCTTCATTGTCCTCACTTTCTTGAAGTATTTTGACAAACCAGTCCAATTGACCTAAGGGATCAGTCGAATTTAAAAATAACCAAAAATTTTCTTTAGGACAATAGTTGGTATTAAGAGAGATAACTCGAAAATTACGAGCAATTTTAATAGTATAAAAAGCACCACTTAGAAAAAAAAATTTAATAATTAATTTTGATCATAAAAATTAAGTTAAATTTTATTGTTACTTTTTTATATTTTCAAATAAAGAGTCCGGAAGACCGGTCTTAGTCCATTCTTTCGCCAATGCATTATACAGCCATTGTATACTATCTTCTTTTA
Organism: Brachionus plicatilis; assembly: GCA_010279815.1. Taxonomy (NCBI): domain Eukaryota; kingdom Metazoa; phylum Rotifera; class Eurotatoria; order Ploima; family Brachionidae; genus Brachionus; species Brachionus plicatilis. The sequence goes on along the minus strand of QEOQ01000640.1, from coordinate 652,201 downwards.
CTGTTGGAGTCGGAAATCTTAATAATTTTAAATATCATATTTTTTTTTGATTTTAAATTTCTTACAAATTACAAGGAGCTGATTCATGGTTACCAAGAGCAGGTAGAATTACTTTTTTGGGAAAATATTTTAGAAAAAGCTGAGTCAAATGTTCTAAGGCAGTTAATTGATCGCTTCTTGTTTGGTTCCATATATTGTGAGGTGGCAAATCACCTGTCCAATATATCAAATCAAACTAAAAATAAAATTAACAATTAACAAAATAATTTTTTATTTTTTTTCTACTTTTTCATTTTTAGCTATGTATCTAAACATGTCCTCAACAGTCCATACAGGTATATCACAATTTCGATAATCACCCCAAAAACCAGCCGATGATTCGTCATCTTTAGTTTTTGATTTAGATGTACTTTTATTCCTGCAACATAAAGGTTGATCACAGTCAGCCAAAGAACCAGGCTGATATTCGAAATCAATGTGAATATCTGATAGCTGGAGGATGCGGAATTTTTTGGAGTCTGGTTTTGGAGGTTTAAGTGGTTCAACTGGAGGTTTAGGCACATCTGGTAAAGTTATATTCCAAGCAATTATTGGATTCTTAATTTTTGAGCACCCAAGAGCCAAAGAACACATTTCAAGCGATGAAAGTTCAGTATTTCGTGTCACACTGAACACCGAAGTCTTCAATTATATTTTATTATTTTTACGGTTATAAGGCTGAATTTTTTATTTACTTGGTATGCTTCAATTGCCATGTTGCAAACAACATCATCAGCCAAGTTCAATTTTTCGCACACAAACGAAGCTATGTCATGAATGTGATCTGTTTTGTTTCTTTTAATTAGTTCTCGTACCAAAGGTAAAGTTATTCTGCAAAAATCACACAATTGATGCCTAGTTGGACGTCTTCCATATTGCCTATTTCGCAAATCTTCTGTTAGCAAAAACTTACAATCAATTTGGTCGCGGCAGATGTCAGTGACTTGTTTTTCAAAAGGTAAACCAAAACAATTGTCTACCAGTGATAATATCCAAAGAGTATATAAAGTTATTATCTGGTAATAAGTCAAACGAGTTTTTAATCGCATTTAGATTGATTTTATTCAAGCAAAAAAATTGATTTATGCAATAGTTATTTTTGAAAATTTCGTTTTTTTTATTTTCAGAATAATAATTAAATTGAAAGCTATCACGTGATCAAATCATAATATAATTAAATTAAGTATGAATTAAAAAATTCAAAAAAATTTTAGATATATTTTAAGTTAAATTTAATTCTATAAATTTAAAAAAAAATCTTTAAAGACTTACAAGTCGCGGAGGGGACTTCGTCCCCTCCGCACCTCCCCTACTTTATTGGTTTATCGGGTTTTAGTAGAGTTATTTATGTTTTTTTTAAACTTTTTTATTTAATAGCTAGCACGAAGAATACAAAAGGATAAAGGTATTATTCTTTCCTTTGAGTTTTATTTTGCTATCGTAAAATTCAGATATAAATTTTGCCAATTTTGTTCCCGTAGTGGGCTTTTAGACTAAGAAATTACAAACGTTAGTAGGCCTTGAATTGAATTGAATTCTTCTAATAGTTTATGATTTTTTTCATATTAGCGGGTAGTTTTCATTTCTGAATTAATGTAAATATTTGTATTAAGCCCAGTTTCTAAAGCTGACAAAAAGTGTTCATTGCCCGAAATACTAGATTTTCTTGCTAAAAAAAATGTATTGGTATTTTTTCAATGCAAGTTTTTCTTTTTTAAAATTTTGCCCTCAGAAATCGATTTCTTTATTGATCAAATATAGATATTCATCTTTAAACTTAAATAAAAGTGATAAACATAGAAATCGAAGTAAAGTTCTTTTTTTCAGTGCAAAATAAACATAATCCGACCATATGAAAATGTCAATTCCCATCTAGGGATGTAACGGGTGGTGATTATTTTCGCTTGAATAGAGGATGAAGAGTGTTCGTCGTCGTTGCATCAACTGCAAATTCTGATGAAAATAGTTTTTTTTCTAGACAAATTGTTTTACTCAAAATATATTCAAAAATTGAAATTTTTTTAAAAATGTAAATTTTCATACAAAAATTCCAATACAAAATTTAATTCTTATTAAATGAATGAATGGAGGAACTTTAAAGGTGAAACAGAAAATTTTCCATTTAACAAAAAATACAAAGAATTATTTTATTTTTTTAATTGAATTTAGTGAAATTTAGTGAATGCTTCTTGTTTTTTAGCCTCATTTGATAAAGCATAATCACCAAGATAAAAAACATCTTGTTCTAGGATTTTCTGTGATTCTCCTTTTCTGTTTCCTCTTTTAGAATATTTTCCAGCTCATTTTAAAATTTTTTTATCCCTAGAAAGTCCCATTTTTTTATACCGTTAAAGCTCGGTCGGGTCAATTAGACCTGGCAATCATTTTTTTGATTTTTTGGCCAAAAATAAGAGCATGAATAAAGATGAATATTTATATTTGATCAATAAAGAAATCGATTTCTGAGGGAAAAATTTTAAAAAAGAAAAACTTGCATTGAAAAAATACCAATACATTTTTTTTTTGGACTTTTTTTTAATCTTTTAAGCCAAATCTTTAAATTTAAAGAATGATCTGAACTCATTTTTAACTTTTTTTTTTTAAATTAATTTGGTTTAATTTTTTGTATTTGAATTACAAAATGTATCCAATGTTGAAATAACATTGAAAAAGTAGGATATTTCATATATTTTTTTCAGTTTCAAAGAAAAAATAATTTTATGTTAACATTGCAAACATGAAAAACTTTGTTTTTTTTATAAATTCTGACTTTGAGTTTGTGATATGATGATCTTTAAGAAAATATTTGTAGTTTAAAAAACTATCTAAGATCTGTTTGGCATTTATTTAAAATTGAGCATTCAATACATTGCATCAAACGAACTTCAATTATCACTAAAGTAAAAGTTTTTAAAGAAAAAAAAAAAGAAGTTTATGGGTCTAGTCGGTTAGGTGAACAATGGTTCATCTATTATACTGGAACAATTTTTGTTCTCAGGTTTTATGAACCATTAGTTAACCTAAACTAAAAATTATTCTCCTAATATTAAAGTTTTTCACTTAATTTGACATTTGATCACCTTTATGTGAGCAACAAAATAGATGAACTAATAGTTCACAAAACCCAAGAACAATTGTTTGCATAAAACTATGGTTTATGTATCCGACTAGACCAAGTTTTTCAACGATTGAATATTAATAAAAAACCTAAATAAATATTTTATCTTTTTTTTCTTTTTAATTATTTTTTATATTATTATATCTTATTTAACTTTATTTTAAATTTTTTTGTTTTACATATTTTTATTCTGAAGGTTGGTAGAGGTACAGATAAATAAGTAAATTATTTAAAAGAAAAATAAAGAATTTTCAATACTTTTTTCAAATTTCTAAATAATTCAGGAATTTACTATTCTATTAAAAAAAGAAATATGAGTGCTTAAAATTATTTTTTATTTGAAACTGAAAAAAATATTTGAAACATCGCACTTATTCAATGTTATTTCAACATTGGATACATTTTATAATTCAAACACAAAAAATTAAACCATTTCTTTTCTAATTTTGAATTTTTTCCCAAAATTTTTTTTAAATGTAACTGATTAACCGCCTAATAAAAGCTTAAATTTTTCAAATTCAAGACAATTTGTAAAGTTTATATTTGTTTTAAATTTAATAAAAAATGGAGGAAGAGTGCAAACCTCATATACAAATCCTTTAACATAGCGATTCGCAAAATTTTTTAACATGGAAAAAAAAAAAGAAATTTTATTTATAGTATGTTAATAAATTGCGATTAAATTATTTTTTAATTAAAATATAGTTGTGAATAAATATATAAAAATATTTTCAATCAATTTAAAATAAAATAATAGTTCAATTCATTATTTATAAAATTAAATATATCTTGTTTTTTTATTGAAAATTATAAGGTTCCAGAAATTCCAAAACTTAAGTGCTATCTGAATTTCTAATTTTTGACTTAAAATTCGTAAACTACGTCTTTTGAAACCGTAGATTTCATTTTTTTGGGGGTACAAAAAAAAATTTATATCCATGTATAATAATAATATTTAATGGGATTGGTTTCAATATTTAGTTAAAATATCAAAAAATTGTCAATATAATTTAAATACTCAAAATTTATATCAAATCACATGATTTTAATACTTTATTTAAATAAAATAAAACATAAATTCAAAAAAGTAAAACCATAGATTTGTTCAGAATTTTGTCTCGTTTTGTAAAAAAAAAAATTGGCTTATTAAGTAATCTTTGGGACTACAAACGATTAAACTGGAAAAAAGTATTCTTTTTGGCTTTTTCTCAAAAATAAAAATTGGCTCACCCTTTTTTCCAAACAAAACTATATACCAGGGTGTAGAAAATTTTATGCTCTTTCAGAATATATATAATTTTAAAAAAGATTTTAATTTAATTTTTGAATAATTGAGTCTGAAAGATCTACAACTTTTTAAAGACTTAGATCTTTTTAGACACCTGGATATAATAATATTAAATCATATTTTAACATATTTTTAATTTTAAGTCAATATGGTATGTTCTATTGTGTTTTATAAAAAATTTAAATACAATTTTGAAAATGCATTGAAAATATGCGATGGTTGAGATATACTGTATTTCCTCGTTCGATTATGCTGCACCACAAGTTAAGACACGGTATTTAAATTATATTACTTTACTTTACTTTTACTTTTACTAATTCTAAATGAAATTTTTGATCTTTTGACTGTTGAAAAAGGCAATAATTTAACTAGCTAAAAGTTTTTTTTTTTAAATATTAAAAAAAATGTAATGAATATGCTATCCTTTCCTTAAAAAATTATTTTCAATCACAATTTCCCTAAAAATCTTAAAATTCAATTGAAATCAAAATCAAAATCAAAATCAAAATCAAAATCTTTGGAGATATCAAAAGTCACAAGTCTTAAGTCAAGTCAATTACTGAAAATTTTTTTTTTCAAGTCAAGTCCGGACTTTTAAATTTAAAAAAAAATGTCCGAACAATATAAATTTTTTTCCGTTTCCGGTATTTAATGCGGCGGCCAAATTAAAAATAATTTTCAATTATTTCTCTATCTTTTTTGGTATTAATTAGTTCAATATTGAAACCAAAAAAGCAGCTTTTTATACATCAGTTCTGAGTTCCTTATTATTAGATATTAAAGCAGGAATTAATCCAGATCTTTTTTTGAAGGGAAACTTATTAATTTTTTTACAGAAAGGTCAACTTGCAAGTGGATTTCCTCCAATTTTTTAAAACAAAATCAAACATGTTTGGTTCCAGAAAATCTTTTGATTGATTCTTATAGGTTACTTGATTGAATCTTTGTTTGATATTTTTAGAAGGAATATTTAAATATTCTCCTGATTGTGGCATCTTGAAGTTTAAGATCAAAATAATCAAATCAAATAGTATTTTCTTTAAAACTTTTGAATGATGTTTGATTAAATCTCTCTGAAAACTGCTAAATAAAGTAGCAAACATGCTAAATATTGGATGAGGCTCTGCAAAAAATCTGCAGTTAAATTGCGCAGTTGAATTAAATACTTTTTAAAGACGTGCATTTTACTGCAAAATGAAGAGATTTTAAAGAGTTTCATCTTATATTTAGCATGTTTGTTGCATTAATTAGCATTTTGCAGAGACATTTAATCAAATACCATTCTAAAGTTATTAAGAAAATACTATATGATCTGATTATTTTGATCTTAAACTTCAAGATGTCTTAATTTGTATTCCTTCCTTAATTAGACAGACAATGTTTGGTGAGAGACTGTTTAAAATTTTTAGTGCTTGATATGGAATGCTTAAATGAGCTGCAGAAATTTTTGTTAGTAAAAAAATGATGGTTTAAGATAAAAATTTTAAGCTATCAATTCTCCGATGGAGTAGGGTATTCGATATATCTTGATTTAAAACCTTCTTTATATTCTTCCACTAATATGACAACCAATAGAGCATAAAGTCTATACATAACATCTCTCACTAACTCAAAAAGTCGATACGAGACAGTTGGTAGCTTAAGTTTATTTAAGACATCTTGATGTATTTATTTATTTGAGTTTAAGTTTAAGTCCCATTGAAAAACTGAAGTATGAAATATATTAAGAAATAAAAAAAAAAAAAAATACAATGTATTATGATTGGGGAGAGAATCATACTTTTATTTTTCTTACTTATCTGGATTTAGAAAAAGTTGACAAAGTTGATAAAAATCAGAGTTGTTTAAAAAGTCACAAGTCTCAATTCAAGTCAGGACTTAAAAAAATTAAGAAAAGAGTTTTAGTTTTAGAGAGTTTAAGGATCCACTGTAATAGCTTTCTAAATTTGATCTGTCAAGTTTATTTTTGACTTCATTTATGTCATTTGTAGTGCATGGTATCGATGTATGTCGACACTCGATATTATTTAAAAACATTCTCTAATAATATCGATATTCAAAAAAAAAAAAAAAAAAAATTCGATAATTTATCGATATGATAAATTATTATCGATAAAATATCAAAGTAATTTTATAATATCGATAAATTACCGATTTAAAATATAAATATCAATATTATATCGATACGAAAAATTTTTATCAATATTTTATCGATATTAAATTAAAATATCAAATAATTTCGATAATTTTAACTCATAAAAAATTTAAATAAAAAATTAAATTTTTTATACCTAAAATCTAAAATCGAGTTTTTGTCAAGTTTTTTAAAAGATAGTTGAAAGATTCCAATCTAATTTTTACATAATTTTTAAAAAATTTTTAAAACAAAAAATATTCACTCTTCTTTTGAATTTTAAAAAATGATTTACACAAATAAATAATATATATATTTAATGTTTTATTTATAATGCATGTTCTTGAATTTCATTTATTCTATTTTTTCAAGAAACAATTGAAAAAAAAGTGACTTTTTATTTGAAAAATTTATTAAATTTAATTTTGTAAAAAAAAATTATTCTTCAATTAACCATGGTTCTAAAATTTTTTATTCATTACCTAAATCGATAATCTCAAAATTCAAAAATTTTAAAATTTTAGATATACTACATATTGAATTATTTAATCGGTTAATCTCGATATTTAATCGATGAAGTAAGATATTTTCAATAAAATATTGATATTAATATTTCATTTCAATATTTGATCGAAAATATTTTCCTCTATCGATTAAATATCGAAAGTTTTCTACTTCATCGATAAAATATCAGTATAACTTAAAAATATTCATATTCGACTGATAGTTTAGAATGCAATCGATAAGTTTTTAAAAAAAAAAATCAATATCGATACCTAATTTATCGATATTTCTATCGATAATTTAATATCGATACCATGCACTAGTCATTTGATAGGACTGCTTCTTTTGGTAGAATGTTCCAAACGCTTAATACTCTGTTTGTAAAAAATTTGTGACTTTGATCACAGTTTTTGACTAGTTGTCTTTCTATCTGGAATTCCTGTGACCTAAGTTAATGTTTCGATTGAAACCACTATTCAATTTTAAACACATCTTTATTAAACCAGTTTATTTCATAAAAGCCCTTAATTGTTTTTAAAAATTTGTATTAAATCACCTATAAGTCTCCTAATTTCAAGTGTCGTCAAATTTAGTTTTTGTAATATATTTTCATAGGATATTCTCCTGGTTTCAGACGCATTTATTCCTTATTGCTCGTCTTTGAATGGCATCGAAGACATTTATGTTTTTCTTCAAATAACGTCTTCAAATTGAAGCTCCATGCTCAAAATGAGGCCTGACAAAAGCTTTGTAGAGTCTTGATAGTGAATCCTTATAGTGATATTTAGATGTTCTTTTAATCATTCCTCCTTATCTTATTAATTGGATAAGATCGTTTCTGCATTTAAGATCGTTTAGAGTAAATGTAAATGGTCATCTGAGTGATCAATAACATATTGAAGCAAAAGTTCTACAAAATTTAGCATGTTTATAAATGACATGTCTAAAAGAAACAAAACAAGCTGTCTATACTCTCTTCTTTTTGCAGATGATTTGGATACTTTTTTTATTTTCAAAAAGATAAGAAATCTTGAAAACAGGAACAATAAGTACCTTTAAGAAGTTGAAAGATGGCTATTAAAATGGAAAATGAAAATTTATATTGAAAATTGATGTTACACGATCTTTGAGAAAAAAAATAAAAGTTAAAATCAATCTTGACCTTAAAATTGATGGTACAAATTTAAATAATGAGGAAAAAATCAAATTATAAGGCCTCACATTAGAATCAAAACTTACATTTAGTCCTATGGTGGATGAATTAAAAGATCTCTATAATTCAAGGCTTAATTTAATAAAATATCTCTCAATTGGAAAATAGGGTCTAATACCAAAAGCATTAGGTTATCTTTACAAACTTTTGAAAGGATCAATCTTGGACTATTCTTTTCCTTGTTTAAATTCATTCTCAGCAACTAACATCAAAAAAATATAAATATTCCAAAATTCAGCAGTTCGGTCTATTTTGAAGCTGAAATATGATACCCCTCAAATATTATGCACCAAGAGGCCTTCAATAAACAAAAACTACTAGTAGTTTTACATCGACTTTTTGAGTTGAGTGAGAGATATGTCAGGGTATGATTTAGTCATTCTGTTCCACTGGTCGTCAGACTGGTGGAAGAATATAAAGAAAACTTCGAATCAATATATATCGAATATCCAACTCAATTGTGTAATTGCTAGCTAGTTATTTATTCTTTTTATTACTAAACTATCAAACATCTAAACATGTCTTATCTCTAGTTATTTCAACATATAATTTCTAATTTTCTTTTGACTTGTTTATCCATTTTTTATTTTTATTTTTTCTTATTTAACTTTGTTTTATTTTTTTTGTATTCTAAAGGAGTATTAGCTCTGTACAGATAAACAAATAAATAAAATTCTAAGAAGATTATTTGACTTTTGACACTAGTAGCAAAGTAAAAAGTTTAATTTTTGTTTTAAAAGTGTTTATTAATTTAGAATTTAACTGCAAATGGAACTAGAAAAAATTAAATTCAATTATTTCCATAAGCTTCAACAAATGGTTACTAAAAATAGCTAAAGACAAAAGTGGCGTTTTTTTTTTAATAAAGTATTTATTTTTCACAGAGAGAAATTAAATTATAAATTACTGATAAATATGGAACATTATTAGACATAATAACAGCAGCAAAAAATTAAAATTAATTTACAAATAAATTGTCATTGGTCAGTAAAACAAATGCATAAATAACTAGAACAATAACTTGAGCAAAAAAAATTAATTGCAAAATTAGATCATTTAGAGTAATTAACCCGAAGCAACAATAAACAGAACAAGAAACAAAAAAGAACTATATCAAAAATTGGGATATTGATTGAAAATTTGAAAATTTTGATACTGATTCAAAAAGTACTGTTCGGGCATTTGATTAAAGCTTTGCTGCATTGGCGGCTGATATGGTTCTTTGGGTGGTGGAACAGGCTGAGTGGACTCTAGGCTGCTGAGAGACATAGTTTTGTCCATAGCGAGCCGCTCTTCCAGCTGAATGTGTCGTTTGACATGAAGCTTTAAATGATCTGAACGAGCAAAGCGTTTCTCGCATTTCTCACAGGCATAGGGTCTATCGCCTGAATGCTTTCTCAGGTGACGCGTGAGCTCGTCAGAGCGCGCAAATCTCCACTTGCAGCCAGGCCATTTGCACAAATAGGGCTTTTCGCCTGTGTGTATGCGACAATGGGCTTTCAAATGAGAGCTTTTTGTATAGGACTTTTTGCAGCCCTCATAAGCACATCTAAAAATTCGCCTATTCTCAAGATCATCTATATTCTTGCGCTGGTAGCGTTTAGTCTCGCCCATGTCCACTGGTTTCTGCAAAATAGTTGTCACATTTGGCTGAGTCAAATCAATCATTGGCTCGTACAAATCCTTGAACACTCTCGGCTTGGTTCTTTTTGACTTAGATTGTTTGGAGCCATCGAGATCAGTGGGATTGCCAGATTTAGTCCTCAAAGCATCGAATTTAAACTCGGGCTGATTTATTTGACCAAACATATAATTAATATTTTCATCGAACATAGTGGGCTCTCTTTTGATCGAGCCGCACTGATAGGAACAATTGACCAAGTCAATTTGATTGTAGCAAGGATAAGTGAACTGATTGTTGTAGAAATTGTAGTTGACCACCGACTGGTATTCAGGAGGCTCACAGTCCTCGACTTTGGTGAACTGGTCTGGCTGGTGGTCATGGGCGGACTTTTTGAAAGAGTCGTAGATGCTGGTCAAAGGTGGAGCGGCGAAGTTGTCCGAATTGGAGCTCATGTAGCCACTTTCGACTTCACAGAGATTGGAGTCTATTGAGAAAGGCGATGTGTTGTCCGGCCACAACGGCTCCATGTAAGTGGAGAATTGGGCAGGGTCTGGCTTTATTGAATAAGGATTTAACATTGTTGTTCTAAAATGGTGCCAAATTGGTTTACAAGTGAATATTTATAGAAAGTTGAAGACAAGAATTAGCTAATTGAGATAAGTAATTGATTAATTGATAAGAGAATGGCTTTTATTCTAGGTCGCTTGTTTGCACGAGAAAAGATGGGATAGACAAAGATTTGATGCTTTGTAATTGATTAGAAAGCGGCTTCTGTGTTTAGCCACGATTTTGTCCTTACAAAAATATTATCATTGGCTTATTAGATGATTTTTATGAGAATAAGATTTTTTTTGTTGTTATGGCTCTTCTGACTAAATGTCGATTGTTTAGAAGACAATTACAAAGTTGAGTACCGCTTGGTCAAACCTCCAAATTTTACAGAACAATTTTTTGAATTTTTTTTAAATAGTGTTCGAAAGACAATTTTTTTTACTTTATCCAATATATTTTTTTTAAATGTAAAATCCCCTTACACTTAATGGTTTCAAAAAATTTAAACAAAACGGAGCAAAAAATCCAGCAACCATAAATAAAAAAAATAAAATAATATCCTATCAATTTATTTGTATCCTTTTAAATTTTCTTATATAAAAATCTCTGACAGTTAATGGAATAAAGTTTAATTTCAAAAAAAAATACAGAAACTGAGCCAAAAATGCAAAAACATACATTAGAAAAATTTTGAAAATTAATTTTTAATTTTCAGTATTCTTGTGCCAACTTAAAATCTTGACTTAAAAAAAAAATTTTATCTAAAAATCTATATAATTAATGGATTCAAATTTAATTTCAGAAATAATTTTAGCAAAACTGAGCTAAAAATGTAAAACCATACATTACGAAAATTTTAAAAGCTATTTTTTATTTTATTTGTATCCCTTTAAATTTTCTTATTAAAAAATCCCTGACAGTTAATGGAATAAAATTTAATTAAAAAAAAAATACAGAATCTGAGCCAAAAATGCAAAAAACATACATTAGAAAAATTTTGAAAAATTATTTTTTAATTTTTAGCATCATTGTACCAACTTAAAATCTTGACTTAAAATAAAATTTTTTTTTCCAAAAAATCCATACATTTAATGGATTCAAATTTAATTTCAGAAAAAATTTTAGCAAAACTGAGCTAAAAATGTAAAACCATACACTATGACAATTATAAAAATTGTTTTTTATTTTATTTGTATCCTTTTAAATTTTCTTATTGAAAAGTCCCTGACAATTAATGTAATAAAATTTTATTTCAAAGAAAATTACAGAACCTGAGCCAAAATTACAAAACCATGCATTTGAAAAATTTTGAAAATTATTTTTTATTTTATTTGTATCCTTGTATTAACTTAAAACCTAATTTTTAAATTGCGCGCACAAAGTCCCATCTGACATATTGGGTAAATTTAAAATGAAGAATCAAGCGTAACTTTACTAAATTTCAGAAAGATAAATAATAATAAATCTATTTAATTAGAAATAAAATTAAGTTTATCTTATTTAAACTTTTTTTTTGTAAGAAAAAAAATTAATCTGGCCACTGAAAATATGCTGGAATTGTTGTTGACAAATACATTTTGGTTTTTTAGTCACAAGTCTAAGAGAACATTTGGAAAAATTTAAATACAGTGATAAAATCTATGCAACAAAAAAATCAAACAATAATCGAAAATATTTTGGCTAATAGTTTTAGAAATGCCCAGAGGTCATAAACAAAAAATTGATCATTTGCCAAATTATATTGCACAACTCGGCAAAAAAGATCATTAGAGCAAAAATTGTCCTTAATTTAAATTATCCAAGTTGATCAATCGATCATCGACCTAAGCAATCACATTCTAGTCTTACTATTCGATGCAATTCGAATACTAAAAGCAAAATTTCAATAATTTTAACCATAAAAATTGCACTTTTAATTTTAGGCTTCAATCCCTGATCAAAATTAATTATAAACTTTTAAATTTAACAAAAATAAATCCTTTGAATCTAGTCAAATCTAGATAGCTTCTTAATCTATCTTCATTGACGTCTAAATTTAACTTGAAAAATTTTTTTCTCTTAAATAACGGTCTGATTATTTATAAACAGTTCCTTTTTTTAAAATAAAAAAAAATTTCACAAAATAACATTTAGATAAAAAGAATTTTTGATCTTTTTTTTGTTAGCCATAAATTTTGTTTATTTGACTTGATTGTCTTTTAAGGATGGACTTGGACTTGCAGCTCAAGAGTCTTGTGGTGTCTCCTGGGTTGGCCATCTCATCTGATCTAATTTTCTTTGAGAAAATAAAAAGTACCTTTTTAGCTTTAAAAATGCACCAAAATTCACTAATTTTTATTCAGAAAAAAAATTTTCGGAGTTGGCGTAGTTCGAAATCCGACTAATTATTCAAAAAAATGTTTTTATTTTCATCAAATTTTCTTTAATGATGAATTAAATTTTTTTAAAAAAATTGAACATTTTGTTTATTTGTGTATACTTTTCTGTATTCATTTTATTCCAGTATGATTTGATGTAATACCAATAAGTTTCAAAACTTTTTTAAAGAAATTTTTTAAAATTTTTATTTATTATTTACCAGAGACCAAATAAATCAAAAAAAATAATTAGTCGATGTTAGGTCTGCGCCAACTCCACTAAATTGAATAGTTGAAGAACAATTCAGGCTTAAACTGTAAATAATAATCAATTTAACAAATAAAAATGACCAAGTAAGAACAAGTACAAAATAGTTTTTTAGTTTAGATTAATTTTTTTCTTTTTCAAAATTCCTTATCTAGATCAAGTCATTTTGCTAATGACGATTTTGTAATCGGATTTAAAATTTGAAATTTAAATTTTCTTGCCAAATTTTCACGATGCCCAATAGGAACAGTGAATTAATCTAATTTCAAAGTTATGTCATCATTGTTTTGAAAGTTTTTATTTTAGCCAAGCTAGTTGTATTCCGAACGTTCTTGGAACGCTCTTAACTTTGAATACAAATTTAAAAGCGTGCTTAGAAACTAATTTCAAAATTTCGAAATATTTTCTCTAAAGTTGCTTCTCTAAAAAAGAATACTAAGCGAATTCCTCTCTTGCTTACAAATTACAATTTTTATTTATAGAAAACTAAAATTCTAGAAGCTTTACAAACATCACCAAAATCGGCTTGTTCAACAAGCGAGCCTCAAAATTTTTGCTTTCACTTTTAACTGTACCCAGGAGTCAACAAAAAATTTTGTTTTCTTCTTAACTCAAGATAAAATCTTGGTGATAAACGAAAACACCCTTTTTTACGTGTTTTCTTTATCAGTAGGATTTTTCATTACATGTGCATTATTTTTCAAAAAATAAACCTGAATAAATTTTTTTTAAATTGCCTTAATTTTGTTTAATTAGAATTAAATTTACTTAACTACACTTTATTTATTTACACTTGGATTTAATTATTAATTATTTACGGCCCAAATGAATATTCAAGATATGAACGATTACAATCAACTGCAAGCTTACTCGAACAGAACTTATGCTTATTCAAACGGAATCTTGTTGCCAGTAAAGCCAGAATTCGTGTCAAGCTCGGTGCAACAAGCCAATCTGCCCTCTAGTCTCATGTCGCCCTCTTCTACGCCAAACGAAACTGAAAATCTCAGCCAAAATGAGCAATTTGTTCTACCAAATTTGAACACATTTCAAAATATGAACGATTTTTCCAATTTTCCAACCCTGACCAGCATTTACAGCTTTTACCATCACCACCACCAACAACAACAACAGCAACAGAACCAGTTTGAAAACGAGCTGCAAAACTATAAATCAACCGATGCTAGTCACAATCAAAACAATTACAACAATTTGCACTTGCCAACTAACTTCCAAAACAACCAATTTGGCAATCAAACAAATCCAGATAATTTATACTTTAATCTGGAACAGCAACACAACAATCACATTTATTCCAATCAACAAAATTCGGACAATTGTACAAATTGCTACTATACGGGTGAAAATGAGCCAGTGTGTGCCCAAAACCAGACTAGTTTGTTTGACACCTATCAGCGGAGTTCGGCAACGTTGGGTTCGTACACGAACCATCTCGGTGAACAGTCGTTGTTCAACAATTTTCAAGGCTCAGGCCCTTTGAACACTTTAGAGCAAATTAGTAAATACAAAAAGACAAGATCCATGGTAGGATCGAAGACGCTGGGTCATCAATTTGGTCAGCAAGTTGGTCAGCAGCCTCAAGTGCATTTGCATGAAAAATTGTCGTTGTCTCTCAATTTGAGCAATGACTTTCAGAATCAAAGTGAAAAAAAAAATTCCAATCAATTTAAACAATCGAAAAAATTCAAGGACCTATTTGAGCCTTTGATTGACTTGACCCAGCCGAATGTGACCACCATAATGCAGCGGCCTGTCGACATGGGTGAAACCAAACGCTACAAGCGGAGAAATTGTGACGATTTGGAGAAAAGAAGAACCTATTGTTGCAAGTATGAAGGTGAATTTTTTTTAATTTATTTTGTTTTATTAAATAAATAATATTTTTTGTTTTTTTTTATATCCAAGGCTGTAAAAAGTCATATACCAAAAGTTCTCATTTAAAAGCTCATGCCAGAATACACACCGGTGAAAAGCCTTATTTGTGCAAATGGCCCGGGTGCAAATGGCGATTTGCTCGCTCAGTAATTAAAAATTTATTTTATTAGTTCTAATTAAATTTTTTATTGAAATTTTGTCTTAGGATGAATTGACCAGACATCTCAGGAAGCATTCTGGTGACCGTCCGTATAAATGTGACAAATGTGACAAAAAATTTTCAAGATCTGATCACTTGCAACTGCATTCAAAACGGCATAGTCAGGGACCACAGCCGGAAAAATGCAAAAGTTCCTCGGTTTCTTCATCCATGTCAGCCTCGCCTGCATCGATGTCTTCAGCTTATGTTGCCTCGTCCTCATCATCATCGATAGTTCCGCTGGTTTTTTCAACATCACCAAATAACATTTCATCATCAGCATCTAGCGTCCTATCTTCAATGCCTTTAGTATCCAATATTTATGCGTCATGCTAAGTTATAGTTTAAGTTTTTTTTTTCGAGTCTCACAATAAATTTTAGTTTTGATATAAAATCGGAAGTTGGTTGAAATAGTATCAGAAATTGAAAGAGATTATTTAAATGTTATCTATTCAAAATTTTTAACTTATTTATTTTTAGTGTGTACAAGTGCTTGAGAAAAAAATGTTCCTACTTGTTTTAAATTATTTCCATTTCTTGAATTAAAGATTTTCCGAAGAATTTTTTTTTCTTAAACACTCAATTTATGATTTAGACTTTGATAATTATTGTATTTAACTTATGTTTTAATTCGAAAAATTTAAATGTTTATCCATTGAAGTATTATTTTAATTGTTCAGTTTGAAAATTTCAAAATCCCGCAAGTCCGGGTGAAAGTGTTTATTTTTTAGTGTACAAAGGGCGAAATGGTTTATAGTAATTCATACGGAGCCATGTTAATATTGTTTTTTTTTTAGTATTTTATAAAATAAACTATTTAAATTTTTTTGGTTTTTTAACTTTTAGTATTTATTTAATAAAACATTGCAATAAAAATTATTAAAAAATGGATTTTTTAGTATTTGATTTGATTTTTTAGATAATATTTTCATAATTTTGAAAATAATTTATTAATTAACAGTTATTAGTTTAAAATTATTAGTTAAATGAGTAAAATAAATAACAATTAAGAAAAAAACTGGAATGATAAATAGAAATAGATAACCCCTTTTTATACTTAACTAATCAAATTTGTATAGGTAGGAAGAAAAAAGATTTTATCTTAATTAAATTAAAACAGTAGACTGAATTCAAAAGGAGATAGATAACTTTGAGAAAATGCTTAATTTTTAAGAACCTTTTCTTCATTCAAAAATGGTTATCTACAAATACTTTCAATTCGCTGGATGTTTTAATTCGTCCATTAATTTTAATCAATAACTTTGCAGAAACCAATTTTTTAGCCTGCATAAAAAATTTTAAAAAATAGTATTAGAATTTTTTTAATCTTTTCTTCGGATTTGTTTAAAATAGTGGACGCCTAGTTTATGCCAAAGTCTCTAAAATTAAAGTTTCTTGGACTAAAATAAATGGACTATAGTTGGACTTGACTTAAGATTTGTAACTTTTGGACAACTTTGCTTTGCTATTAAAAAAATTTACTCAAATATAGCTGAATTGAAATGACAAAATTTAAAGAAGTTCACTTACCCTCAAATTAATTGCTTTTTACAAACAAGAATAAAGAAACTCGAATAAACTAGGGTTTAAGTACAGCATTATCTTGTTCGATATTGCAGCCTCATTAAAAGAAACACACACAGCTTTGGCACATGTAACAAACACCATCTCATTCATTTCATTACATTCTTAATTTACAGTGCATGCTCTAAAGATTTTTTTTAAGCTTTGATTACTGATACAAAAGAAATTTTACACCAGTTGTATTTCTACGAAAAAGTTACGCGTCCAGATCGCATTCAAAAACGACTATTTGACAAAAAAGTCACTATTATTCCCAAAGTTTAACAAATCCAGACATACCTGAAAGTACTCAAAAGCGAGATAGTTCAGAACATAACTTCACTAGACGAGTTTTTCGTTTGGTATAGAGATAATGAGAGAATGATAAATGAGGGTACCCCAGATGATCCAAATGTAATGTTTTGTCCAATGCATCAAATCGATCGCAACCGTGGAACAATAACAGCATTGCGTATATTCATGACTACAATCAAGCTGATATCTCAAGTAGAAGAAGATGGTAAGTTTTAACTTTATTTTAAATTTCTCTTAAATAAAAATTTATTTTAAACTTAAGTTTAAATGTTAGCAACCGATTCTACATACAAATTGGTTTGGAATGGTTATAAGGTTCTTCTAGTTGGCTCATGCGATAGAGGAAAAAATTCCATCCTTTTGGAATTGCAGTAACAATGTACGAGAAAAATCAAGACTTTGAATATCTATTTCAAGCTCTCAAAGAGACAGTAAAGAAATTATTTGAGCGTCATATTCAACCAATTGTTTTATTCGCAGATGGTGCAGAAGCGATTCATAATGGTTTCGCTAAAGTTTTTAACTTGAAAAACGGATAATGTGTTGGGCTCATGTCAAGCGAAATGTTAATACATGATTTTATCGTAATAAAAAATTAAAATAATATCAAAAATGATATAGACAGCCTATAACTTTCAATAACATAATCAATGTTTAAAAGCGCATCTAAATTTTTTATCGAAAAATGGACTGAATTAAACAAAGATTTTGCTTCCTATTTTGAGAGAACATGGATAAATTCTTCGATGAATAGTTGGTTTTATGGTAGATCACAAAGTCATCCAGTAATAAACAATGCACTTGAATCCCACAACAAAGTAATCAAAGATTTGGTCGAGAGAAAGTCTATGCCATTAGCAGACTTTCTTAAGAATATAAACGATGCTGTTCTTCAATTTTGGTCGTTTCAGCGTAATGACATCCGTTCAGATCTGAAAGTCTTTTCAAAAGAGCCCAATGTCACTAAAGACGACTTCAAAAGAGGTTTTGCATGGGAGATATTGTGACTAAAAGTTGTAAAGCAAAAATTTGGTTGTAAAACTTTCTTTTTCGTTCAACGCACACCGAAGGCAAACCAAGCATCAACATCAACCCAAACATCAACATCAACACTATCAGAAAAGAGAAAGCGTGGAAGACCTCCAAAAAAAAACGTTAAAGTAGATAACACAGTATTGGATGTAGATACATTCAAACCAATAGACAAAGAACACTGTAAGAATTATATTCAGATGTTAAATAAATGTGAGTGGAATAGTTATCAGCATTTCGTAGAAACTTTCCAAGAATTACGCTTTTTTCGTCCAAAAGACGACAATTGGCGCTTGAGCACATGTTCTTGTCCATCTTGGTTTAATTGCATATCGAGAAAGTTTATTTACTGAATTTCCAAAAGAAGCCTGGACAATAGGACTTGGTCAAGTTGCGAGCGTTGGCCGACTACGTTATATGCCAAAAGCATTAAAAAATTAAAGGTCAAAACCTTTTCATATTTAAAAATTTTTATTATATTTTCTTTCATATTAATTTTTTTGCTTAACAAATTATTTTATATTACACTGCCAAAAATTTTTTTTTACTTGATAAATTTTTTATTTTACATTGACAAATATTTTTTTAAATTGACACAAATCTTACTGACAAAAATAAAATTGAAAAAACATTTATTTAATTGTCGTTTATTTTTTCAGATTGACACTAGTATAACTGACGATTATACTAAAAATTTCAGGATAACTCCAAAATATCAAAAGTTATTAACAAAAAAAGTTATAAGTAATTAAAAACAAAAAGAACCTTAATTATCATAGTTTTGGAAAAATTATCATTTTTTAGTACTTATTGGTTTTATAACTTCTCAAAAGCTAGACGGATGAAAACAACCTATGGCTTATTTTAATCATAAAAAAAATTTCTACAAAATGATATTTAAAACTGCCAACATATATATGATTTCTTATGAGAAAAACCAAGGTCAAAGTCAGCGGTAAATTAATAAGGCAATTAATAGAGCAGAGTGGACAAATTTTGAAAAAAGTTTCAAAATAGATATGAATTTTAGAAACTAGAAAAAAAAATCTGTGACACCTCAAATTTTAACTTTTATGTCATTATTAGTTCATCATTTTTTTTAATTGAATTTTAGGACAACCATTAATAAGAAATAATACTCAGTTATAAGAAAAGAATTTGTCATAATTCTACTTAAACCTGTGTGAGACATTTATATTTTTATCAGACATTTAAATAAATTTATTTCATTAAATAAATTATTTAAATTCGCCAATCATCTATAAATTTTAAGACGTTTTGAAATTCAGTATAAATTAAAGAAAGATATCACCTTTTTTGAACAATTAAATTTAAAGATAATAACAAATTGTAACATCTGACATCATACTATTTTGGATCTCTTTTTTAAAACTATAATTAGACATTTAATTTCTTTTATAAATCAAAGAAATCAGCAATCATTTTTATTTTTAATTTTTAAATTATCTTAAGTTTTTTTTTTTCAGTTTGAATTTTTTTGATAACTATTTATAAATTGCTAAATCATCTATTTTCAGAAATAAGTTAAATAAAATTTAATAAAGGGTTTCTTAATTCAAACCTAAACTCATGCTACCTGATTTATCTTATTTTTTATCTAGGCAAAAATTTAATTTATATTTGAATATTCTGATTTAAATGGTGCAATGAACCTTTATACGCTTGAGACTTAGTTGTAAAAAATATGCTACAATACAACTAAATCATAGGTCTTGCTTAGTAAGCTTTATATTTCACTTGATCATACATTACTAATTCCCATACTCGATTCACTTACTCCAATTTAAATTATTTGACTGAAAAGTAATGGAAATGCTAATAAGAAGCTAAGAAGTTATAAACTTCATTAGGAATAAAAATAATCGTGTTTGTTGTTGAAATTGGCCTAAATGCAAAGAGCTTAGAAAAAAGTGTCCTCCGCAAAACGTTGCTTATTTTAGCCGCATTTAGGATGAGAACCCAATTTTTTTTAAATATTAAAATTTAGTCATCACGAACTAACAGTGTGTTAGAATCATGACGACATCTTCCCAAGAATTCTTATTTTCAAATTATTGGGTTAAAAAAAACTATTTCCCAATCTTTATGAGCATAAGAACTTTTTCGCATTACCTTTCAGAGATGTTGTTTACTTTTTGCCAAAGTGGAAAAATCTTGGGATGTTAAAATCCTAGTTCATCAGACTACTCTTTGCATTGAATGGTTTGATAGGAGGACTATTATTGGAGTTAATCAACTCAGAAAAACCGAATATACTTCTATGTTTTCTAAACCTTAAAGTGGATTCTTTCCCATTTTGTTTATTAACTCGGGCCAGTTTTGTATCCGAAATTCTTTCAGATTAAGAACGAGCCTCAGATGAAAGGCTTTCTTTGGACAAGGACATTCAGTTTTTTAAAAAGTTTTCTAAGTTTTCTACTTTTTAAATTAAAATAACAGTGTTCTTCGGTAAACTTGATTAAAAAAATTTCTGAGATTGGAGAGGAACATTTTTTTGAGCAGCATTAATGATATTTTTGAGATTTGTTCATTTACCTAATCGATTTTAGTAAGAAAACTTATTTTTTGGTTTGAGGTCCTTAGTAAATCACGATAAAGTACCCAAATGCTATTTTGAAATTTTGAAAACTCGAAGACTTAAATATTAAAATGCTCTACTAAAATATGTGCTTCGATTGGAAAATGATCACTCAACATTTCGTGATCAGACAAAACTTTGATGTACAGAGTGATGATGGTAACAAAAAAATACGGTAGACCTAACAATATTAAATTTAAAATTTAATGATTGTTGGTATTCTGTCATAATACAGTTTTTTAGTCAAGAAAACTAAAAAAGAAATTCTTAATGGTAAAAGGATAAAAGGGCTTCTCAGTATTTGACCAAATACTCAGGACAAAAACAATTTTCATTTTTAAATAAATAATTTACTTAAAAATTTATTTATAGACTAAAAGGATATGGGGCAATATGCAAAAAAATATTTTCATTAAGATTTTGACGAGCTTAAAAATATCAAAAATTTGAAAACCGGAGCTTTCTAAAAATACGTATTTAAGCTCAAATTTATAATTAATATTACATTTAAAATGATCATTTCATCGTCGATTTTTAAGATTTTTTTTAAACGGTCTAAAAAAAGAATAGCAACTAAAAAAATGTAAGATTGAACATTTAATTATGAAATTAATTGTATAGCCCTTAAAAACAAAAATTCATGGATTGCTGCTGTTTGAGACCCCCAATTGTCCTTGTGTCATTGGGACATCGACGAGAAAAAACTTTCTGAACCTTTTTTCAGCGTCAAATAAATATCAAAAATTTAAACGCCACCTAATTTCTTTTCTAAAGATATTTTTATTTAAGTTTAAAAAACGGTTTCTTAAAGCTTAAAAGCTTTTAATTATTTTAATTTCTAGTAGAGAAAATAAAATCAAATGTATAAATGAAAATTAAATTAGCTAATTTTTATTTTTATTCGGTCTCAGCTAAAAATTTTTTGTCATTTGCTATAATTGAAGGATAGTTATTTTCCTTATTTAGTAAAAAAACTTTAAAATTGACCAAGAAATGACCATTTTAAGTATAATATTAATTATAAATTTGAGTTTAAATATGTATTTTTAGAAAGTTCCAATTTTAAAATTTTTGACATTTTTGAGTTAAGCTCGTCAAGATCTTTCAGAAAATGCGCTAAATTTCAAAATTTTGATTTTTTTGCAAATTCACAAAATAAAGGGTCTATAACTACAAGAAATCTTTAGTTTTAGATATTTATAATTAAAATGTAGATAAAAATAGTATGCAATTTTTACCTTAGCATAATTTGGATGGAAATTCAACTATAAATTTTGAGAAAATTAAACCCCTCTTATCTTATTTTAATTTTTAGTTTCAAAATTTCAAAATGCTTTAGTATTGTAAACAAAACATCGCAATCAAAAAATTACAAAAATTTTAAAGAAAACAAATCTTTAAAGATTGTCATTACACAATCTTCAAAGTCTAGTTGCAAAGTTTTTGGAGCAGAGCATTCATCAATTCATTTTTTTCTGATACTAAATTTGATTAAAAAACATTTGAAAATCTTTAATCCTTCAAATTTTAACTTATTATTTAGGACGATTTTATTATTTTATCTTAAAAAAATTGAAAATAAATTTTACTAAAAAAATTAAATAACAATTTATTTATAATAAATTTAACAAATCCAACTACAAAAATTAATATAAACAAAAAAACTTATAATAATATGAGATAAACAATAAATAGATTGAAAAGACGACGAATTACTCCCACCATAAACTGAATGTAAGGCCCGTGCTTTGTTCTCTTAAATAAAATTTTAATAATTTTCCTTTTAATTATTTTAAAAATATTTACTTAAATGAACCGTAATTTTTTTTTTCAAAGGCGAATCGGAAAAAGAATCAATGCACTGATAAGAGCCTTCATCACGTTTGCTTTCAATATACACAGTAAGAGTATGCATCGATAGACCATCACTCGTAACTTTGTATTTTACCAAAGGTTTCGCTTGACGTTCTATTTCACTTTTTTCCTGGATAAATTCATCTAAACCGAATGTTTGACTCTCTAATTTTTTATTAATTCTATCTGAAACGTAAAGCTGTAGTCCTTTGGACAGCTCAGTTGTGGTCTTATTAGTATCCATAAAATACCAATCGATTTCTTTTGTGTTAACTTTACATGTTAAATTTACCAAATCTCCAATATTTACATTTAAAACTTCATTTTCATAGCTTGGTTCGATTGTATTTCTATACTCATGGTGGTTGTAATAATCCCGGATCTTCGGTTGCTTTATATGACTCGATTTGGTAAACGAGTCACTGTGGTACCTGTTTAAGCTTCTGTATCGTTGATGTTCCATGTTCATTTGATTCATCAGCTCAATGTCGTGCTCAGAATAGTGACATCGTTTACATCGTCTTTTTTTGGCAATCTGTGATTTATGATCTGAATTCGGTATATTGCGATTTTTAAATATTAATCTCGTTGTGTCCAAAATGTTTTGTTCATGGCTTGCATTAAGTCTAATAGTGTCGAAACCCATTAAAGTTAAAATAAAAATTTCAATCAAAATTTTCATCTTGAACATGGTCGAATATGCTTCGGAATTTTTACCAATTTTTTTTCATTTCAAGACTGCTTTATACTGTTATTTATCAACATTTTTTTAAAAAAGATATTGATCTAAAAAAAAATAAGAAGATTACATTTTGAATAAAGATTTATTAAGGCTTTGGGCATCAATAAGTCAAATATGTTCTAGAGGCAATTGCGTTCTTTTGAGTCTAATGATCCGATAATTAGAATTAGTTGCAAGTGCTGGCAAAACGGATAGAACACAAACAAAGCATTTTGGGCCGGAAACTATAAACTATTTTAAATAAATTGAGTTTATTTTTTTTAATTCTTAATAAAAATTGGATTTTTCACTTAAACTAAACAAATACATCCGTTTGAAGGTATTGGGAGTTCAAATTGCATTTGCCCGAGTTTCAATCATCTAAATAGCTCTCGGGATTCTATTTCTTCGAGAAATTTTAAATCACCCTTTTGTTAAAATTACTCTAAAGGAACTAGCTACTTTATAAAATTCGCTAAAGAAAATGAAAAAAAAAAGGAATTGTAATAAATTGTAATGTATAATCCATGAGGCCAAAAATGACATTAATTTAAACTATTTGCATTAATTTATTGATTTAGGTACTCTTATTTGTTCGAAAATTTTATTTATTCTTACCCTGAAAATTTGTAAAAAAATAAGTCTGACTGTCTTTTTGTTTATTTGATATGTTTGAACTCGTGACATGGCCATAGATAAATATCCTGAGCACTTCCCTAAAAAATATAGTTCTTGTTGGTAAGACTAATTTGTTTAAGATAAATTTCGTGATATTTTTCTTGAATTATGTGATTTCTTTAAGTTCAATAAACTAATTTGGTACATGCTAAATTGGCAATTTTTTATCCAAAAAATAAAAATTAAAAATTGGCCAGTTTGAAAATTTATTTTATTAATTTTACTAGATTTTAATCTAATTCAAAGCTCAGTCTGTTTTTGATACGCGTGTTTGTCCTTTGGCAAGTGATATTAAGTTCTAGTTATTATTGTTTGTGCTGATCAATATCGAAAACCGATAATTGAATTAGGCTTTGTTTTGAAATTTCATCCGCACATGAAAAATAGCCTCAAGGAGCCAAAAATTTTGAAATGAAAATATCTTCAAATAGAGTGCAACTGTTGCATGTTTTCAATAAATAATTTTTCAAAAATAATTTCTTGGAAATTTAAAAAGTGCGTTTTTACTCAAGTATCGATTAAATGAGGAGCAAATACACCTGATTTTTAATATTTACTTTTATTTGAGATCAAAAAAAAATTAAATGCGAAGAGCCAAAAATTTCAACTAAATAATTAATCATGGCAACAGACACAGATTTCAAAGCGGCTCGTATGAAAATCTTAAAAGATCAAAATTTTGAATGAAATATGCTGTGCTGAACAAAAATAAAAAATAAATTTTCTATCAGTATCGCACCAAAATTACTTTCCTCAGGCTATTTTTCATTAATAAAATAAGAATGATTGCAATAAACTGGAATATCTAGTTAATGGAATAATAGATTAATAATCTAATTAGGCCTAAATAAGTAATCGTTGCGAGTTAACCCCTTTAATTGATCCTAAACTAGAGTCTTCAGCGTTTAGGACTGAGTGTCATTTGGCAGATGAGACCTAAAATGTCTCGAAAATTTAATGGTCTTTTATTAGAAAAAAACTTTTCTTTTTTGAAATTTAATCGATTTCTATTTTTATTTTAAATCAAAATATTAAAAAGTTTTAAATGAGCTTTCAAAGTAATAGCGAAGCAAAATTATTTACACAGAATTTAAATTAAAAAAAATTTAAATTTGAAAAATGAATTTATAATTTCATATTGAGCAGACTTATTTTTTTTCCGAAAAATTTTTCGCAGAAAATTCTAAATTATAGCTCTCTAATTTATTTTTAAATTAATACAAATTTAAATCATATTTCTTTTCGATACTAGTCGCATCAATTATCTCATTCTAGACCTGAATATATAATTTAACCTAATTAAATACTAATCTTCTAAAAATAGTTTTAAATTATTGCCTTAAATTTTTAATTTAAAAAAAAATCTTTATTATTTTTTGATTAAAATTTCTGTTGTTTTTGTTTTTTCTAGACAAGGATCTTTGGTCTTATCAAACCAATTTCAAGATTTTTCGAATTTGTTTATCTTACGACCGTCTTTTTATCATAAATTTCGATCAAAATTCAACCTCAAGTGGATATAATATATATTCTTAAATACCAAGATTTTAAAATCACTGACTGACAAGTCCTTTACTTGGCTCTTAGAAAATCTTGCTATCAATATACACAAAAGATTTCAAAACAAAATCTAAAATTCAATTGCCAAAACTAATTTTTCACTAACCCGGATGCCAAGACTAGTTTATCTACTTTTAACTATGAAAAGCTTAATATTTTTTGCATAAAATTTAACTTTATCTTGGAAACACTTCTCATCGAATAAAAAAATTTGATTGATTTGATGAAGTTTATCAGTGAAAATTAGGTTAGATAGAATCAACCTATCAATCTAACCCATAGTGATAGAGACACTTATTGCACAATAAAATTTCACTTTATGCTTGGCTAGATGCTCAATTAACATTTACTTAGATTCATTACTTAATGAATATTTAGTCTCAAGACACCTATAGTCTTGCTCGACATTTGTATCTTCACTCCGAGCACACTAGTCTAATTTTAACAAAATTAAACTTAAATCCCTCAAAGAGTAACTTTCAAGTCCCTCGAAATTAAATTCTCACTAAGCATCCCTTGCTTATGGCCAAATCATTTAATAGTCACAAAATAGAGGTGGTTCTTGCCTGAAAAAAGCTTAATTAAAATAAATATTTGACAGTAATTGTGGTCTAAAAAAGGTAATTTTTAAAAAAATATTTATGCCAAACAAAAGCTGATTAATTACAAATAGAATTAGAAGAGTTTGTAAGCTTGGTCTCAATCAAATTTAAAAGGCAGTTGTGGTGTGATTTGGAGCTCGAGAAGCGCAAATTATTTGAGATGAATTTCTTCGTGATCTCTGGCACTAAAGGAAGAATATTGCATGCCAAATCTGGTTCTTATACACTTGATTTTGATTGTATATTTGTTTATAATTAAATAATTTGATTGCTTGCGTTAATAATTAAAAATTTCCAATTAAAAAGTAAAATTACCTGATTTTCAAGCTCGAACAACTTATTATTAAGTCCTAAATTCAAAAAATAAATATTTAACTCATCGACAATATTTGTCTTAAAAAAAAACTCCAATTAAAGTTTTAGAAGGACCAACGGCGCAAAATCTAGTCTGACATGAACAAAACCTTATCTTGGTAAATTAAATTATCAATAGTTATCGATTTTTAGTCCAATAATAGAATAATTAAAATCCCATAAAATAAGTTTGAAAATATTTTCTTTTTACAAAGTTTATTTTTTTGTTTAATAGAAGAAAAAGATGAATTTTTATCAAAATTAATTTTCATCGATTGCATGAATAGATAAATTATGGTTTGCTCTCGAACTTTACTGATAAGAGCGCTATCTTTTGCCGATTTTTGCCTATTTAATTCAAACAATTAAAACTTAATCCTAGACCCATTTCATTAATAAACTCTTAACAAAAGAGATTCAACTTGGTCAATTCATTTTCTACGTATCTAAATCATATAATTTCAAGAAAAAAATTTTAATCACAAAAAAACAGGTCGGCAAAAAAAATAAAATTGATCTAAAAATAAGGTAGTAATTTTCAATTGACAGCTTCTATTGACATAGCTTCTTTAAGGATTTATGAAAATTTTATTTTTATGGGATAAAAAATTGAAATTAACTCAATCTTAAAAAAAAGAAACCCAAAAATCAATTTATATTAATTTAACTAGTTCGATTGATTTTTACTTATTTGGGTCACTTTGCCGTGAAAATTTAGCTCATTTAAAAAATTCCAGTTTTCTGCTATTTTCGATTTTAACCCTAAATTTTGAATTCAAAAAAATCAATTCGCAATAAATAATAATTAAAAATTAATTAATATTTTTTGATTAATAATGAAATAAGTTTTTTTTTTCTTTAAAAAAAATAAAATCTTATTTAATAATTCTGGTAGATTTTAGTGCCCGCTATGAGCACTTCAAGGACTGGATTATGTGTCTTTTTATAATGGTTTTTTTGTTGTTGATCAATATGAATATAAATTGAGTCCAAAAAGTGGCAAATTAAATACATAAAACCAATATGCTCGATTCAAAGCAAATAGGAACAATAAATAAGCCAAATTTATGCCAAAATCAATCGAAACAATTAAAGTAAACTCTAGTTATTTTTTTAATAAGAATATAATGATATAGTCTAAAAAGTTTTCGATTGCAATTGTTTTGACTAAAAAATCTATTTGTCAATTCACAGTATTGATTTCAATTTCGGGTCAATTCTAATCTATATAATCTGACTCGCTTACTTGAACAAAATATTGGAATAATTTTAATTTAATACTAGAAATATCCGAAAACTGATAAAATAATTTCAAAACTGATTTCGCCATGAATATTGAGATAAAT
The DNA here is from genome assembly GCA_010279815.1 of Brachionus plicatilis. Classification (NCBI taxonomy): domain Eukaryota; kingdom Metazoa; phylum Rotifera; class Eurotatoria; order Ploima; family Brachionidae; genus Brachionus; species Brachionus plicatilis. The sequence goes on along the minus strand of QEOQ01000640.1, from coordinate 624,385 downwards.
TCAAGAATGTTTTTTTATTAATCCTAGAAGTCAACTCATATTTCATCGCGATAAATCAATCTTATAAAATTTCACTTGACTTCTTCCAAGGTGCTCGCAAAATGTTGCAATTTAATTTGATTGTTGATGTGTCAAATTAGGAAGAAAAATTGGTTTTTTTGAAAGGTACTCGAAAATTTATCATACAATTTGAATGAAAATCAACTCTCAATTTTCTTGAATATGCTTTTTATTTCTTTATCTTTATTAATGGAATCAAACTGTCAAAAAAAGAATGCAAATTACTGAGCTTGAGTATTTAGTGGAAAAATTGCTTGCATAGATTAGACAGTCAAAGATATGATAATTAATCGGTATTCACTCGATAAAAGATTCCAATTTCCTTTTAGTAAAATAGTGAAGAATTTTTTTCTAAAGGGAATTATTAAATTCTTAAATTATTCATTTATTTATTTTCTAAAATGTATCGCTTTAGACTATGAAAAATTGTCATATAGATTATTAAAAAAAAGAATAAATTAAACACAATATGTCAATTTGATATCGAGTAATTTCTTAAATATTAATTGTAGAGGCTATTTAAAGAGAAGAACAAAAAATACCAGAATAAATTAAAAAAAATGTTCTGTAAGAGTGATCAAATCTTAATATCAATCAGACACCCTTAAGCAATTTGAAAGCTAATTTTTAAATACTGAAATCCGGTATGGATATCATTTGAATTCCTCTTTCTTAAAATAATAATTTCAAAATCATTATCGATCTAGCGTTTGACAATACGGTCTGTCAAGAACTGATCAAAAATTTTTGATCCCAAAAGACTGCATAAATAAGTTACTTTTAAATTTTTATAAAAACTAAGTAAAAATAAAAAATAAATATTATTTTTGAAGAGAATAACCAAAAAGCGAATTGACACCCTTTTTGACTAGAAGCCCAAATTATATCCAAATTTTATTTTAAAATTAATTATTACTTAATTTCGGCATTTGATTATAATCCTGTGACAAAATTAGGAAAATGCATATTAAATTTTATTATTTTTGTTCTCTTTTTAGTGGTATGTTTTAGGCATATGAACACGTTTTAATTACTACAAATACCTTTTTACCAAAGCCATTAAAGTATTAAATTATCTGTTTTTTTTTTTGAGATCGTTTATATCCAGAATAGAAACGTCTATCAATAGAAAATACGATTTATTCTATCATTTCTCTAGCTAAACTATATTATTGATAATAAATACGAATTTAAAATCAGAGCCTACTCGAATTAGCTTCGATCCATTTGATACCATTTGATACTATTTATAAACAACAAAAAGATCTATTTTAAAATATTACACAATTGTGTTTCATGTGAATAATAATAATCTTATTAGCCTAAATAATTAAAATGTTGAATAAATACAAGGGAACATTTTGTTTCATTCGAGCAAATCAATTATTTATTTAAATTTGAAAAAAAAGATTAACTAAGATTTTTCTGAGTTAGAATGCTAACGAAATTTTGTCAAAATTGTTTTTTTACATAATTTTAACATGAAATTATTTGTCTTAGTGGAAAAAAACAAGCATCTTAGTGTAGATTAAGTAAAGCCGAATTTAAGTTCCATGTCATAAAATTTTATTTAATTAATGCCAGGCAAAACATATAGCGAAATGATTGATTACATTTAAAATTCTAAAATTCAAATTTTTTGCATCATCAAATATTTTATGTGAAAAAATTTCAATTTCTTTATTTGATGAAATGATCAAAAGTCGACACATTAATAAAACCGTTGATCTTAATAAGAGATACAATCAGCAAATAAAATATTTACTTTGTATTTTAATATTTTATTTAAAAACAGTCATAAATTCGGTCGGATACTTCCAACAATACCTCTTGCCTAACACAACTATTATTAATTTTGCCTATTTATTTTAAGTTTCATTTATTGCTTACTATTTTTCATTGAACTTGTTTGAGCTAGACAAATTAATCAATCTAATTACGCCTTTGTTATCATTTTGCGAATATTTTCTATAGTCCAAAACCAAAAAGAATGAGGAAGTTGTCTTAATCTAGATTCATTTATCAAAAGTTTTTATGCTGCCAACATAAAAATCCAATAAAAGCTACTAAGAATAACGACTGAAAGAAAAAGGTCAAATACTTGGCATTAAAATTCCAAGATTCTTTTATATTAATTAAATATTAATTATTTTTATCATTCACATTTTTTGCTTCAAACTATATTTTGTGGTAAATAATAAAAATTTAAATATAATGAAATTATATTTACGCTCGACATTTTTTTTCTCATATCTTAAATTTAATAAGTAACAAGAAAATTAATCATCCAACTTACTTTTACTCTGAAGATTTCTAAAATTTTCCGCTTGCATTCAAAATTAGGAGTAGGAAAAAAAATTTTTTTTTGTTAGCTAGTCATTTATTTGTTGATTTCTGATTATTAAGGTACCATTCAACATTTAGTCATATTATTATTATTTATTTATTATTTAAAAGACCACTATACCGCAGTAACTCCTTCTCCTAAAGCTACAAGCTACTATTTCAGAAAAAAAACTTTTTTGGTGATGATAAAAATAATTAATGCAAAAAAAAATGTTCGGATTAGTTTTGATTATTTTTTTATTTTTTTTATTCATTGAATGAAATATTTTACAAAATTTTAATTCAAAAAATGAAATAATTAAATAGAAGCCTTAAAATGTGTCTAGTATTTAGAAAAAATTCCCAAAAAAGGAAAAGCATTATGATGGTTAAATAAAATATTAGATAAAATGTCTTCTCATGCTTGATATAATTCTTTTAGAAATAGCCTACGAAATAAATCAGTAAATTGTATTAAAAAGAAATAAATTTGAATAACTTATAGCGAAATATCTTTGAAAAATGTTAAATAATTTCGAGTCTTATTTCCGATTTAAGTCAATCAAAAAATTTACTTCAAGATTTCCAAAAATTTCCTACTTTCATTTTCCTTTTTAATTTTAAAACTCAGTTTGAATTTGTGTTTTTAAATAATTATTAAAAATCGATTATAATTTAACGCAAGTTTACTCTTATAGCAGCTATCTTAAAAATTAAAAGGCTCAATAGGTTGTTAAATTCGATTAAATTATCGTTTATTTGGAATTAAAAATTCTTCTTAATGGAAAAATACAACAGAAAGATAGTTTTAAAATAGCGAAAAGAAAACAAGACTAAGAGGAAGAAATTTACTAGTTCAATAAAAAATTAATTGAGCAAGCATCATTTGGCGAATGTTTGTTTTAAAAGCTTAAAAATATCACTGCTGCACTTCAAACTAATGGTTTTTAAAATGATACTAAACAAATAAATAAACTAAATTTTGGATAAAATATAAGAATACGGCTAAGCTTTATTATCTAATCTAATTTATTTCATTGATACGTGGGTAAATTAGTTCAAAAATAAAATAATATCTTGAAAGAACATGTGTTAATCATTAAATTTTGATTTTCCAAAAATACGATCGATACCATTTATCTAAAATTTTTTGATCAAAAAATTTCAATTGAAAATATTGAGACCAATTCTAATTTATTAAAAAAAATGATGTGCAACTTTTCCAGAAAATTACTAAGTCCATTGTAAAATTTAAATCACACTTTTTACTAGTTGAAGTTTTACAAAGCTTGGTCTTCTGAAATAGAAATTTTTGAATATCGAACTGACCTCATCAAGAACCTTCTTAAGATCAATTTTGATTAAATTATTAAAATAATTAGTTATCTACTTATCAAGCAAATAATTTTATTCATTATTAAAAAATGTCAAAATAGCCACTTCCATTAATTGATAAAAAAAGAAAAAAATTTCATTTGGTTTTCTAAATATAAGAAATCTTGATACAAAAAATTAATATTTAGTATTGAAAATATTCAAATCAAGCATAAACTGACTTATTTTGAATAAAAACATTTTTTGTAATTTTTCAATTTATTAATGCTAAATTTTGATTTTACTAGAATGCTTTAATTTGTGGTAAAAAAAAAATCATCTTTATTATTTTCACCTAATCTATTTGATTTATTGAATATGGCTTTATATTATATAAATACTTAATGCTATTAAAAATTTAATATTTCAATTAAATTGCATTATTTTAATCTAGTTTTAATTAGGAGCGTTTTTTTTGCGAAACATGATTCGAATTTTGCAATAAAAAGAATCAAAAAATCAATGATTTTGGGATTTTTAAAAATTGTTTTTAGATAAATTATAAGATATTTTGGAAGCAATCAAAAATTTCATTCTAAAATTCATCAGTTTTCGATTACCATTTGTTCTATATTATTCAATGATAATCATAGAAAAAAAATTTAGATTTTGAAAAAATTTCTTTAAAAAATACTTTATTTAATAATCTTTTTTTAATTAAAATATTTGAAATAATAAAATTTTATAATATATAGATTAGATTTTTGTTGCTCTTGATGTTTTGACGAAAATTAGTTTGACTCTAAAATTTATTTGAATATGGTTGAAATAACTTTATAAAAAATTGCTTAAAAGCCATAAAGTTTTTTGGTGTTGACGATAAGAGCCGAGTTTGATGTCATTGTTTATAGAATTGTTTTCGAATAGACTTTTAATTTTTGAAAGTACAAATTCATCTTGAATTTGTGAAGTAATTAAAATTCTCAATTTCATTTTTCCAATGTTAATTGTGATCAAATAAATCTTAATCCCAATTGTCTGTGATACAAATGTTACTTTTTGCTTCATTAAAGTAACATTTAAATAGTTTTTTGCAAATTAAGAGTGTAATTTTCATTGTTATCATACAAACAAAAATTGGCTTTTTAGTTGCCAAAATATTTACTTGGTCGATAATCTCCTAGATTTACAATAATCCTTTTGCTTTCAACTTAAAACTAGCCATGGGTTTTTCTTCTTGATAAACTTCTAGATATGATCATGAAGGTATATAAAGCTTCGAAAGATACACATTTAAAAATTAAAGAAGTTTTTTGTTTAATTTCAATCACAAAATATATAAACATGAAAAATAAGCTTAGGTTTAATAAATTTTCTATTTTTAAACAATTAAAAAAATCTTCTTATTTTATCGACAAAAAGATAAATTCTTTTTTTAGATTAATAAAACTGTTTTCTTTATAAATATAGCCATCATAAGAAATTGTTTTCACAAATTTTTATAAAACGATCCAAATATGAATAAGAATTTATCCGGTCTTATTCTTATATTATTTTATTTAGGAGCAATAAAGTCAAAGTTGTTCTACATTGAAGTTAAATATCCACTATTGGTAAAACATGCAAAATCGTTAATTCAGCTTATTGACTTAAAATATTTATTTAGAATGCGTCCAGTAATCAAACAAAAGTAATCGAACTGCCACTATGGCCTGCTCCAAAATTCATCAAGGACACTTCAAAGGGTCTGCTGGTTCTTAGTCAAAATTCATTCAAAATGACCACTAATTTGCCCCAATCTTGTGATATAATGGAAGAAAATATAAAGCTTTACACAAACATATTTTTTCTTCCTAAATTTGAGCTTGATCCGATTATAAGTGACACCGATGTTGCTTTGAACGAGCTAAGCTTTGAAATATCTGACCAGTTTTGTCCTGGCTACCCAAATACTTCTATTGATGAAACTTGTAGGCTTTTAAATTATAAAAAAGATAAATTATAAAATTATTTACTCAGATGAGCTATCTGTAAAGCCGGGTGTGTCAATAATAAAAGCTAATAGTGTATGGGGCGCTTTGAAAGGCCTGGAAACTTTTTCGCAATTAACTTTTATCAATGAGGATAATAAAGTAAATCTAAAAGAAAATAAAAATTTTATTAACTAATTTTATCTTTTAAAAATTTTAAGTTATCAATTAAAGATTCAATTGAAATAAAAGATTCGCCTCGGTTTTCGTACCGGGGTATCTTGTTAGATACAGCTAGACACTATATACCAGTTCCGATCATAAAAAAACAGCTTGATGCCATGTCATATAATAAATTCAACGTGTTCCATTGGCATATCGTTGATGATCAGTCATTTGCCTTCGAGTCTTTTAAATACCCAAATTTAACCCAAAAGGTAAATTAGTAGTTTTACACTTTTATTTTAAACATTTTTTAAAATTAAGGGCAAATATGGAGATGCTCATGTTTACACTCAAAAAGACGTAAAAGAAATAATCGATCATGCTCGTTTGCGCGGAATCAGAGTAATCCCCGAATTTGATTCACCTGGTCACGTTGAATCGTTTGGTCGAACTTTTCCTCGTAAATTTTTTTCTTCACTCTTTGAAATTAAAATAAAAATTTTCATTAAATTAAAATTTTTTTTAATTTTTTCTAGAATTTATCACTGTTTGTTGGGTGGGTGGTAAACCATACCAGGCAATTTATTCAGTACATGGCAAGGCCGAAATTCTAAACCCGACCCTTGAGGGTATATATCCAGTATTGAAAGAGGTTCTATCGGAATACAAAGAAGTATTCCAAGATGAATATATTCATTTAGGAATGGACGAGGTTTACTACGACTGCTGGAAATCAAATCCGAACATCTCTGAATGGATGGCTGAAAGAAACATGACTGATTATCATCAACTAGAGACTTATTATAGCTCGAAAATTTTACAAATTGCCAAAGATCTAAATAAAAAAGTAACTGTTTGGCAGGATGTGTACGACAATGGAGTTCGTCCTGAAAAAACGACCCAAATTCAAATATGGAAAGATGAGGCTATCGGTTTTTCTAAGTGGTCAGACTACTTAAATGACATAACTTCAAATGGCTACCCAGTAATTCTATCCAGTCCATGGTACATTAATTTTGTTAGCTATGGCTTTCAGGAATGGTACAAACATTATCTAGTTGAACCCATGGCAAATTTTACAGGTTTGAATTAAATATTTATCCACAAGATTGATTCTATAAAGATAAAATAAAAGGTGATGCCGAACAGGCAAAATTGTTGAGAGGAGGTGAAGCTTGTTTGTGGAGTGAGTATGTCGATGGTGCAAACATAGAAGCGAGATTGTGGCCGAGAGCTTGTCCGATTGCTGAGAGACTGTGGAGTCCGTCAGATATTAATGATCCAGAAGAGGCAAAATTCAGATTAGATGAACAAAGGTGTAGATTACTTAGAAGAGGAATTCCAGCTTCACCCATACTTAATGGCTATTGTGGCGATTATGAGTACGGAATGAAGAAAAGTGTCGTCTTTGAGCCGGAATTCAATTATGACTGGCTAAAGAGCGAAAACAAAGTTCCGAATACAAATGAGTCTTTAAAATTAAAATTAAATAGATCCTTATTTTTAATACTCATTTTTATCTATCATTTTTGAACATTTAGGTTTGTTATTTTTTTATCACAATTTTTCCCAGAATAAATGTTTTTTTAAATTGAATTCTAATTTATTTTAAAAGAAGTAAGCAGTTTATTTTAAAATTAAAATTATATTAAAAATAATTTATTTAATCAATTTCTAAAAATATTTCAAATTTAGACGTAATCATGTTTGTTCAATAAAAAAAAATCAAATTTATAAATTTTTTTCGGAAACCATAACAGTGTAGGTAAATTAAATAAAAGTTTTCTTTTAAATTGTTGTTGCTGAAAAAGAGAAAAAAAATTTTAGAAAAAAAAATGAATAAGTTATTAAGGTCGTTTTTAAAGAACATGAATACAAAAAAGATGACGGTATCTTACAAAATAGTTTTTTTATTTAAACTAGTATTATTAAGTAATTTATAATTGTAATAAGAAAAGCAAAACGAAATTATTAATTGTTACTATTTTGATTAAAAAAAAACAAAAAAAGTTAAATCAAATTCTAAATAGAAAAAAGTTTATTCAAAAACTTAAGATAAATTCTACATAAAAACAACATTTCAACAATACTTAAAATGTTTTACTAATATTTAAATAAAAAAATTAATTTTTTTGTTGATAATCAGTTCTAAGCTGGTTTTCCAATTCTAAAGCCACATAAACTCAACAATAATTAAAAATAGAAAATTTTTGAAGTTTTAATCTCTTAAAAGATTTTAATTTTAGTTATACTATAAATTTTGCAGAATAAAAAATGACTGATTCTCAAGCAACTGAAAAACTGAACTTACACCTTCCTAAAAAATATGAATCTAAAGTTTTTACAAGATTCCATACATCACTATGGAGTTCAATCGATTAATTGATATTTTAATTCAAAATAAGCAAAATTGAATTCAAAATTAAAAAAAAGTTTAGTTAAAAAATTAAAATTTTATTGTTTTAATTTATTCAAAAAAAATTCTTTTAGAAACGAATAAGAAGAATAATAAGAAGAGAAAATTAAAAAGAAATAAAGCAGAAGAAATTGTGCAAAATCACAAAAAATACATTAAATTTGCTTTAAAGTTCATTTACAAATAAAGATGTAAAGTTTGGTTGATTTTCCTAATTATCTAGAGCAGAAATCGTCCAAATTTAATTTGTTTTAAAAAACTTTAACCTTTATTCTATGGCACCCTGTGAAAAAAATTGCTTCTACACAGTAGCTCTAGTTCAATTTCTGTTAATTTAAATCTTCTATTCAAACATACATTTATTAGAATCTTTTTCAAAAAACGCATTTTTATTCAGCTTATTATTAGGAATTTTTTAATATATGATTTAAAATCTTTATTTAAATAGAGGAATCGATTTCTTTTAAGATTTTAATAGCTTTTCCTCAGCAATTATCTTAAAAAATCTTAAAGCCGTCAAAATATTTCCTTTAAAAAATTGAGCTTTTTAGTTTATTTATTGATCAAAATAATAAAGCTTTTCTTAGAATTTCAGCTAAAATTTAAAAGCAATATTTCACTAAAAGCTAAAAAATAATCTCTCGGTTATTTCTAAAGGAATTAAATGAATCCTAATCTAATACTCATACTGCTTCTTCTCCTGATTTTTGACCTTTATTGAAAATTGGTTAAACATAAATGTGATCAAATTGAGATAAACCCAAATTTCGGATAGATAAACATACGACTAATAAATTATCGAGTTTTGATAAAGTTTATTTTTTAAATTATGATTTATTTAGCTTTATAAATTAGTGATAGTTTTATTTAGTTATAAATGCCGATAAAGAAATTAAATTAAAATGAGCAATTAAGAATAAATGTAACCAAAATATATTAATTATTTAAATACCTGAAAAACGCTTAAATTTTTTTCTCACTTTTTAAATTTTTTTTCATTATCATAAGTTGAGAATTCGACAAATAGCTCTGTTGGAAAAAATACCTAATCTAAGAATATTTTTTTTGTTTATAGTAACTCAAGCCAAAACGGCAATTTTATGACATAATTTATGATTTTGGTTACTAGAACAAATTTGACTTTTAAGATTCCTAATTCTTAAATTAAAGCTTTCTTAATTTTTTTAATTAATAAATAAACATTTTCTAAAACAGTTTTTATTTTGGTTTATAATGCAAAATGACCTCGGACCGTTCGTACAGAAGATCGAGCAGTATTCTAAGTTCTAGCAGTGCGAACACCAAAAATGCCTCGGACATATCCAAGTCCGACGAACTTAGCGAAGCTTTGCGAAACCAAAAAATAAAACAATTTAAAAATTTAATAAAACTTGATCAGCTGCAGAACCCGTCCCAAATCGCAGCACTCAACAATCTACAAGACTCCGATCTAAAGGACCTGAACAATTTCATAGACCAATATTTAAACAATTGCCTGAGAGAAATAGACAACACCGATTCTGTATTTTCGGTGGCCATTAACAATCAAAACATCCAGAATAATTACACCATTAAGCTTGAATCATTGAACCCGCTGGATTTTTTAAAAAATGGCCTAAAATCCGGCACTCCTCTTTTAATTTCGCTCAAAAACGAGCCCAAAGACAACTCTATGACCAATTCACTGTCCAGTCTTCCCAAAATTTCCTCTCCAAAATCCTCAATTGTAAGTATGAGCAAATTTCAAGCATCTCAACTTCCGCCAGTACCCATTCAACAGCCCGTTCTTAACCTCAACTGTCTTCTAGTTCTCAATCTAAACAGAGAATACTTCAAAATAGAAAAAGAAAATTTAAATTTTTTCAAAGTAAAATTAATAAAAAGACCGAATGGCATATCCTTGTACGACTATGATCAAATATCAATTGATATTGGTGATAAAAAAGAGGCACCAGTGCGTGCTCGAAGCCACTACCAGCAAAAATCCTGTCGCTACCTCAACTCGCGAGCCCTCACCGATCGATTAATTCGCTACTTCAACTACTGCCTAAAGAACAACTGGCCAAAAAAAACACTATCCACCAATCCAGGTTCCAAGATGCCGCCCAATGAAGCCAGTCCAAGTTCTTTTAATGAAGAGAACCGAAAATGTGTAATGAAAAACAACCAAATTTTAATTTCATTCGAATTTAATGGAACTAAAAGTCTCAAGGATGCAAAAATAAATTTATTCATAGACATAGCTGTCAAATTGGAGGATATGGACAAAATTGATAATGTTGAAGAAACTTATAAATCAGTGCTTCAAATTCTAAACCAATACTCAAATGATTCCGGTCTAGAAATTCTAAATGAGGAAAAATATAAAAAACTTTGTACTTGGCTAATTAAAACTTTTAATTTTAACATTAGCTCGATTCATATATGTCCAACTTATCTTCACTTATGGAACATAAATTCTAAATTGGTCAAGATAAACTTGCTTAAATTTTTAGTATGGTTTGATACAATTCGTTTGACGAACACAAATCTGGCCTCTCTAGATCACGTTTACCAAATAGGCCCATTAGCTTTTAAGCAAAATTTTTTCCAAACTATTCAATCATCGACCAGTCCGATTTACATGTTTGGCAAGTTGCTTCAATTGTTTCTATCGAATTGTTTCAGTCTTTTAAAAGAGGACACAAACACCGCTGCCTATTTTGACAGCGAATTCTACGAGCCCGATCTATTGATGTTCGAAAACGAAGATCTGATTTTAAATTTGATTCTAAGTGAAATTAAGAACAACGGGGTTGTTTGGTCTTCGGAAAATCTATTGGACAAATTATGGATTGCGTTGACCAATTTAAGGTCGTATCTATTTCTTACTTCACACTTACCGGATCCTTTTAATCGCTTTACGAACCAAATGCCCAAGTTTTACCTAAAGTGCACCGGATACTTGAACCTGAGCAGTGCCAGCAGCAGTCAAATATTTGGCAATAGAATTCTAAATTTATTAAATAATTCTTTCGAAGTGACAATGAAAACACTTTTGACCAAAGTGATCACAGAAGAGATTGATTTTTCATCTGTAGAAAGGTCCTTGTCCGAGATGGGAAATAGGCGTTCCACTGTTGTAATCAGCCCGGTTATCAATAAGGATATAAATAAACCAAATGAAAAATTAAGAAATGAGAAGAATTATTCGAACGCTGCCACTAGGGCAACATCTCGCAAAACTGATAAATAAATTCTTTTTTTTGTAAAAAAATTTTTAAAATATTTTTAAATAATTTTATTTAATTAATAAATTTTTTTTAAAAAATTCGATTCAAAACTTTTTTCCGTAAATGGTGAAAAAAATTTCCGTAATTTACAAAAATCGAATTGGATCTGTTAATTCGTCTCGAAATAACTTTAAAAAAAAATAATTTAAATGTCAATTGGATTTTATAAGTTAATGAAGCTAGAATTAAAAATAAAAAAATAAGAAAAAAATCTAATTAAGTTACTTTATTAATTAATTAATTAATTAAGTTGATAATTAAGATTAGTTTTTCGATATTTTAAACTGTTAATAAAAGGTTAGAATAACTCGAATTCTAGCGAATTGTTTAAAACACTTCTAAATTTTTACAAAATCAAAAATATGTTAAATTTGCATATCTAAAAGACAACCTATATAATTATGTTATTATGGTAAATTTTTAGGGATTGGGTTCACATTTATTAGGTTTTAGGGATAATTGATTAAAAAAATAAAAAAATTAATAACAATTATTATTTTTCAAAATTAATCAAATGTATAAACTTATAAATTGGATTTCGTCAATTTCGTCTTAAACATTCGGGCTAAAAAAGAAATTAAATATTTTATTTTTTGTTAAATAATAATAAATAAATTTGACTTTTTATAATTTTTTAATTTGTATAAATTATCTTTAGAGAAAACTATAATTATAAATAATCAATATTGTTAATCTTGAAATTAAAAATTTGAAATAATATACCGAATTTTTTTAAAAGGTGACAATTATTGGTTTACCTTGGACATAAATTTTAATAGTTGTGTATTATTTAATTCATATTATTTCAATTTTAGAATTTAGAATTGTTTAAAAAAAAACTATACATAATTTAATTTTTAAATGATGCCAAATTACTTTATTACTCTTTTATAACCCCAAGGTTTAAATTCGATTACGACTTATAGCAGTATCTAATTTTCGGTTTTAGCTCCACTTTCTTCTATTACAATTTCATTAGAATTCCTAGACTGAAATCGAAAAAAATCACAGTCCTTACAAATATAATTTCTCCTTTAAGCCAATTGTGTTTCTTTTTAATTTTTCGTATAGTCTCAAAGGATTGAAAGATTGAAATCAAATTGCACTCATGAGTTCATGATACCATATTAAACAATAAAAGTTTATGCTTACGTTATTAAGAAATATTTAGCAGAGATCAGATCTCACAATATCACACATTTTTTTTATAATTTCAAGAATCAAAATTTTAAAGGAACTCAGTCTAACTTGATTGTTTTTATAAAATCATTAATTTCAATATCATCCCAGATCTATGACAATTTTTAATAATTATAAAATAAATTAAAAAAGAAAACTTCTCTTTTTAAATTTATTTTAATAATATGATATTAATTAACTTATTAACATGTGGATTTTAAAACTTTTGATTTAAATATTAGAAAAAGTCTATAATTCATAAAACTTTGATTTTTATTCTATAAATTATTGTCCTTTTTTGAGATGTTTTTTTTCATAATTGTATTTTTAATACCAAATATTGTTTAAATTTTTTTAATTGATTTTTGTATTCGTAACCTGTGAAATTTGAAGTTAAGATATAAAAAAATAAAAATTGAACCGAATAATGTTTGACTAAAAATCTAAACTTCAAACTTGTTTGACTTAATTTTGACATAAATAAGCTTCAGTTAACAAGAAAAAATCAAAAAGTATGGTAGAATAATGTAAAGCTAAAGGCTTTCAAATTTAACGCTTTTGTTATTTCACTCCTTCTATTATCTATTATCTGACTATGAGACTTGGAATAATTCTAAAGAATTTGAAAGAAAGCTCAAAAGTATCAAGAGGGTTAGGGATCCGAAGTAAAAATCATTTAATCCTATCTAAATTATATATCATTCATAGTTAAAATATTTATTATATTGGTCAAAAGACAAAAATTATTTTTTTAAGTAAATTAACAATTTTTTAATCACAACGAAAGTTGAAAGTTATCGAAAGAAAGCAACATGTCACCAAATATAAAAAAAGAATTGCACTTGACTTAATATGAAAAAGAGATAGTTAAAAGATTTAAAGTTTCTAAAAAAAAATGTAGCTATTTAACATTTGAATATGCTTAATTAATTTGAATCCTCTAGCAAAAGATGGTGAGAGTACAGGCCCTATAAATTATTATTCAAAACTTGTGATAAAATGTGTAAACCAATAAAAGTAAATTTTAAAATCAAAAAAAAATTAAATTCAAATTCAAAATTTTCAATGAAGTTGTTTATTGATTAAAAAAAGTTAAATTTAGCAAATTTTATAAGCAAGTGTAAAAATACAAAAGCAAAGCGGTTTATTTGTAATAATAAAAGCATAAAAAAAAACTAAAATGTATTGTTTGTGCGAAAGAATTACTGACAATATTGCATAAATAAAACACAGCTTCAGTGATAAAGAAAAATTTTAAATCTTAAAAAGTGAGTAAAAACTAAAAATTTAGTATTTTAAATAAACTAGATAATGTAAAAAAAATATTGGACAGTACCTAAAGATTTCTTTCTTTAGCATATTTCAGAGCCTTGATTAAAACAATAAAAATTAATAAATGCACACTTTATGTTTTAATGTTTCCAACTATGAGTGAATAAATTCTATATTTTATATCAAAATTTCTCACTCACAACCATCACACTAAAACAAATTTAAGTTTTATAATATACTCTTGCTCTTGGATTTTCATTTGGATTACCCGGATTAGAGTTTTTACTAAAATCGAATCTCGGGTTCCTAAAATACTTTCCGGGTTGACTTTGAGTATTTGATTCATTCTCACTTTGATATCCTAAATTCAAATTCGGGTTTAAATTCGTCTCTGGATTGAATCGATATGATTTATAAGGATCAAAATTTTGATTACCATATCCATCATTTGATTCTATAAAATCAAACGACTCATAATTTTTGCTCTGGCTTAGGTACGGATTTGACCTGACATTGCTCTGGCTTGGATGATTTCGGTTTGCCCTGTTGATGCGAGGTAATTCGGTGTCCGATTGAACCAATTTGTCATTGCTCCTATTTGACCGCTGATCCACATCGGGATTTGTATTTGACTTCTTGGGCTTTTTCTTCATAAAACTATTTCCCACTTCTTTTGCTTTGTGCATTCTTTCCGTCTAAAATAGAAATAGTAATTGTGAATTTAGGTGCAAAAAACTAAAGAAAATTTTAAAGATACCAAGGCTTAAGTTTTGACAATTGTAGTAAAATAAGACTGATCTGAAAAAATCTGCAATTAATCTGCAGAATTCAGAAAATTGTGAATTTGGGATATTATATTTTAAGTCCAACTTAACTTTAAGTGGTGGTAGTATCAGTTGACACAATTTACAGAACATGTCTCGGTCTGTCAGAACTTAACAGAACTTTGGCATTTTCTATATTTTGTTTTTGTTTTTTGTACCAAAATTCACTATGCCAAAAAATTTAAATGAAAAAATTAAATTACTTTTTCGCTTTTTTCTTCATAAGGATTTGTAGCTCCTAAGTTAGCTTTCAAATTTTTATAATCTTTGACAGTATACTCTCCATAAGGATTATAAAAACCGTCCACTTCTCTTATTTTTTTCTCAATGTGTTTATTTGAATAAGACCCTATTAAAAAATATGTTATTTTATTATTTTTTTTGGCAATTTAGTACCCTCTTGATTCTTGAATTTTTCCATGTAAAGTAATTCATGAATTGACGGATCTTTGTCATCGTAGACATTCGGTCTTTGCCAATGATTGTATGGATACATACTGTTAAAGTAATTCAATTCTCTGGGGGAGCCTTTTTTGGCGTAAAAGGGCGAATTTTTCATGTACGGATTATAAGGATTAGGGTATCCGTATGTAGGAAACATTGGTGGAGCATATGGATACATGTATGGAGCAATTGGAGCTCCTGTGTATGGATCGATTAGGGGCACTAATCCGCCTCTTGGATGCTTGTATGCTGTGGGAAAGCTAGCGTAATACTGGTCCGAAT
The DNA here is from genome assembly GCA_010279815.1 of Brachionus plicatilis. Classification (NCBI taxonomy): domain Eukaryota; kingdom Metazoa; phylum Rotifera; class Eurotatoria; order Ploima; family Brachionidae; genus Brachionus; species Brachionus plicatilis. Next base: position 608,862 of record QEOQ01000640.1, on the reverse strand, counting down.
AGCTCTGAGTTGGATTCTTGGCAAATGATGATTGGTTATTTTTACTCTTCATGTCTATTCTGTACTGTTTATTATGAGCTTCAATAAAAGGCAATCGGCTTGTATTCAAATTTTCTTTTTCTTCTCTGGAATTGCTTCTTGAGTTTATTTTCTTATTTTGATTCTGGTCTGGTACATAATCCGGTGCTGAATCTAGTGATAAATCATAGATAAATTTTGTTTCCTCAAACAATCGTAAGTTAATGTTTCAAAACCTTTTTTGGTCTGAGCCTCGGGCTTTTTGTTTTTGCCCCTAAGCGTTTTATTCTGGTTTTTTGGGCGGTTAGTGGGCTCTTTTTGGTTAGTTTCAGCGTTAGTGTTGGTGACTTGGTTAGTGTTTGCTTCTATGCTTATATATGTGTCAACAGAGTTAGTTTGATTGAAAAGATTAGTTTGATAAGAATCGTTATCTAAATCAAAATTTTGATTCTTATCTAAATTGGAAAAGTATGCAGCGTGCGGGTCTAATGACTGTTGTTGGTCTATTCGACCTTCTCTAAGCATTGTTGTTAGTAATTGAGCAAAAAAATGTTTGAAAAAAAATATCTTATTTTCAAAAAAATTTTTTTTATTTGATGCAAAATTGTTCAAAAAATCTTGAAAATAAAATACCGTGATTGCTGCCAACTAGTTATTTACCATTTTATCAAACATTGGAAAAGGGATCATTTTTACTGTTTGAAAAATAATTTAGCAAGACTTGACAGGCTTCGCTTGCTAAAGCAATTTCAAAATATTAAGTGCTATACACATAAAACCCTGACTGAAATAAAAAAAATAATATTACCTTTGCTTGGAAATCCGAGTCGAGCTTAATCTTTTCTGCGATTTGATACAAAAAAAAATCTAACTGGAAATAGAGAATTATTTAATGTTTTATTTTCTTTTTCAAATTTTATACGTAAATTAAGCAAAATTAAATCTAGCTAATTAGACGTCGAAATCTTAAAAATATTTATTTGTGTTTATTATTCCTGTTGCTTGGTTTAAATTTGTCAAATACATTTCAAGACTTGTTAAATTATTATAACTTTCCAATGAATGAAATAATTAGCTTCCCAGTATAATAATTCAATTTTTAAAAAAAATCTCTAGCTCATTAAAATTGCTTTGAGACATTCGTTTATTCCGAAATAGCTATTTATCCTGTATTATCACACCAAGTTACCATGGTATTATGATCAGCTAATTAAATTTCCCCAATGTGTGACAATGTCAGATTGCCTTCTTAGTAGCCTGGAATGATGGTTTTAAAACTTTTTGCTAAAGTAAAAATATTTCTTCAGGCTATTCAATTTCTTTAAAAAAATAAAAGTATTCTAAAATAAACTTTAATTTGAAAAATATCTTAAAGTAACTGAAATTGTTGCCCAAACAATCATTTTTCAAAGTTTTAGTTACTCAAAATAAACATGCTTATAAATAGAAGAAGCCTTTCAAAGAAAAATGGAAAATTAAAAAGAAAACTTTCAAAAAATAACAAAATCTTTAAAAATAACATTGAAATAATCACAGCGCTTAAATTTGTTTTATAAACTAACATTATAAGTAACTGTGTGATATATTTAATTTAATTTCATGAGCTAGATATCGATTTTTAAAATTATTAAGTTATTTAGAGAGAGAGTATTGAAAATAAGGAAAAAATAGCTATTTACACAAGTTAGCTTTTTTTCTTTTTTTGAGGATATTATTTCAATATCTTTTAATAATTTTTTGAATTTCCATTTTTTTTAAATAGTGAGTAAAAAAAAATCGGATTTTTAAAACAAATTCAATTGTTGAAAATTAAAAATTGTTTACTTAAAAGAAAGATTGATCTCAGTTTATTGATCATGGCACAAATTATAAGCCACAAATAGGCACATTAAAATTGTCAAACGGTCTAATTTAGTTACTTTTTTGAACTTTTAAAATATCAGCTATTCACGTAAATTAAATCAAAGGTTGGTGACATCATGGTTAAAAAATTAACGCTGTAAGGTTATTAGAAATTCAAAAAACTGAATGAAAAAAGAGTCAAATTATATTTAATTTTTGCTTTAAAATTAAATTGAGTTTATTGGGCAATTTGAAATTTTAGTACACAAATTACAGTACAGTACAATAGTGTTCAAATTTGTACAAAAGAATTCTAAGCTCTGATAAAACCCTAAAAATTTCTGTAAAATGCACATCATCAAAAAATTTGATTTAAAATATAAAATAGGTGAACGTTCAATTCATTTATTTTTTTTTCGTCGAATAATTATTTCATAGAATCATTTTCGTAGAATATTTTAAAGGGATTAAATATAAAAAATAATTCAAAAAGATTTATCATTTTTTTCAGAATAATAATCTCTCTTGTTTTTCATTGACAACATTGACAACAAATTCAAAAATATTTAAAATTTTCCTTTAGTCTATAAAAAACGAAAATTTTAATTGAAAAAAAAAAATCATTTTAAGAGTTAATAAAATGTAAATACTTAAAAGTCTACTATAGCGGGACTACATTAGTCGCTCTGCTTTGTTAATTTAGTTAAACAAAATTGACCGTAGAATATTAACTATTATTATTATTATTATTATAAATTTAAAATATTTTCGTAAAAATTTTTTAATTAATTTAATCTTTAAATTATTCTATTAAAGTTTTAAGCATAATTTCTATGAAAAAATTTTATACCAAAATTTATTCTTTGAGTTTTGTTTAATTTTATTAATTTTCAATGAATTAATATATCATCATGAAATAATAATATGAAATAAATTGTGTAATTTTTGAAGAGCTTAGAATTTGTTTGTACAATTTTTTTACAATATTGTACTGTTTGCGGAATTTTGTCGGGTTGTCAAGTTCGTTTAAATTCGATCATTTCAATTCGGTTCTTTTCTGATAACTTATGAATGGACTGAAGCAAACTGATTCAGAAAAATGTTAAAACCTGTAACAAGTTTGTAGCACACGATTCTGAAGTCTGCAACAACTTGGCAAAGTATAAGCTCACTTTATTTAAATCATTTTTAATGGAGTTTTTTAAAATATACATAAAATTGCAGACCATTTTGGAGACTTTATCTTGAGGCGTAACAAACTTGCTACAGGTTATAACATTTTGTAGAACCAGTTTATTTCATTCCATTCAAAAGTTACTAGCAAAGAACCAAATTGAAATGACCGAATTGAAACGAACTTTAAAAACCTATTTTTGTACCACTAGAACAAAAATTTATATATTTTACCTTTTTCTATTTTGAAATTTCACACTTAACTAAAATTTCAATACTAAAAGGTACAAATATGTACTAAAATTTAAAATCTCCGTTTATTGATCATTTGTTATTTAATTGAATAACTATCAAATTTTATATCAATTTTGAGATTTTTTTTCCTAATTCATTCCTTGTGAAGCTATTACTTTTGATTTCCGCTTAAGTCGATGTTTGCCTTTACCCTTGCTGCTCCCCATGTCATTCCCATTTTGATGAGCTATTTCGTGATTGTTGACCTCCGTGTTACCGCTGGTCATCCTATCTTACGTCGCCTATGAGGTTTCCATTGGAGCACTCTTTGGTATCCGTGATTCTTTTATTCTAAGTACATGCCCAAACCATGGTAGTCTTTTATTCTTTATGCATTGACTTAATGGTCTTGAATTTGTTCTTGTGCATTGTTCAGCATTCGACAATGTACCAGGCCAATGTAATCAATTAGATATTTTTCTTTTTTAAATAAGAAAATTTCTAATGATATGTGGGCGGTTTAAATATTAAATAGTTTTTAACAAAATATGTTTTTCAATAATTCAAAATTAAATTAAAATTTTTATTCTTATTATTAATGTCACGTAAGAAACGTTCTTTAAGGTATTGTATTTTTAAAAAAAAAACTAACTAAATGAAAAAAATGCTCCAAATTTTTTTAATACTTTATAAAAATTTGATCAATTGAATAAAAAAATGGTCAGTAATCTAAACAGTGTTGTTTTAGTCAATTAGACTGCAAAAATCATTCAATAATAATAATAATAAGCTACGGCAAGCAAGCTAGCGGAGGTGGTCTACTAGGAGATCGCCTATGGTACCACATTACGCTATAAAAGGAAAATTAAATAAATAAGTAGTGTTGGATGCGGCCAAGACAAACCGGTCCATTACACGGACGGTTTTTTGCGGCCACTTGGCCGGCCAGCTTGGCGGCCTAATTTTTGGACCGCCAAAATAAACGGCCAAAAATATACGGGCGGCCAAAAATCCGAGAATAAAATAAAAAATTAATATAATTTATAATATATTTATTAATTAAAAAAGTTGTTTTTTAATTAAAAAAATAAAAAAATTTTATTTAGAAAAAAAAAAAATTTATTTAAAAAATAAAAAAAAAGAAAGAAAAAAATTTATATTTAAAAAATAAGCCGCCAAGCTGGCCGGCCAAATGGCCGCCCGCCAAAAGGCCGCCCGCCAAAAAGTTGGCCGGATTTTTGGCCGCCCGTTTATATTTGGCCGTTTTTTTTGGCCGTTTTTTTTGGCGGCCTAATTTTTAGACCGCCAAAAAAAACGGCTAATGCGGACACGGTCACGGTTTCTGAAAATTTTGGCCGGTTAAGTGGCCGCTTGTACGGATCCCAACACTATAAATAAGAGAAACTGATAAGATTGTGTAGTCTAATAGACATTATTGATAACTTTGATATACAATACAATCTACAAATAAGTAAAAAAAATTAGAATATTATTTAAAATTGTTTAATAACAATTTAATACTAATTAAGTGAAAATAACAAATTATAAATTCGACTGATTTACTAAAAATAAACCAAAACAAATAAATTAAAGATTATTAATCTGATTTTCTCCTTTTTAAAAAAATAGTCAATATTAATTGAAAAAGCTTTTTTTGCTACAGCCATTTGAGAAATTAAATTTTTTTTTCATTTTTTCACCAATCCCATTATTTAAAAAAAATTATGGTGTCACATATGTTTTAAATTCTTTTCTGTTCTATTCTAATTTTGGTCTTTCCAAAACCTTAGAAAAATAAAAGCAAACCTTTATAAGTACTTTTAAATTTAAACAGATTTTTTTTGCGCAACATTTATTTTTATTTTTAAAAATTTAATTTCTAAACACAATCCCTCATTTTTATGATCTTTAATTTAACTTGTTAAAAATATTAATTTAGTAATTTAGTAATAAAATAATTTATTATCTACCCAAACTGAAAAATAATCTCTAATTAATTTCTTTTAAAGGCTGACTAAAATTCAACATTGTTTTGATTTTTTTCTAATCTGTTTCCATAGTTTTTGTGACTAAAATTCACTGAATTTGGAATCTTCTAAATATTTTAATGACAAAAAATGTCTGAGTCTGAAGTTAATCCTCATTTTTGTATAAATGACATAAAACTAGAAGATTTAAAAGAACCCGAATATAAAGATCCATACTATTTTTTAAGACGACCATTAGAACCTGAAAGACTCAATGCAATTTATCAGCAAGCTTTTATATTTGATTTGCTGTACCGTTTTGCCAAAGAACATCTTCCGAGTGTTGATGAGGTAGCAAGGAAAGAAGCAATAATAGAAAATGAAAAAACCACAGATACTACTATAGACTCGATCAAAGATAAAGTTTTGGATTATTTATTTAAGAATCAAATTGAGATAAGTCAAAAATCTGAAGATGAAAGTGATTTAGAAGAAGCTGAAAATATTTGGAATACTGAAGAAATTGGAATTTTACGGAAAAATCTCATTAAAATTAAAGAAGACAATTTTCAGTTAAAAAGTCAACTAGCTGTAGCCATCGAAGAGAATAAAAGGCTAAGAGAAAAATTGGAAAAAATAACGAATGAGACAAAGAATTTGCCTGATGAGGTAAAATCATTGGAAAAAACTAATGAACGCTTGTATATAAGAGTTCAAGATATGGAAAGTCGTTATGCAATTTATGTGGCGGAAATGGAAAATTTGGAAAATTCAGTCAAACAATTTAGAGAGAATGAACAAAGTCTAAAATCAAAAATTCAAGAATGTAATTCTGAAAAGCTTAAATTAGATCTAGAAAATAAAAGACTAAATATCAAGTTGGAATCATGCAAGAATGAGTTAAAAAATTATTTCATGGCAAAATGTGAAAAATATAAATTAAAATATTTAAAACAAATTAACAAATTAGAAGACAAGTTAACCGAATCACAAGACTTATTACACAGAGAAAAAGAACAGCATGAAATATGTAAAAAGGGACTTGATCATTTGAGAACCCATTTTATGTATGCATTTGTTCCGGGAGAAAATTATTCCAAGATAAACGAAAAAAATATATCGCCATTGTAATTTTAATTTTCATTTATCAAAAATTTTTTTTTATTTAAAATAAATTTTTTATCTTTTAAATTCAAGTTAAATTTCCTTAATATCAGATGAAGAAAGTTTGAGTTTTTTCCTAAATGTCAAAGAACAGAATATTGGGCTCTATGGAATTAAAAATTTTAAAATTTTAGCCTCAAAAAAAATAACTTCAATAACTTCAAGAAATCATTAAAACTAAATCTTTTAGATTTTTAAATCATGATTTGACACTGAACCAACTTTTTTGAATAATAATTTTGGCTGATTTGCAAAACAAAATCTACATTTAATTTCAAAGCTTGAATTTCATTTTTTGACTAAAATGTAAAATTATGATTTTTGTTTCACTTGATCATTTTCAATTATTTTAGCAATACAGAGGTTTAATAAATTTAATGTCTCTCTTTAATGAACTTTTTAATTATTTTTTCATCAACAAATAAATAACTTATGATAAAGAAATTGAAAAAATGTATTAAAAAAATTTATAACTCTTGTTCTAATTGTCAAAAACTTGTTGTGCCGATGAAAGTAAGTGAAACAACTTTTGTTTCACCTACTGCGGAAGTCTACAAAATCTGTGCAAATTTTGCAAAATTGCATACTATTTAAAAGTGTGAAAAAATAAGACCGAATTAATTGGCACATATTTTGTAGAATTCCGCAGTAGGTGAAACAAAAGTTTTTTCACTTAGTTTCATCTGCAGAACAAGTTTTTGACAATTAGAACAAGAGTTATAAAATTTTTTCCTTTTTGTATGAAATTTAACAATTTCTTTACAAAAATTGTTTACAAAAAAAGATAATAACTACATTTTGAAATAAGGCAGGGAGAGAAACCGTCAATTAATTTCGAGAAATGTCAACTATATTTTCGTCAATACTAACTTATCAATTATATTAAATATTTGTAAGTTAAAAAAATAATTGTGAATAAAATTAATTTATTAAATATCTGCCTCAAAATAGTGCTGGATCCGTCTTCAATATGTATTTTAGAGGACGATCACAGCGACCCAGAATTTCCTCTGAAACAAAAGCATTGTATAAAAAAAAGAAAATTTCCATATTTCTGGAAAACTAATATTTTTTTTTTGAAAGCTTCATATATTACATTGACAAAATTTTTTTACTTGAAAAATCTTTTTATATTACATTGACAAATATTTTTTTAAATTGACAAAAATAAAAAATAATTGACAAAACATTTATTTAATTGACGTTTATTTTTTTAAAAATGACTCTTGCATAACTGACGAATTATCATGTTTTAATTGAAAAATATTTCTTTTTTAACTGACATTTATAAATATTAATTGACAAAATATCATTTAGTCTTTGAAATAATTTCTAATAAATTAATATGATCAGCCAAATTTTAACTAAGATCAAAAATTTTAAAATTAAATTTTTTAACATTAATCGCGTGCGCTACATCATTTCTAATTCGCCCAACAAAATATTTCGTCGCATCTTATCTTAGCTATATAAACATTAGTGGAAATTTAAAGTATGCTAAATTTTTTATCAAAAAAATTTCTTAAAAATATGGGCGTTAAATTTTATTTATTTAAATTGATCTCAATTTTAAATGGTTTAACTTTTTTCTATTAAATTCTAAAAATAAAATGAAATTTTTAGTCATAATCTCAATTTGTGTCTGTTCTTTAGCTGCTGCTTCAGTCAAAAAGAACATCGATATTGAATTAGCTTACAAACTTTTAGTCAAAGAAATTGTTAAAAAAAATGGAAAAATTGTGCCCAAAGCTGATTGTGAAATGACATGTCCTGCAGGAAGTAAAAAAGGATAAATAAACAAAGAAAATATTTAATTTTTTTTTAATTTAAGCTTTTTTGACACAGATACCAGGTGATTATTTTAATAACTTGATCTTTTAAAAATATTTATTTTGATACAAATGAATAAATAATAGATCATAATTTTTCAACTAATGGCTGTGGTAGCTACAATATTAACATAGATTTTTCCGTTCTAAATATGCAGGAATTTAATGGTTGTTGTGATGTCCACGACGTTTGTTATGAAAAATGTTCTGAAACTAAAAAAAGCTGTGACGGTAGTTTTGAAAATTGCCTTATGGGACATTGCGATCAATGGGCTATTGAAGCCAATTGGAATAGCTTTCAAAAATTGAGTAATTATCTTTTATCTTTTTAAATAATGAGTAAATAATTCTAATATTTTAGCTTGTACAAGTGTCGTAAAATTTATGATAATAGCTGTTGAAAATCTTGGTTGTACTGCTTACAAATCAAGCAAAGAAGCTGCCTGTTTATGCCAATAATTCAAATTTAATTCGAAAGAAAATTAAAAAGCTCTTTAATAAGAAATAAATCTGACTTAGATTTTAAATTCTCTTTTTGTATAAATAAACTTAATTTAATGATTTTATAAATTAATCAACGATTTATTATTTTTCCAAAAACAAGCTCTTTTGATAAGAAAAAAGTTTTTTTTCTTTATTTTTCAATTAAAAAATATTTAAAGATTGTAATATGATTAATGTCAAAAAGAGAATTTCTTTCTTTCAATATACAGTTTACAAGTAAATGTTATTTTATTTGATGTAGAAATCCAACATTCCCTTAATGTAATTTTAAAGTAGTAGAAATTCTTTTAAAATTTCGTCTATTTGAATTTGAATTTAAAAAATTTTAAATTTTATTGTATTTTGATTGATATATATTTAAATTAATAAATTAATTAAGCGTATGTATACGTACTTCATCTTTGAAATAAATTTTGTTTTTTATTTTAATTTTTTAATATATTAATTATCAAGTATAATAAATTTTATCAATTAAATTAGAAGTGGTATTTATTTTTCGATTTAAGCAGTTTGAAAACAAAGTACGTTTATTGAAAAAAAATACAAAATTTAAATTGAAAAATGGCAAGAATAAATTAGATATTTCTTATCTTTTTCTATTTTTAAAATAATTTAAATTTGTTCATAGAAACAGAAAAAAAAATTTCAATTACAATTTGGTTTAATTTTTTGTGTTTGAATTAAAAAATGTAACCAATGATGAAATAACATTGAAAAGTACCATGTTTCGAATACTTTTTACAGTTTCAAATAAATAAATAATTGTAAATTAATTTTGAAATCATTTTCATGTTTGAAATAAAATTCTTTATTGAAATAGAATGAATTTAATCTTTTTTGAATCATTTTTTTTAAATTTCAATAAAGCTGTCTAAAAGTCCCAAAATAATGTCTAAGTCCGCATTTTTCAGATTTTAAAAAAAAAGTTCGAACAACATGAATTTTTTGCCGTTACAGGTAGTTAATGTGGCGGTTTAGTTAAAGTCAAAGTCACTAAGATAAAATTCCAAGTCCGGACTTTAAAAAAAAATAAAACTCTTTGGCTCGGCCTTTTGAAAAAAAAAATAAAAGCCCAGACTTGGTATGGTGAACTATGGTTTACCATTTATAACGATAGCATACCTGTTTGTGAACTATTAGTTCACCTAATCTAAAAATTGTTCACCTTTTTTAATATTTTTTCATCTATTTAAAAAAAATAAATAAATTAAAATATAAATTCAATTGATAAATAAAAATTAAAAAATAAGATAGAAAAAAAAATTAGATAAAAAATTTAAAGCTAGACGGAGTAGGTAAAATTTGCGATATAGATGAATCTTTGTTTCCCAAAGTCAAACACTTGAAGGTTGATAAATTAATTTCAATTTTCTTTAATTTTTATTATTTGTGTTTAAAGGCAAAGATTTAAGTAAAGAGCGCATTCGGTTTTTTTGGATTTTTGAAAGGGTAATACCAGGACAACTAGATTTCAGCAAATGTTATTTCTAAAACTTCAAATTAAAATAAAAAACAAAAATAATATTAACTTCAATTGTTTATTTTTATATTAGTTTTGAGAATAAGGCATTCTATTTAATAGCTATTCTATTCAATTTATTTACATATTCTCAAAATGTTTCGCTTAATCTTAAATTTGACCACCTAATTATATTTTGTTACACCTTTACGTGAACAAAAAAATTAGGTGAACTTATAGTTCACAAAATCCGAGAACAAGAATTGTTAGCATAAAACGTAAAATATGGTTCACCAAAACGACTAGATCGAACTTTTAACGATTGAATATTAATCTAAATCTAAATGAATTATTTATCTTTTTTTTTCATTTTATTTATTTTTTATTTTATTTTATCTTAATTAAATTTTTTTTTCATTTATTTTTATTCTGAAAGAGCATTAGCAAATAAACAAATAGATTAAAAGTTAAAAAAAGAATTTTCAATATTTTTTTAAAATTTTCAAAGAACTCATTCTATTTAACTTAAGAGTTTAATTTCAAAAATTAAAATGCTTGCAATATTAACTTAAAATTATTTTTTTATTTGAAAGTGAAAAAAATATTTGAAACATTACACTTTTTCCATGTTATTTCAACATTGGATACATTTTGTAATTCAAAAAACTAAATCACAAAAAATTAAATCATATTAATGGAATATTTATTTGTAAATAGGTATTTAGTTTTTCAACTTAAGTAGTACTAGTAAATAACTGCAGCATGAAAAAAAAATCATGCAGAGCGCGTCAACAGTAAATGATAACCTGTAGCGGTATTGAGATACTTGTCGAGGCTGCTCTAGAGACTGTGGGTGAGTTGATGACATTGTTCAGTAGACCATTCCAAATGTTTTCAATCCTGTTGTTGATAAAGTCATGCCTTGGACTGCAACATCATACTGTTTAAAGTCCTTGGAGCCTTCTGTGACCTCCACGTGACTCTTAACAATGTGGCCTCGTGTACCAGTTTATATTGTCTCTGCAAATGCGTTTGTTTTTAGTGTAGTTAGCCCGAGTGTGTAGCATCGATCTTCGTATGTTAGGTTATTAAGGACTCTAGGCCGAGACTTTGCAAACTTGGTGTGATGGCTCAAGATCTTTTGAGATTAAAATGCTGATGTCTCTTTCGCATTTAGTTTCGATCATTTTAATGATAGTGTTTGAACTATTATTACACGGCTTTTGAATAGATTTATTCTTAATGAATAAAGCTTTTGAGAAAAAATGTTGTATTTAATTAATTAGGAAATTAGTTTTCATTCTAATATAAAAATTTTCATTTATTTTTATTAATGATTCTAAATTGAAATTAAATAATATTAATTTTTTTTCAAAAAAATTAAATATAATTGCACAGAGATAATTACATTCAGAATGTAATAATCTCTGTGCTAAATTATTAAGTACAATTCATCGGGTTTATTAAGTACAATTTGTTTCTTTAAATCGAAACTTAGTTCTTGTTTAAAATTTCCTCTCACAGTACCACTTTAATTAAAACACGATATTCTTGAAAAAGACTAATAATTTTTCATTCGAACATGACTTTGAAATTTTGGCATCAATTACTCAAAAGCATATTTATATTAAAGAGAATTAAATGTATAAATTTAATTATTCATTTTGTTATTTCAAGCTACCTGATGAAATGAACTTCAAAATAAAATTTAATTTCATGTGATGGGTACTAAACATTTATTTATATTTAATTATATTCATTTGAGCAAAAGGTTTGAAATGAATTTTTTTTTCCAATGTGATACAGAATTTGGATTTTTTGATTTTTTGAAATCTTAACATCACTTAGTGAAGACTATAAATAATGGTGGATTATTAGAACTATAAAACAAAAAAATTTAAAATGAAAAAACTCAACTACTTTTTCTCAAAAAGGCTTAAATTGTTTCTGTAATTTGTATCAGCTGAAGAATTGAATTGTCAGATGTTAGAATTATAGGAATCAAGCTTAAAAGCTTAAAAACTTTTTATTCTATTTTTTTTTGCTAGAATTCACCATGCCTAAATTAGATTATATTGATATTCAAGCTCCCTGCTCCAAGAATTCAATTCTAATCAAAGGAATGAAAATTTATTTTCAAAAACAATATTTTTTTCTTAATTGAATGAAAAAATAAAAAAAAATTTTACTTTCAAACTTTGTTAATTTTTCCTTTTTAAATTAATTTTTTTGGTTTTGACGAAAATTTGGTTAAAATATTAAAGACATTTTCAGGGAGAATTTTTTTCATTTACAAGTTTTAATTTGCTATCAGAATCTAGTGATTTTTTTCAAAAGTAATAAATTAAAAATCAAATTATATTGAACAAGTTTTTATCTAAATTTTACATCAAAACAATTTTGGTTGAGAAAAAATAGAGTTTATTTAGATGAAAGCATTTTCACTAAGTTTCGTCTGAAAATTTTATTTAAGAATTAAAATTAACAAATAATTATTTGTTAACTATTAAAACATATCCTTTAATTCATTTTATTAATATAAAAATACTTTTGATCAATTACAATTCGCTTGCTTGCTTTTTAGCAATTATTACTGAGAATTTTAGCTCAAGTAAATTCAACGATCCTATTATGATTATTTATTCAAGTTAGTTAGACTTGAAAGGAAGCATAATCAGCAAACAAATTTTATCAAAGACTATCTATCGAAGTATTTGCAGTCTTAAGAGAAACGCATAATTTTGTTTGATGTTTCTTATGATAATTATATTCTCCGAAATCAGGGGCAAAATTGAAGTAAAACTCCGAAATTAAAGGCTTAAAATATTGTATAGAATTTGAAAGAAAAGAATTTTATTTCATGTTATAAATTTCAATCAAGTCTTTATTCAAAGAGTTTTTAAAAGCTGCAAGAAATAAGTGAAGTGAGGCAAACAGTTCTAATCAGCTTGAGAACGCTCACATTTCTTCATTTTAAATGTGATATTTTCTTATTTGGCTCAATTGTGCCAAGTACAGTTTGCATTTGTCGAATTTCGCTAAACAAAAAAATTCCTTTCTTCCCTAAGTGTCTTAAAACATTGAGAAAATTTAAATGTATTATTATTTTAATGTTAATTTAGCTAATTACAGTTTTTTTATATTTGAATATTTTGTTCTTGTCTGATATTTATTTTAGAAATAAAAATCAGGCTGAATAGATCAAGATATATTGCTGAAGCGATATACTTGTAAGAAACATATCTCTTGATTAAAAAGAAATAATTTTTTTAAAATTCTATCGCTAAGAAATTTTATTATAAACGAGCTTATGTCAATTGGTTAAGTTTGTCAAAGTGGATCGCTAATATTTCACTAATTTTTATTTTGATTAATTATTTTATTTTAGACATTTAAGGATTTAACTTTTTTTTTTCATTTAAAATTGCTAAATTGGCTCGCAATTTTTGTTTTTTCTAAATTTTTATTATGAATTAAAAACTTTTAGCTCAAACGATAAGATGATACAATTAAATAAGAGGCAATTAAACTTGTTTTAAGCATCTCATGAGAATTGCTAAAAAATGCTCAGAAATATAATTTCTTTGACTCAGCCAGAGCTAAATTTGCCGACTAAACAAATATCCACGGAAATCCGCTATTTTATCTTCCTCTAGTATTAGCATAGTTGTTAACCAAATTCTAAATTTTGACATAAAAATTTCTATTAAATTTTTTTTTTTTTGAAGCAAAAATTAGTTCATAAAAAATCTTGTGTTTGGTAATAATAAAAATTGTTGTTGTTTTATTTGATTTAAATATAGAATTTTAATAAGGAAGCGTAAAAGGCGAAAATCCTGCTGTTGTTCTTGTTCCAGTTGTGTTGAAAATTTTCATAAGTCGTTTTCAAATTTAATTTACAGCTATTTAAAAAAACAAAAATAAAAAAGATTTGTTTAGGATTTAAGAACAAAATTAATATTTAAAGATTATGCCATGGTGGTAAAAAATTAAATTATGTGTTTTATTAATTTTTTTTATTATCAAAAATGTAAGTTAATAGTGAAATTAGATATAAAATAAATTTGATTTATAGATAGCAAAAAATCAATGATTACTTAATGAACTAAAATAGAGTTTTGAACAGCATGAATTACAAAATATTCAGCTTTTTCGAATGCTTGAATTGAAAAGACGCCTAAATGATTTCGACGCCATACAAACTTAAAATTTGATAAAGTTAATAAATATGAACTTAAATTCATTATTGTGCAACTTATTATAAATTAAAGTTATAATTTCTCATTTTTTTTTTCAATGTAATTCGCTTTCTATTAATATTATTGAGTTTAAAAAAATTTTATTTTAAAAAATATATATTGATTTTTTTTAATTCATAATTTATTTTCATCCTATATTTTTCTTTTTTGTTGCGTTGAAGCAGTTTTTATATTTTTTTTCTTATCAAACTTTATATTAAATTCACAAATCAATGGGGAAAATAAAAGCAAAACAAAAGCGTGTGTAAGACACCGCCAAAGAGCAGGTAACAAGAAAATCTGCATGGTTAACTTCAAAAAATATTTTTTACCCTGTAGATCTATCCGTATAAAACCTCACATTTGTGTTTTTATTGTTTTGTTTTTTTTTTGCTTGTTCAATTTTTGTTTTTGTCTAAGTCGTGAGGAGATATGAATTCGCTTGAAGAACTAGATAACACGACCATTAGATTGAACTGAAGCTATTTAAGAAACTATCATGCTCCAGTTGAGAAAAACGAGCAACCAAAGATCCGGCGAGGGAGGCGGAATACCGCTAGGGGTTCTGGACGAGAACAACAGCAACGTTAACCCCATCACCCTGAATCCGAATCTTTTGACAAATCTACAAGCGCAGCAATTCGACGATGCAATAAATAATCAATTAAATTTGGAATGGATTTACAAGCCTTGGGTTCAAAAAATAATTCGTACATGTGCCCTATGCAGCTTTATATCTATTTGTGCCAACACACCAGAAACATTTAAGAACCATCTACCTGTTATGTACATCACTTATGCAATCGATTTGATCAGTAGTTTAGTTTTTACTGTTGAAATGATCGCTAAAATTAAGATCAGAGGCTTTTTCAAAGGCGAATCACCCTATCTGTTCGATAGATGGTGTCAATTTGATTGCCTTATGGTTTTATTTCATATTATATCTGTTGTGCTACAAGTAAGTCTGCATTTTTTACTATTTAAACAAAAAGTATTTTGGAAATTAAAAAAATCATTAACTTTTTTCTTTAATTTTAAAAAATTTAAAATCAAGAATTTATTTTATTAATTTTTGACTTTATTGACATCAAATGTTAATGAATTTTTTTTAGATGTTGCTTTTTCAAGTTGTTCTTTTCGAATCACTTAAACACAATGAGCCTTCATTTATAAATATTTCTATCAAATTATAGCTTTTAATTATTAGACATGTATCAGTCATTATTAATTAAAACGATATATATTTAAAGAGCATGCCGAATTGAAATTATCTGAAATTCATATTAATATTCGTTACTAAGATTTAAGATAAGACAACCGGTCTTAAGCATAATTCAATTTTAATTAATTAGAATAATCTAAAAACTTTAAAATAATATCAAATAAATCTGAGGTAATTTTCTACATAGTTTTTAAACGATCAATCTGAAATTATTTAAAAAAAATATTCAAAAAATTTTAAAAAAAGACCTTGAGTCATTGAATTTAAAATAAAATAATTGATGTTAATGAAAGGTTAAATGACAAAAACATCAAGTTTTAATACAGTGTATTGATTTGAAAAGTATTGAAATATTGTTTTTTTTTCTCAAAAATATTTATAAAGCCATTTTAACCCTATTGAATTAAGATAAATATTTTCTAGCCTTAAAATTTGAGAAAAATCATGAATTATATTTGAAGAATAAAATCAAAATTTTAGTTTGATATTAAATTCTCTCTGTATCTTAGTAAAGTTCAAAAACATAATATGGTTGATTCTTTTTAAAATTAAAATATCTTTTATAAGTTTAGAAAAAAAACTCAAAAATTAAAACATACTTTAATCTTTTTAGAAAAATAAAAAAATAAAACAAAAATTAAAATTTGTTTTTTCTTGGCTAAACTTTTAAAAAAATTAAAAGAAAAATTTCAGAGTCATTTAAAATAAAAAATAAAGAAAGTGCTGGCATTGGTTTAAAAAAGTATCTTTAATAAATTTAGTAAATTTACAGTGGTGATTTGATAAAAAGTTTTGGTGTTATATTAGCTAAAATTGATGACGATAAAGTTCCAAAAAAATTAAAGAACCATAATAATTAATGTCAATTTTCGTCAAACCTTTGATTTTTCATATTTTTGAAAATTGATTTTTTTTATATTTTTCAAAATTTGAATTTGTAAAATTATCTAAAATTAATCAAATCTTTAAATTTGATTTTTTTAAAATTTATCAAATGAATAAAATTTTATTCGGAACATCAATTATGTCAAATATGAGCTTTAAATATAAAGAAAATAAAAAAAAATATATTTTTTTCGTTAATTTTGCAAATTTGTTATTAAAAAAAAATTTTTAACGAAATCAAAATTGGTCATAAAAGTCTTAAGGTCTTTTTTAAACAAATCAGTATGACAACTTAAAAAAAAATCTTGTACAATATTTGGGGATTGTTAGATTTTTTTAATAGAGTTAGGCATTTTAACTAACTCATGTCATAAAAATTTTTGATTTATATCTAAATAAACATAAATGGGGAATGCAAATAATCAAGTCAGCTATACTTTTTGTTTCAAATTTACCAAGTTTTACTGCATAGCAAAAATTATATATTCTCTTGGTATATTTTTTTTATTAGAATATAAAATTAATTGTTTGAATACAACAAATAATAACCATATATTTGAAATAAAAACCTTAAAAATATCAAAAATAAAAGATGATGTTAGATTTTAAAAGAAATCTAAAGGTCCTATTCCTGGTTATATTTGAGGTCTATCTATTAATCAAAAAATCGGAAATTTCTTTTTATTTGTGGCATCGAAAAATTAGAAAAATAAAAATAAATATTTATTTAAAAATAAAAATGATTTTTTTAATTTAACACTCTCAATTTAATGGAAAACCCGTTATTCTAAATTTTTTGTAATATTACTAATTATTAATATTTACTAAAACCATGAAAAGTTAATCTCTTTAAAGCTATGACAGTTAGTTAAATATCGCTTTATATTCATCTCGGGTTAATGCGTTCCAGACATTCTAAAAAAGTGTTTAAAAAATGGCATAAAATTTTTACACTTGCATTTTGTCGTTTCTCATTAGCTAAATTTCAAATTATAATTTAATTTATTTTTTAAGTAACAGTCTATTAATTCTGTTCAAAATTTCAATCTTAATTTTGAAATGACCTTTTTTAAAATTTTGTATAAAAGTTTATAAAGAAAATTTAACATTTTATTTAAATTTAATCTTTGAATACTCAACTACGTTTTGCATTTGTTAAAGCGTCTATAAACAGTTTGAATGCCATCTTTGCGTTCCGATAAAATAAATTTTCTCTCGATCCATCGGTTATCTTTACATAATTAATAAATAAACCGACTAAAATATGACTTTTTACTGAATCTTGAGAAATTCTTATAGTTAACTGGTATAAATCATGAATGTTTCCAATTCCATTTACTTAATCGGTTAAACTTAAGAAATAATTATATCGCGCGAATTTTTTAAATTCAATCTTTTTAATATTCAAAAAAAAACAGCTAGGGTAATAAGAAACGATAAAATAAGCTAAAAATTTAATCATAAAAAAATTACATTAAATTCATTTCGTTTTTAGATTTTCTTAAATTTTAAAAATTGAAAAAAAATTCTCTTGAATTTTTTGATTAATTTTAAATGTTAATTAATTAATTTTAATTTTTTATTAAAGACGTTTGAATTATCTGGACAAAGAAAGCTTTATTGGTCTTTATTTCGGTGTCCTCGTCCATTGATTTTAATACGAGTTATTAGATCGTTTTTGAAATTTCGTCTCCCGAAAAATCGAATTAATTCAATTTTACAGTAAGCTTAACTAAAATTACTAAATGAAATTTTCACTTTTTTTATTAATTAATTAATTAAGGCGCTCGAGTTCACAGATTTATAATGTTACTATATTTTTTCTGTTTTTTATGGCACTTTACGGAATTTTAGGAGTTCAATTTTTCGGAAAATTGGTTTCTCACTGTGTCAAAAATTCTACAGATACTAAGTAATTTTTTTTCATAATTTTTTTTAATACTAAATTTTTTTTCAACTATCAAGCGAAACAAAAATTACTGATTTTATGATACCAGATACTTATTGTTCGCCGCTGGGTCCAGAATTCGGCTATCAATGTCCCGACGGAATGAAATGTGTCGAAATAGATTTAACCAAGTCAGAGCGTGGTTTTAATGGTTTCGATGAAATAAGTGACTTAATATTTAAATAAAAAAATCACTAAATAATTAAATTATTTTCAATTAGTAACCAGTATTTTTACAGTCTATGAAGCAGCTTCACAAGAAGGCTGGGTGTTTTTGATGTATCGAGCAACTGATAGCTTACCGTCGTGGAAAGCTTATTTCTACTTCTTCACAATGATTTTTTTTCTTGCATGGCTAGTTAAGGTAATTATCCAAAAAATTCTGAAATTTAAAATCATCTGGTTCACCTTGTCAAAAAAAATGAGAATCTTTTTCGAATAACAACAAAAAATGCTTCCACATTAAACCACTATTTGTCACAAATTATAAAATTTTAAAGAGAAATTTAATAATATTAATTTAATTAATATTAATTAATATTAATTTTTGCAAATAACTTTTTTTCCAATTTATAAGTACACAATCTATTGACTAAACTAAAGCAATAATTGAATACGATTGCAAGTCCTTGGTCAAATATTTTTTTCATTCAGTGTTAAAAATTTTGACTGAAGACAAGATTGTCAATAATTGGAATAAAAGGTGTTCAGAAAACCAAAGACTATTCCTAGAGATAAATCTATAAATAATTTAACAGTGATTAACTTATTTAGTTTAGGATTAAAATTGTCTAGAATTATTTTCTTCGTTATTTTTTTAATAAACTAGTTTGAGTAAAAAAATCCGAAGATTTTCGGGGAGCCAAAACCAAGTATAAAAAAATAATTTTTTTCTTTTCAAGAATGTCTTTATTGCTGTTATAATCGAAACTTTTGCTGAGATAAGAGTACAATTTCAGCAGATGTGGGGAAATCGTGGACAAGAAACCAAACTAGAGCAAAATCAGGTTCTTGAATGGACCGATGAAGGTCTAAAGCTTGTATCAGTCAACGAAACCAAGTCTCAAGGATGTGCGCCTTTTTGCTTTCAAAAAATAATACGATCTTCCGCTTTTAACATGATAATGCTCTTGCTTGTTCTAGCCAATGCCATTATTACTGCCAATTTAAAGCATACTCATCGGGAGAAAATTGATAAACGAGTTTTAAAAAACTTCTATTATACTGAAGTAAATTATTTTTGTTAATTTTCCAGAATATTTTCTAATTAATTTTTTCAAAGATTGTTTTTACTTTATTGTTTGATCTAGAATGTTTGTTAAAAATATTCTGTATTGGTTTTAAAGTCTACATCAAGCGAGCAATTTATAAATATGAATTTATTTTGGCTGTTTTTACCACTTTACGTCTAATTCCTAGTTTGTATCAAACCGAGTTAACTTACTTTCAAGTATTGAGAATTTTTCGCTTAATCAAATCATCACCAATGCTAGAAGATTTTGTAAACAAGGTAAATAATTGAAATTTAAATTATTTATAAATGCATATGAAAGGAAATAAAAATATAAAAGCAATTTAAAATTTGAGTTTTTATTATCTTGTTATTCTTTAAATTTCGAATTCAGCTTATTAAGCAAGTTTTAAGAAAAATAATATATTTTCGGTTGATAAAATAATTTTTTTTAAATTAATTTAAAGAATATTCATGAAACAGGAATCAAAAAATATGTCTCAAAAATTTACGTTTTCAATTAAAAAAGTTTCTCTTAAAAAGTTATCAATTTTTATTTTGTGGAATCAGGGAGACTTAAAAATGATGAAATTCTAAATTTTCCTAGTTATTTAATATCAAAAATAAAATAATAATTAATAAAAATAATTTTTATATTAATCGGAGAAAGAAAATCAAAAAATTTCATCTGTGATTTAATACACATTTTATTGGTACCTGAGGTTTTACTTTTAAAGTCAAAAAAAAAATATTACTTGTTTGTTGGCAACTTGAAGTTCATGATCATAATCAAATGATCAAAATTTAATTGATTCAAATCTTAATAAAAATGATGAAATTAGATTTTTTTAAAGTTTTATTAAATAAGATGTTTATTATTTTAATTTAAAAAAAAGCAATTCTTTTTTTTTCTAATTGACCTTTAATTGATTCTTCTAAAATCTTTATTTGAAATTTTTAAAGACAAATTTAAAATCGACATTAAGGTATTCGAAATTATGACTTTAAATGATATTTTAATATTAATTAAAATATATTACGGCGAAACAATGTTAAATTTTGTATTGCAAAATTTCAAAATATTGATTAAGAATTTTATTGACTTCAGATAAAAATTCATATAAATTTTCTATCTAATTAAAGATTAAACAAAAATATGTTTAATAAAGTATAGTCATTTATTATTAAAAAATTGATAAAAAACACCATTTTATTTGAATCAAAAACTAAAAATTTTGATTTGAAATTTACATTTGATCATGAACTTATATTAAATAATTAATTTTTATTTAATGAAATTTTATTTTAAATTCGATATAGAGCAATCTAAACAAATAGATCTTCAGTTTATGGGATACACAAAATTTTGATCGTTTTCCCTGCTAAGATGAGTATTAAATTCCTTTATTTAAAAGCTGAGGATAGAGGGTGAGATCTCCTTCTAATATCATAAACTACAATTGATAATAAAAATCACTCTAATACAATTCGGTGCAAAAGAACAGAACAAAATGATGAAAAAGTCTAATACTTTTCTTAGACAAGTTCAAAATAAGTTATGTGAATGCAACAAGGTGAAACATAAATAGTTGAATCAACTACCCAAGTTTAATAGAACGAATTTGTAACTTAAAGAAAAATAGTTATTAGATTTTTCATCTTTTTGTTCTCTTCTTTTTTAACTCAATTTCAAAACTTTATTTTCAAATTTAATTAAAAATATTTGCTTAAATTTTTTATTTGAAATTTTATTTTTAACAAATGATTACTTAAATTTTTTAAAAATAGTGTGAATTTTATCACATTTCAAAAAATTCTACAAAATGTCTTGTCGATTAGCATTTATTTAATATTAATGGAATAATATTTAATATTTAGATATTCGGTCCTGGAAAAAAACTTGGATCACTCATAATATTTACAATGTGTTTACTAATCATAACATCATGTGTCAGCATGCAGCTATTCTGCTTCATTGGCTCAAATGAATACAAAAAATTTGACACTTTTGACCAAGTAATTTTTGATCTTTTGATAAAAGCTAAGAAAACCAAATTTAACTGGATCAACTAAAATTTTATAAATTAATAATCTATCCTAGGCTTTCATGAGCCAATTTGCAATAATTACCAATGAGGGCTGGACTGAGACCATGTATGAAACAATGCGAGCCATCGACGAGCACAAAGAGCTTCTTTACTACACATATTTCATTCCCATTTATTTTATTTTTTCTCACATGTTTTGCAGTTTGGTAATTAAGAATTATTCTAAACTAGCAAGAGTTTTTTTAATAGTTGAAGCTAGTAGGCAAAAGATTGATTTTTTTAAATTTGATATTGAACTAATTTTCTAAACCAATTCTGGGGGTTTATTTAAAAAAAAACTTAATTACTAATTTTACAACATTAGGCCTTTATGACAATGTTCCAGATTTTAACTCAAAAAGGCTGGCTAGATATCATGCATTCAACGATGACTCAATCGAAAAAATTTCATCCTCTTGTTGCCATCTATTTTATATCATATCATTTATTTGTCACTTTGGTATGTCTTGTCATTTTAATTTAAATCTATAAATGTCGTAATAACTTATGTTCATCCTAAATTTGTTGTCGTAATTTTTATCTCTTCTTTTTTTGCCAGTTTCATCAGCTATCGAATTCCTCAAATCAATTCAATAGTGGTATTCTTTGGTGTTTTCAATTTTTGATGCATGATTGTTATTGATTGCTGTTGTATAGTGTTTTTATATTTTTAAATATTTAATTTACTTTTATTACTTATTTTTTAAAAGATTTTGCTGAGTTTGTTTGTTGCCGTAATTTTGGATAACTTAGAGTTGGATGAAGATGTCAAAAAAATTAAACAGGTATTTTAAATCCGAAGACGGCTTATTTGTGATTTCTATATATTCGTTCACAGTTAAAAATGAGGGAGCAAAGTGCAGAAACCCAAGAGACTCTTCCGTGGAGACTACGCATATTTGAAAAATTTCCGAATCAACCTCAGCTTGTTTCACTTAAAAGAAAACCTAATGAATTCGACACGCCGAAAATAAGGGAAAGCTTCATGCGCCAATTTTTGGAAGTTGACATTAATTTTGTTGAAAATAATAAAAAATTGCTTCAAGTCAGTAAAACTCCGGACATAATAACCACTGAATTCAGTGGTGCTCCAGGCGAGAGAGGCAGAACTAGAGCTTCTATTAGATCAAAATCAAGTAATTTTTAAAAAGCTTTTTTTTAAATAAAAAATTTACTGCAACTACTACTACTAATAATAATAATAATTAATAAACAAAATTTAAAAAATTAACTAGCAATATTTGAATTTGAAATAAACAATTTTATTTTTATTGGGTATTTTTTCTTGATGTTCTTCTTTCATTTGAAGAAAGAAGAAGTTTCTCACAAGAGAAAAGAACAATTAAATTTTGAAAATATTTAGATTAATTTTATTCATTTCATTTCAAAATGAAATAATTAATTGTTAATTTATAATTTAAAAATTTATTAGACAAGTCATAATGACTTGATGATTGCATTTTTGCTGTTTAAAATTTTTTAAAAATGCTAACTAACCCTAACCCTAACGCTTTATGTTACAAAAAGAACGAAATTTAAAAGTAGAAGAATTAATAAAAGTCCTTTTTTCAATATTATTAAAAATGAGTTTATATCTATACCATTTGAATATTACATTAAATTTACATTTGATTATTAGATATGAAATTAAATATGAAATTGAAAATACAGTGATTTTAAAAAAATTTACTCCCAAAAATCGTAAATTATGGAAAATATTAATTTAGGTAAAATATTAAAAATTAAAATGTCCAAAATATTCCATTATTTCAAGGCATAAATATTTAAGAATAATATCAATAATTTACTTCAAATAATTCAAATAGTTATAATTTGATGCTCCGCTCTTTGAATTTTACAAAAATTTACTGGTTGCTAAAAAAGATATTAAATAAGAAAAAATATACAAAAAAAAGCCAATTTTTTTATTTTCCATTTTATAATGATTTTACCAAATAATTCAATAAAATTAAAATTAAAAAATTTTTTTTTTGATTTTTTAAAAATTTTTTGTAAAAATTAAAAATTAGTTAAATTTTTAAAAAAATTTAAATTTAAAATAATTTTTTTATTATTTTCAATAGAAACTGCACCAAACAATTCAATTTCTGATACAATGAATGCCAATTCAGCATCTGTCAAAGACCAAAATGATCTATCACTGTTTAGACGTCGTAGAATCACATCATCAAATGGACAAGCTGCAATTGTGCGCGTAACAAATAACCAACGAATGCAGCGAGCCTCTCGCTTTAGCATTAAAAAACTAGCTATAACCAACATAGTGGATAACTCCAATTACCACCGTTTATTCACCAACGACCCTAATAACCAACTTCCAGTGGCCATACTAAACGAAAACAAGTCATATGATAAACAGCTAATTAATCCATTTACATCTGATCGGATTCGTACCATACAAACAATTAACCGAAATGGTGCCATTCCGGGCCTATCCATCAAAGGCCGAACCAACACACTTAATGGTTTGGGTGTTTCGAATGGAATGGATTTCAAAATTTTCCAATTCAAAAAACAACAAGCTGAACTCAAACGAAATCAACTAGAGGACGATCTGAAAGAAAATCATCCATATTTTGACAAGCCTTTGTTTTCTGTTGGTCGTGACAGCAACTTTAGAAAATTCTGTCAGATGATAATCGAAGCTCGCTACCAACGGCCTCAAGTTCAAAGAGACCAAAATTCAGCCGTCAAAGATCAGTACAAACAATTCTATAAAATACTCGGTCTAGTGAGCTACTTGGACTGGATCATGATATTTATGACCATTCAATCTTGCATTGGCATGATGTTTGAGACACCAACCAGAAGATTGGTAGAGACACTACCCCTTCAAATAGTCGAGTATATATTCGTGATTTCAATGTCTATAGAAATGACCCTTAAAGTATGCGCCTATGGGCTTTTTTTTACGCCCAATGCGGTTGTAAAAGATTTCCGCGGCATTCTCGATCTGTTCATATTTTCAGTCAGCGTCATATTTTTGTATCTGAGTCCCAAACATGTCGAGCCAAACAGTCCAGCTCAAATGCTCATGCTGCTAAGATGCCTTAGACCTCTTAGAATATTTACCCTGGTACCTCACATGAGAAAAGTAATCTATGAGCTTTGCCGAGGTTTTAAAGAAATACTTCTCGTATCGATTCTCCTAGTTGTGTTGATGTTTGTTTTTGCCAACTTTGGAATTCAAATGTACGGAGGTAGACTGGCACGGTGCAATGATGCTACCATAGTTAATAAAAAAGACTGTGTCGGAATGTATAAACGAAGTTTGTTTGTTACTAAATTAAAGATAAAGGGAGAAAATTCGAAACACCCGAGCATATGGGTGCCAAGAGTTTGGTCAAATCCGTACAACTTTAATTTTGACTCCATTGGCAATTCCATGCTCGCATTGTTCGAAGTGCTGTCTTTGGAAGGATGGCTTGAAGTCAGAGACATCATCATAGACAGAATGGGACTAGTAATTTTTTATTTTTAGATTTTATTAGTCAAATAATTTTTTTCCTTTAAAAGCGTCATGCTATTTTTGTTCATGTTTTTGTCTTTATCGGTACTCTTATTGGACTTACGCTATTTGTTGGTGTTGTTATTACAAATTATAGTGAGAACAAGGTAAGCATTAACAAAAATTTATTAGAAAATGATTTAATCAATCACTCAAATTATCCGAATTTGTCTGTCTAATAAACCAAACGACAAAATTCATCATCTCATTTCTTATATGAAATGTATATTTAAACAAAAGTTTAATTTTTTTTGAATATTTAAAATGGTCGACTAAATAAATTTAATAAAGCAATGATTTCTAATTTTAATTTTTGAAATATTTAAAAAAATCATTGTAATTTTTTGCTAATTGATCAATAATTTAAAATAATAAGGAAATCAAAATTTAGACCAAGTCAATTAGATATTTTTATAAAAAAAAAATGATTTTTGTTTTTCTAAATTTTTAAATGGCAGCTTTTTTAAATTAGTGTGTTGAAAAAGTTAAAGTTTTTTTTCAATCTTTTATTTATTAAAAACAAAAACGCCACCTTTTTGAAGATAATTTTAAATATAAATCTAAAAATTTTTTAAATTTTAAAATAGATCGATTAGTATCAAAATAACGGATGTTTAAAAAAAGGTTGGCATGTTTTTGTTCTTTAAAAAAAATAGGAATTCAATATTTAAAAGTTTAGAAGTTTTGAGCGTTAATAGTTTAGGATCTTTATTATACAAATTTTGATAAAATTTGTTTGAAAAAACTTAATATTTATTTTAACAAAAAGTTATTTTAGCTTTAAATTTAATTTTAATAAAGGGAACCGCTTTGTTGACAGTAGATCAGAGACGTTGGTTGGATTTGAAAGGTCGCATAAAACTAGCACAACCCCTACATATACCTCCAAGACCCGAGTCGAGCAAATTTCGATGCTTTATTTTCGATATTACCCAGCACAAAAATTTTAAGCGTTTTTCGGCCTTTTTGGTACTCTTAAATTGCGGACTACTGTCGGTGCCATGGAAAGTTGATGTTCTTCACACAAAACCATTGGCAACCTTGGCTGCGATTTTTACTTTTTTGTTTCTTATCGAAGCAGCGATGAAGGCAATTGCGCTCGGATCAAATGGTTACTGGCAAAGCAGAAGAAACAGATTTGATTTATTTGTCACTATTCTGGGTCTTGTCTGGATTATTATGCATTTTGTATCATTTGGAAAAAAAGAGCTAGAACAGTCAAGCAATTCGTTTGGGTTTATTGTAATTGTTCTTAGATTTTTCACAATAGCTGGAAAGCATGTATGCTGAATTTTTTTAAACTTTACTTAAAATAAATAAATAATAAAATAAATTTTCTTTAAGGCCACTTTGAAAATGTTGATGCTAACAATTATTGTATCGTTTTTTAAAAGTTTTTTTATCATTGTGGGTATGTTTTTGCTGATGCTAGTCTATGCCTTTTCTGGTGTGATTTTATTTGGATGCGTCAAATCTGGTCATGATCTTGGAAGACATGCTAACTTTCGTTCATCGCCAAATGCAATAGTTTTATTATTAAGAATAGTGACTGGAGAGGAATGGAATAAAATTATGGTAAGCACAATTTAAAAAAATCTTAATTTAAAGATTAAAATTTTAAAAAAATATTTTAATAAATATTTCTAGGGTCTTGCCTGTTGTGTGGTCAGATAGGTTATTTAGTTAACACTTGATGACTCTTACTGGTTTAGTAACCGGATTTTTTTCACATATTCAGGAAAATTTTTGTATAAATATTAAATAAATAAAAAATTTTTGTAAGTCATTTGGTCTCATATATGACCGCATTTCTCACATTACAGCTATATTCTAAAACTTATAAATCAGAAGCATTGGCAAAATTTAAGAAATTTAAGTTCATGATCAAATGTATATAATATTCAAATCAAAATCATAAGTCTAAATTAAAAATGGCCTTGTTTTAATATTTTTTTTATTAGTATACAACTTAATTTAATTAAATATTATTTGTCTAATTTAAAAAAAAAATAATTTTCTCAACCATTGATAAAATCAATTTTTAAAAAATTAAATGTATTGACTCATTTTTTGAATAGTTTATTTTGAATTTTTATTTTATTTCTATCATTCAAAATTAAATTTAAAAATGAAATTCAAATATTTAGTTCTAAATAACTTTAATTTTCTAAAATTGATTTTATCAGTGGTTGAGAAAATATATTTTTTTAGTTATTTAATATTTTACATCTACATGACAAATTCTAAAATGAATATTTAAATAAAGATAAGCTCTTTGAATTAAAATGATATTTTGAATTGATCATAAAGTTGTCATTAAGTTTTTAATTTAAAGTCATATATTCAAAATCAATTTAAAAAAAATTGATTTTTGTAACTTAAAATATCAGACATTCAAATTTTATGTAAAGAAAATATACCAAAGCGTATTTCGTTATTTATATTGAGATTTTAATTAATTAATCATCCGATCATTATCATGAACTTTTGGTTGCCAAAATCTTTTAAAATTAAACAATTATGAAATAAAATAATGATTTATATTTTTTTGGTTTTGTGAAATTTAGCACAAAATGATAAAAAGAACAGAAAAAAATTGAATAACTTTTTTTCTAAATGTTTAAACTTAATTCTGTAAATGCAACTTAGTGCAACATTCAAAGTTGCATCAAATATCAAGGTCTGCTAAATTTACAGAGTTAAGCAGAAATTAAATTTTAATATAATCGAGCGTTGTGCATTTTACGGAGATTTCACACATCATTTGTAGACTTTAACAGTTGATGCAACTTTGAATGTTGCACCATGCTGCATTCACAGAATTAATTTTAAACTTTTAGAAAAAAAGCTATTTAATTTTTTTACACTTTGTTCTGTCTTATATTTAATTTTAATTTTTTTTTAATCAAGCATGATTGTATGGTGGCACCTCCATCGTGCAACAAAGGCAACAACTATTGGGAGTCAGATTGTGGAAATTTTACGGCAGCAGTCTTATATTTTTGTTCATTCTATGTTATTATTACTTATATTGTTTTGAATCTGCTTGTTGCCATTATTATGGAAAATTTTGCCCTCTTTTACTCGAATGAAGAAGACGCTTTGTTAAGGTAATATGAAAAAAAAGAAAAAATCGTCAGTTTTTTTATTTTACAATCTCATTTTAGCTACAGTGACATAAGACACTTTCAAATAGTTTGGAACATAGTTGATACCAATCGTAAAGGTGTCATTCCGTGTAGAAGAGTAAAATTTTTGCTGCGCTTACTACGCGGAAGGCTGGAGGTCGATTTGGAGAAAGACCGGCTTTTGTTCAAACATATGTGCTATGAAATCGATCGTTTAAACAACGGAAATGACGTAACATTTCACGATGTGCTTAACATGCTGTCTTACAGATCAGTGGACATAAGAAAATCACTGAAGTTAGAGGAATTGATAGCGCGGGAAGAGTTGGAATACCAGATCGAAGAAGAAGTGGCAAAATTGACAATCAGAAATTGGCTGGACAAATGCTTGAGGCGAATCAGAGAACGAGGAAAGCCGAACAAATATTTAAGCAAACAAAATGACATTGCCATTTTTAAAGAACAAATGGGTGCTAGGCAATTACTAAATAACCAAAGACTTCCTTCTCCACCGGCGAATGCTAACCAGAATTTGGCAAATGCTTCACAAACAGGATTTTTCTCATCTCCTCTCAAAGCAAATGAACAAATGGGGCCTAAAAAACCTCTCAAGTCGACTACGTCGATCGTCATCGATAAAGCTGAATCACCAAACGCAGCCGAAATTGTAAAAAGACATTTTTTTTTAACAAATACTCTAATTATTTTTTTTAAAGGAAAACATTAAACATTCGAATAATGACTTGACATCAATATCCCAAGTAAAACTGGTGCCAAGTGGCACAACAAAGTTAAAGAAAAAAAATAGTAATTTTAATTTTAAAATTTTGATCAGTTTTATTTAAAGTTTTTCTCAGCTTTAGACCGTCAATCTCAAGTGATTAGTGAGGAAAAACTTCGTAAACGTAATATGTATTTACTTGAATCGCAAACAATGACAAATGATGTCAAAAATTGGTGGAAGAGTACTCTGGATTCGAATAATTTATTTTCAAATAAATCAGAAATTTAGAGATTGGGCAAATCTAGTCAAATATCATTAAGTTTGCCTTTAAAATAGACAGTGTAGAATTTTACTTACAATCAATTTTGAACAATTAAATTTTATTTGATCGATTGAGATCTTGTTTTTGTTATTCAATTTTAAGCTAATAAAAATTATTTTAAAAATTTAATAAATAAATAAATAAATAAATCTTTAGAAATTTTTTTAATTTATTTTCTATTATTGGAAATTATAAAAGTGAAAATTTTATAAAAGCTCAATTTTAAATTAATGCGTTTTTGATTTTTTTTCAATCGAGTTCAATTCATGAAAAATTAATTTTTTAACAACAATAAGTCCGTCAAAGGTTATCTAAAAATAAAATCCGGTTTGAATTGATTAAGTAAAAAGAATTGCTCTTGTTTATTAAATAGAAACTTGGATAATTAATTAAGCTAATGTTTTTTAAATGAAATTTAGTGACTAAAAAGAAGTTAGAGAAGTGTTTTAAATCTTTATTACCTAAATTCACCCAAAATGACATTTTGATAATTTTTAAAAATTTAATGCTTTTCAAAAAAAATCAATTTTGAATAAGATCTTCAATTTTTTTAAATTCAAACATAAGTTAACTTAAATCTAACTGATTATTTTACACATTAAAACTTTCATTATTTTATATGTAAAAAGTATTGTGAAAATTGGTACACCATTTTATTTATACCGATAAAGCATGACAGGGGTCTAAAAAACTCACGTATTTTTTCCTGGAAACTTGTTAGTCACAAGCAAATTTATAAAGACAAAAAATTACCTTATTACATAAATAACTACTTTTTGATAAAAACGTTGTTAAAAATAATTAGTCTATGACTCAAATAATTTTTTTTGCCTAAAAAAATTTCTTAGTCAATTTTTATTTCTTAGTCTGTTATTTTTTCCATTGTCAATTATAAGTAATTAGTAAAAACATATAAAAACATTAAAAAAAAACAATATAAAAATATATTATTGTTTTTCTTAACATTTTTTGGTTTTTGCCTTTCGTCCAACTTAAGCTTAAGCCACAACAGGATTCTTAAAATACTTAAAAGTTATTACGAAACTATTATTATCAGACTTGGGATACTGACAGTATTATACTGATCAGTATCAGTATATTTCAGTATTCAGTATTACTGATACTGTTACTTATACTGTTACTGATACTGATCGTTAAAATATTGCTACTGACTGGAGCTGATAATCAGTATTTCAGTATTACTGGAAAATACTGAAAATTAGAAAAAAAATTTAAAAATGTCAAATTAATTTTGAAACATAATTTTTTTTTTGTTTCATCAACTTACATGTTTATGTAAAATGGATATATTTGTTTTAAAAAAAAATAAAAGGGGCGGTTAATAGTATCCAGGGAAATTTTTTGTATTCAGGCTACCTCAGCAAAGATCGAACAGGTATTTTCGGTATCTGGATTTTTAATGAGACCACATCGAAGTCGATTCACATACAATAACCTTTCAAATTTAATGTTCTTAAAATGTAATAAGGATTACCTATAAAAATAAAAATTCTATTTTTTTTTGTTAAATTTTAAAAAAATTTTAAAATAAGTCCGATATAAACTTTATTTGTTTGTTTTTGTATTTTTATCTGAATGGTCACAAAATTGTCAAAAAGACTGAAATATATTTTATAAGAAAATTTATATTTTTTTTTAAAAACATGATTTTATACTGATAGCCTTAATATTGGTACTGGCTGATTTCGATACTGAATTTCATCCTCAATACTGAATACTGACTGATACTGATTTTTCTTATACTGTTCCTAAGTCTGATTATTATGCTCAAGATGCTTTATTACTGCCTCTACACTTTAAAAATAGCTTTAAAAAACTATTTATTTTGTTTCTTAATTAGATTTTTATTTCATTTAGTTCTGACAAAATTTGTACTTTTTTTATTTTTTTTTTGACAATAACCAATTATTTGAAAAATACAAGTAATTAACATCCATTTATAAATATAAAATCGTAATCAATCTTTTGCACTATTTTTCAATCGCAGAACTAATTTTTAACTTTTAATTTTTAAAAAAATTCAA
Source organism: Brachionus plicatilis (assembly GCA_010279815.1). Taxonomy (NCBI): domain Eukaryota; kingdom Metazoa; phylum Rotifera; class Eurotatoria; order Ploima; family Brachionidae; genus Brachionus; species Brachionus plicatilis. The sequence goes on along the minus strand of QEOQ01000640.1, from coordinate 577,313 downwards.
AAAAGTTTTAAAATAAAAATTTACTTGAATTTTTTCCCCTTTTGTATCGAATTTCAAAGAACAAATAAATGAAAAAACAAGAAAAAAGTATGTATAAACTTTACAAAGCGATTTACTATTCTAATGATTTCGAATGAATTTAAAAAGAAAACAAACAAATCGAATCGATAAAATTCCTCCATTATTACTTAAAATTTGCCCAAAAGCTCTTGCTATGCCTTTTACAGTTGAGATATTCTTGTGATACTTGTGGAATATATTTCTTTTAGATTCTGCGAAAGCCAAAAACAGAAACAGATTTACGAATTGGTACTCAATGCATCGAGTCTTTCTTCAAAATCAAGAGACAACGATTTGCCCAGTGTCATATTGTTTCCAGTTAGATGGAATTTTTTTTGTGAATTACTTAAAGATTCAATGATATTAAATGGAATATTTATTATTTGATCTTCATTTCGAATAATTTGTAATCTTTAATGAACAAATCATTAAAATTTAAAATCATTCTAGACTTATTTTATTTTATTAAATTTTGCCTATGAGTTTTAATACAAAAAAATAATTATAAGAATAATCAAAAAATATTAAAAAAGATCTTTTGAAATTTTTATTTAATTTTACGTTGGTTAGCGGAAATTAATTTTTGAATTAAATCTTATTTTCTTGGTACATAAAATGGAATAAACAATATAAATTTGTAAGAATAATTGGAAATTTATTAAAAAAATTAAAAAAATTTCAACAGTGACATACAAGTCACACAAATTATTTGTTGTTTTTTTTAATTAATTTTTTGGGAATAATTTTTTTTGCTTTTTTAACCAAAAATTGTAAAATAAAATTTTCAGTAAAAGGCGCAACAAGCGAATACAATAATGCAGCAAATACAAATATTTGTCCTATAATAATCCAAAATTTGAATGCATCTAATGAAAAATCTCCAAAATTTAGAGAAATAAGAGGCCAAACACAAAGAAAAAAAAAAGTCAAAATTATTGATAGAATCCATGAGACTTTTTTTACAGTTCTCAATTCGCTTTCAACCTCCAACAATGACGGACGCTGTTTTAACTCATAGGCTTTTTCAATATTCATTTCTCTAACAAAAAAATTTTAATTTTTTTAAATATAAATTTTAAAATTCCAAGTCTCACTTTGAATAAATTTCACTCCATGGCAAAAGAGGTGAATCAATATCTCTTGTTTTTTCCCAAACTTCTCTAATTTGATCAACATTTAGTGGTTTTGAAGTCAAAAAAGTAAGCAAAGCAGCCATTATTCCACCAATACCCAGAGAAGCAACATTTCCAGCGAGCATGCTTATTAGGTTCCCACTTTTTTCAATATCGAATCCCTTAAAATAAATAACAGTAGTCAAAATCCAGCTAATAATTCCAACAAAAGAGCCGGATAGCGCGCTGAAAAACATTGAAAAACTGTTCATTCTTGCCCAAAAAAGACTCAGTGCTATTGGAAAAACAGCTTAAGTGCAAAAAGTTAATTAGTATATTTTTAAAAAATTCAGAAAATTTCTTACCTGGTCCCACAATTATTCCCATGAACAAATAAAGCCAATTTAAATTTAGTTTCAAGTAAAAAAGCAATATTGATACAACCAACATCACAATTGTGATCAATACAATAACAAGAGATTTGATCGAGTTCAAATGTTGTTCATAATTAAGATAACTTGCATGCATTGAGCAACTTCGGATATAATTTGGTGAATTTTTTAACATCCTTTATTTTTTTATTTTAATTGAATAGACAAAAATAAAAATTTAATAACCTGTTATCAGTATCACAAGATTTACAGTAAGTAATGCTACAGCACATGCATTTATCATCTCCTACTTGGCCGCGAATTTTGTCACACAAAATACACATTAAACTGTCCTTTTCACTTAAATTCGGCTTAAAAGGCTAAATAAACAAACAAATTTTTTAATTTTTTAAGTAATAAATTTTATAAATTTTTACATGAATATATACTGAATAAATATCATTTAAAATAATGCTGGTAATAGCAAGAATCTCGCCTCCGCCAGTCGTAGTAACTGCAAAAATGATCATCAAGTTAATCAAATAGTTTCCTACATTTCCGTATGACAATGCGGCGACTGCTGGAGCCACTAAGCCTAAATAATGTTAGTGAAAAAATGATAAAAAAAGAAAGATTTTATATTTCTGGACGTACCAGAATTAATTTCCAGGGGGGTTAAAAATGTTAAATTGTGATTGAATGAGTCCAAGTAAATATAAGCTACTGACATCGTAGTGCCAAAAGTAAAGGGAACAAAAAACCAAATTACTCCTGCTATAATGAAAGCAATTGAGCTTTTTTTCGGCGAAGTTGTTGAATTTAACTGCCAATAAGCCTTCAAGAATTTATCTATTAAATTCTTTTTATTATGAATAATTTTTATTACTTGGTCTACAAAAACTGTGCCACAATTTCCGATCAGATTTATAACTCCAAATAGAAATGAATCCAGTGAAAAAAAAGTCTTGTAAGAATTTCCCAAATTGTTCGGATTTGAAATGCACGAAAATCGGTCAAATATGTTTTTGATACTACCAAAACCTAGAGTTGATGAATTCACATAAAATATACTCATAAACATCACCACGATGACAATTAGAATGACCAAAGTGCTGAAGTAGGATAAATAAAATAGGCCGCTAGAATTTTTTTTTTTTTTAAATAAAGTTTTATTTATTTGATAAACAGTACCCTAGACCTCCGAAGAAAACATAAATAGACATTGCTAAAATGAACAAAAGAATGGAATATTCAGGCGATAGATCTTTGAAACTGTAAGTCAAACAGGCTATTCCTCCTACAATTAGCATTGCACTCACAATTAAGTTGGTCAAAAGAGCATAAATGCAAAAAAGCATATGAGTTTTTTTATCAAACCTAGCTTGAATTATTTGCAGAAAAGTCCGTGATCCCGGAGCTTTTATTCTAACTTCCATGCATAAAATTGAAAAAAGCAAAATTTGAATACAAGCTCCTCCAGCATACCAATATGAACCACTAAGTCCAAACTTTGAATTTTTAACATTAAAAAAAAAAAAAAAATTGTCAGGTTTACCCTAGTTCCTACAGTTGTTGATTGAAGGAGAGTAGCTGCCCAAGTCCACTGGCTCACTATTGTACTTGATAAAAGCGAAATGGACATCGAACCTCCAGCATTAAATGTAGTCGTTAAGGTTAACTTAAAGATTTACCTTTAATTTAATTATTTAATCTAGTAGATAATTAAGTACTTTGCTTTTGAAATTTTTTCGTTGGACTGCTAAAAATAATACTGCCACAACTAAAGTGAACATCATATAAGACAAAAATGTCACATTTGCAGTAAGTAATGGCTGCTTTATTGATTTATAAGATGTGAAATTATTCCATTCAAGACATTTAGGCATTTTTAAAGATGAGTTGGAGCAAAAAATTTTAAAATTTTTAGTGAAAATATTTTATTAATAAAGGTTGCTTTTGAGGAAATCAAAGACAAGAGATAATGGGATTGAAAAAAAGATTTGGATTATTTTTGTCGATGGTTTTTCTGAAATTTTTACATGACAAATATTTGGTGATAATCAGCGGATAAAAAGGAATTTTAAAAAATTATCTTTTTGATTTATTCACACAATTAGATTATTATGCCTTTTTGACGAAAATTAAATTAAATATTTAAATAATAAGAAAAGTACTTAAGGGATTAATTTTAAATTATTATGAAAAATTTTCTATTATCCTTCGAATTTTTTTGTCATGTTGATAAAAATTTCCTTTTTCTTTTTGATTTTGTAATAATGATTTCATGATAAAATCAATTAAAATCAAATTTAACTCAAACGACTTTATTGATTAAAGATTTTATATTTAAATTTTAATCCAAGATTTAAATAAGTCAATCTGAAAAAAGAATTTATTTTTATTTTTTATAATTTAGAACTCTTCTTCAAAGTTTAATTAAAATTTTATTTAAAAAATTTCTTTTAAAATTGAATGCAACTGATTTGAAAAGTAATTTGTGCACATAAAAAATAAAACCAACTATTGCTTTTTAATCAAATATTTGATTTCAATTTTCAAAAGGCTTCAATCTTGGTGATCTCGTTATTTATAACAAGACAAACATTAATTTATGAAAAAAAACAAGGTTCCATTCTTAATATATACTAATTAGTAGGAAATTTATTTTTATCGTTTAAAAATTCAATCGAGATCTTTTATACTTTTCTGATATAAAAGAAACAAAAAAAATATCTTAGCAACTTATTCAAGTAATTTTTTGAATATTTTTTTGTCCGCAAGATATAAAATCAAAATAATGCTGCAAAATTCTAGAAAACATTAAATATATCTAATTTTATTTGAAAAATTCTTTTCAAGTCACATTTGAACGATAATTAAATTTTTTTATAGAATTTCTCGAATTTACCTTAAAATATTTTATTAGCTTTAACTAATTTTGAAAAGATTATTTTATTTTAAAAAAATGCAAATTTTTTTTAGCTGTGCTTTCTCAAGTATAATGGGCTATCATTGAAAAATATTTAAAGCAAAAAATTTATTCGATTGAATCATCCTTTTTAAGGGTTAATTTATGGTAAACATCCATTTTCAAAGCATGAAAATTTGAACTTTTAAAATTAAATTTAATAAGTTGATTTTTTTAAAATATTCATTTTTTTTTTAAATAAAAACTTATGATTTCAAAATTTTAGGTAATATTTGTAAGTTTAAAAATTAAAAAAGGTCTATTTAGCTCAAAGATTTTACGAATTATTTAAAGTGACATACTTATGTATTGTGATTTGAAAATGATTAATCAAATTGGATCCACGAAATCTAAAGCTTAATTAAGAAGCAGAAATTTGGGTTATTTATGCGCTGAATCGATTCTCTAAATCTAAATAATAAACAAAATTAAGTTTTTTAAATAATTTTATTAAAGGTTAGATTAAATTCAAATATTCTGTTTTGCCATGGGCCAACTTTTGTTTTGAAGAGAGAGAGAGAGAAATAGTTAATTAATTTCTTAATCGTTTTCTTTTTTGTTTCGATAAATCGACAAAAATTACCAGTAAGCAAAATCATAAATCTGAGCTCTTTATAGTTTGTAGATTAGCTCTATAAAATTAAATATCATAAATGGAACGATTCTCAGCATGAGCTGATTATCTGACAAAAGTATAGCTACGTCCATAGAAAAAGTTGGTGACACACTATTCTATTCTAAATTAAAAATTGGTAAAATTTTCTATGTAAATTCATAAAATTTAAATAGACACCGTCTATGGTTATCTTCAGATACCCAATTACTAAAAATAAATAAATTAAAGTTTCGAGTTTATTATGATAAATTGTCTCGTTTTTGGAGGAAAGAGACATTCGTTTAAAATTTCGAAAATATCCTAGTATGAGCAACAGTGAATTTGATAAAAAAAAAAATTTCTTTTTGTACAAAATTATTCATATTCAAACTTAGCTCAAAGCGGTAATATTTGCTTAGATTAACCTATTTAATTTTTTAGTCATTCTTTGTATTGAATATGTTGCAATTTTATTTTATATTTCGCATTTTTTTTTCATTTTAAATTAGAATAAAAATGACATTAACCCACAAGCCTTAGCTTTTTATTCATTTTTTAAAAAAGAGCAATATTTCCAACTCAACAATGGTCATTTATTTTGTCACACGTAATCTCTCTTTTGAGCGCAATTTTTGGAAACTCCTTTTAAATATTAAAATATTCAATAAAAAATTACAATTATTACCTTATAATTTATTCTAAAAATCTTCTTCTGTTAAACATATTTACCTGATTCTAATTTTTATTTTTAAATTTTAATTATTTTATTATAATTTTTAGATAAAGCTCAAGAGAATTAAAGCACAGATTTTTGTTTCATCAAATCAAAAAAATCAACGTTTTTATTACGTGAAATATAATAATAATTTTTGGCCATAAAAAAATCGTTTGGAAATGTTTTTTAATTAAATTTTTGACAAAGTTAATTATAAATTTATTTTAAAAACGATAATACAGGCGGTAAAATTTAGTTAAATGATATAAAGTCCAAGCCAAATTAATCAGCGAGTATTTCGGACATTCGTACTTTTAAAGCAAAATGACTGAGTATTAAAATTTTGAGCAAGTCAGTTTTTCTTAAGAAGTTTAAAATTACTTTTAAATGTTTGAAAATTTTTCAATCATTAAGAATATCAATCAAACAAAAAGTTAATATTTAAGATTTAAAGTAAAATTAATTGGATTTTTAAAATTTATTTAGGAAAAAAATAATTTGGAAGATACAGATGTTAACTAGGACGATTAATTCAGCGTCATTCAGCTAGGTATTGTGAAAAGCTATTCTATGCTCATTAAACTCAAAATTATTCTAATTTGTGCTCAAGAAAAATCATGGCACCGAAATTTCTATTTATTTTATTATTGAAATTGTTTTAAAATAAGTCAGCTAGCGATTTTTAGTTTGCTTAGAAAAGTTCTTTGTTAAAAAACAAAAGATTCGAAAAAGTTGAAAATATTGAAAGAATAAATAAACCAAATGGCAACAAAAAATAAATAAGAATTTGAATTTTTTTTTATTTTCTAAAATCACATTTTTGGATATTTTAGGTTTTTTGACCCAAAACGAATAAGCCAAGTTGAATAGAATTAATGAAGCAATACCCCTGTTTATACATTGTTGAATTCATTTTTTTATGGAAAAAAATATCGTATTTATAATCTTTAATTAATTAATTAATTTCTCAATATGGTATGACAAAATTTTAAACAAATTTAGCTTTTTGAGTAAATTTTTGTTTCATGATTGTAATTAAAACCACTTATTTGAGTTCTGCATGAAATTTATTCGAAAAGAAATAGGATCAAGTTAACTAATGTTAATATTGTATGAGCATTCCTTGGAGAAAATACTTTACTTAGGTGCTCTTTGATTGATTTGAACGCTTTTTCTTTAATTAATTAGATTTTTTCTATTCATTGTAGAATTTTAAGTTTCTTATCGTGTATCAAAGCAAAAAGTCTCCAGATACTTACCTTAGAACTAGTTTTATTTTTATTCTTTTTTTTTCTGGAGAATTTGATCTTTTCACAAAATTAGTCAGGAAAACTTCTTTACGCTATTTCACTTAATCTGATGACATTTTTTTACTCGAAAATCTGAAAGTATTTTTTAATTAATCAGATACAAGTTTCTAAAACTGAAAAAGAAATGAGCAGTATTAGTCAAAAACAAAATTTTCAATTAGATATTTCAGAACAATTGAGATAAAACCAAAACTTGAAATTAAGCATTTTTATAATAATTTTTTTATCAAAATCAATTTGGCTTAAATTTCGATATGATTTCCGTTTTAGTAACACATAACCTTTTCAATTAATATTAAATATTAATTTTATTAGAGAAAATTTAATTACTTAAGAAAATAATTAATCCAATTGCTTCTGGTCGAGAATAACCATTTAACTTGGAAAAATACGATTTCAATCTTGTGAGATTAAAGACTAGAATTAAGTTGGTTATTTTTCGAGATTGATTGTCGTCAATAATTTACTTGAAGCACATTATTTTTTGATTCTTTTCTGTTTGCTTAATGTCATTTTTTTGAGTGGGTTCCAATTTACTGCAGAATAATTCTAGACCTGAATTGTAAGAATTTAAATTCAAGTCGCTATAAAATAAACTTTTGAAAAGAGATGAATAGATGTTATCATTCCAAATCTTCTTGACAAAAATCTAAGGCTTACGATAAGGCTAAATGTCATTTAAAAGAATTCTAAAGTTGTAATAGCGAACTTTAAAAAAAAGGTAAATTTCTGAAATTTTTTAGTAAATTTGGATTACTAAAATTTAGACTACAAAAATGACTAAATAAAGTATTTGTGAGTTTATATTAATCGGAAAATAGTTAAATTAAATTAAGCAAGGAGAAATTAAGCAATCAGTTTTTTTTTTAAATTTTATTTAACAACCAAAATGAAATCAAACCTAATAAGCGAAAGTTAATTTCAGCTAAACTCCTATTTACCTAAGATATCATATTTTCCAACATAGAATGTCAATAATAACTATAGTTCACCTTTTGTGTTCTAATTCGCTTCGAAATTTAATACATAAATAAAAAAAGAAAGCTTTAATTTCTAAATTTTTATAAAAAAATAGGAAAGCTTCAAAGCTCTCTCTCTCTCTCTAGAGATATTATAATATAACTTGTAGACTCGAGTTAGATAACTCGTTTAAAATATTTTGTGATATAAAAATTTGGCCAGTTTTGAATTTAATTTGATTACAATGTCACTTGTTATCGAGAATCTATTAATTGTGTAATTCTGAATCATGGCTGATCAGCTTTGGAATTTATTAACCAAGTCGGATTAACCGAAAATGGTTTTAGGTATACTCTTTCACCAAACCGAGCTTGGTCATGCCCTTTATTGAAGTTATTTTACATTTAATTGTCTTCATAATACAAAGTATATTGTATATATTTAAGGTAGATAAGTAATCTCTCAAATAGACCGAGAACTAGGTGATACTAGAAAAATTTATACATAATTAAGAGTTTTTGAAATATTCCCTATTTGAAGATTAAACTTAATGATTAAAGAAACAAGATTGAAAAGGATTATGATATAAAACGAAAATTTATTTATTTATTTATCTAAGATATTTTACTTTGGTTAAATTGTACTTAAGCGAAGACTTGAGCCATCAAATCCATTTTGTATCATTTTTTATTCCCTGGACTATTTTCGTGTTGTGATAGCTTAGAAAAGCTACATACTCGATCGAAGCAGAGTTTCCAACCAATTTAACTCCGATTCTGACTTATCCATTGTTTGCTTTCTCCTTTTTTATTTAAGAAAATTCTGATAAATATTTGTTTACTTTTCTGAGTCTAAATGACGTAATTTAACCAACTTAAAAATAGTAACATTTTTTTAGAATTATGTCAAATGAGGCACTTTTTTTTTGCTTTTTCCAAAATCGTTTCTTATCTAATCTTGGTAATAATATCTACCACAATTACATGTTACCAATGACAACTCAATTTTTAACTTATTCATACAAAATTTATGAAATAAAATTTTAAATTTGATCTCTATTTTGGTTTTTTAACATGAATAAATACGATTATTGTTATTTAAATGGCATACGTAAGAGGAATTTAATTAATTAAATGGGAATGAGCTCAGGTTTTTGTATAAACTAAGTCACGTGAACTAAATAGAGCATTTTTGGATAATGGCATTTGAGATGAGTAAGTAAAAGACAATTAGCCATATGAAAACTTTAAGCGTCTAACTTATCATTTTGAAATCAAATGTTGAGATAACAAATTATTCTGAAGGTGGGATAAAAATATGTGGCAAAAAAGATAAATAGCAAAGATTGGAAAAAAAATTTAAGTTATTTTGTTAATGGCAGCAAAACAGTTTAAATGTCAATGTAGTTAATTGCAAGTGAATTTTTTTAAGGCATAACATAGCAGAACATCTGGATTGATTAAGATAAAATCAATGATCTAATTGAAATAAAGTGAATTTTTTTCTCCCGGGTGCTCGTAAGAGAACTTTTTTGCTGGAACAACTTGAAATTTATCTGTTTTTAAAATAAGATTTTGATAAGCGAGTTTATAAAACTTTCAATTTACTTAATTTTATTTATTTAAAGAGAATGAAAAATGAAAGATTATAATTTGAAATCTAATAGTAGAAATAACACAGATAATGATACGAATTTTTATTTTAACAATAAAAAGAAAATAGAATCACTGATTCCATTTACTTTCGTGTTTCGATGAATACAATTTGATATTTGATAAACATAAGCTTAGCAAAAATCAACTTTACCAATTTTGTTTTTCTATTTTTGCTACTTTCATTAAACAAAAAAATAATCCAAAGTGAACCGTACAATATCTTAATTTAGTTTTTTTTTAGAAATTAATTTAGAAATAATAAAGATTAAAATAATAAAAAAAATTAATCATATTTGGGCGTTATTTGTTATTTCTGAGATTCAAGTCGGTTTTGTTAGATATTTCGAATTAGAAGCTAGCACCTTTTGCAGCAATCATTATTTTTAAATTAATCAACAAGTAGGCTACACTGCTAAAAGCTAACTGGACTTGATTAAAAAATCAAATAAACCAAGGTTTCACTAATTAAATATATCTTAACAAATAATATAGAAATATTCAATAGAGCATTAACAGAATTTATAAATCGAAAAAATTAATCAAAAATGAGGCAAAAATGAGCTCAATAAAGCAAACTGTTTATTGTGTATATTTAGCCGATGGAAGAGTTTTTATTTTCAAATTATCAATCGAACTATCAATGCATTCAATTGATTGAATTCATTTAAAAATTTTAGATTAAATATTTCAATTTTTCCGATAAATTTTCAACTTGTTTAAAACCTATTACAAGATCTATTTGTTACTTTAGGGAAAAAAAATTTAAATCTTTATTTTTTTTGGTAACAACTGTGAAAATAATTACTCAAAAAATAAAAAATAGCTTTAGTCTAAACAGGACACGTAATGCAATAGAATATTTTTGATATAGATCGGAAATTTAAAGTCGAGAAACTGGAAAATTTAGTTAGAAGTCTAAATTCAAGTATCTGTTGTATCAGGTTTTATCAAGCGGAATCATCACGAATTTAAATTCAAGAGAGAGAATTAATGTAGTTTTAGTTTATCGTCGGAGTTTCATACTGTTTATTAGCATAGGTAAAAACTGCGGGCATGATAGTTTACTAAATCGCTAATACCATATTTAATTTGAGGATTTAAATTGAATCAACAATCTAGAAAATTTAATTTTGTACTTAGTTTGAATTTATCCAAGGCAATCGAGAAAAAGGTCTTTGAAATTTTGAAGAAAACGAAAAGTTTAAATCAATTCAAATATTTAACTTTATTTTTTAGTTTTAGAAAAAATTTGCCAGAAACAATATAAAAAGATTTTAATAAAACGACGAAAACTTAAAAATTAAGTAAATAGAATTTTTAAAAATGAATTTCAAAATTATTACTTTCAAATTTCAGATAAAGTTTTTTCTTTTTTTATTTAAAAAACAATAGCATCTGATCAGGTTTGTACTAAATTGTACGTCACAATTTCTGGGACAATAAAACAAGAGCTCAACTAACAAGCTTGACATTTTGTCCATAACATTTAATTTTAGTTTTTATTATACTCATTATCAGAAATTTTGCTTAGAGATTTTTTCCATTCTATTCACAATGTAACCTAGAGCAAATTTTTACTCAACCAAATTTTTCTTCTAAACAACAAAGTTAATTAGGGTCCTGTAAGGATTCGAATATTAAGATAACTCTATCCTACTTTTTATTTATTTTTATTCTTGAAACCAACCGATCATTGCACCATACTGATTGCAGTAGATTGTTTTTTTAGTGATTTTGAATAGAAAAAAAGCTTTTTCTGAACTAGCAAAAAGATAACGATCAAATGTGCCTCAGTAACAAAGTTATTTTTACTCTAAAGCGTCGAATATTTGATTTTTACTTAGAATTAATTCAAAACACAGCCAGATTATTAAAATTTGTCTCAACAAAAAGATAATTTGATATTCCAAAAACTTTAGGTAGTTTTTTTTTTTTTTTTTCTAAGACATACTTAGGCTGTCATTGGGGGGAGAAATTTTTTTTGATTTTCAGGTATCAAACAAGTCTAAATCAAAATTTAGAATGAGTATAAATTTTCAGCTTAAAAGCTGCTTTTTATTTTCTATTATGCATTTTCATTAATAGAGAATTATTTTGATTAAATTAATTTTTTGTAACGATTAATTATAATTTATTTAATTTAAAAAAAATGAGCTGCTGAAATGTTTGAAATTAAGATAAATATTGAATTTTTTTTTGAATTCTTTTTCATTTAAAATTAAATTTGTGTCAAATGAACTTGGCAGGTATTTTCGTGATTTTAAAATCGATATAATAGCTGCATATTTTTGTTTGAAAAATATCTTCATCAGAAATTTTCTTGTGTCTAATAATTTATTTTAAAAATAAAGAGAGAAATCAGAACCATCATTATTTCGAGAAGATTTTTATTACGCTCCATAACCAATATATTTTAAATCATTCCAATTTCCTGCAATTTTAGGCCTATATTTTAAAATTTACTAATAATTAGAAATTTTCAAGGTAGGAAGCTTGAAATCAATAGCAAAAAAAACCTTATTTCGGAGATAATATTTGGTTCTCATTAAATGTTCTATTTAGTTCTAGTCCCTGTATTTAAAATCAAATTTCGATTCAAATCAATAACTGAAGGAAGGGTTTAAGTCTACTTGAAAACATTTTGATTTTCGATCATGAAATTAAGAGAAAAAAGCTTAGTTTGAAGGAAATCCATAATATGTTTTATTTGTAGATTTTCGTCATTCCTGGTCTCTTAGCCAAGTGGATTTTTAAATGTATAGTATTTCAAAAAAAATTTAAGACACTCAGTCTAATTTCGGTGGCTAAATTCTATTTATTCATTGATTAAACATATTGGACTAGTTCAGGTGATTTGTCAAGCTCAAACATATCAGTTTCAGTCGATTGCGAGCTCATTCTGTGATTTCTTTTTTTGATATTTAATCGAAATAAAAATTAAAAAAGAATTAATTCTAGACACTTTTGAATGAGTATTATTGAAAAAGAGATTAAGTTTTTTTTCAGAAAAAAAATTAAATATTTTCGAATTCTGAATTGGCTCAGTCAAACATCATATTTTCTTTATGTTTTTTTAAATATGTTGAATAAATATTTTTTTTGAATTTTAACAAAAAACTAATTTAAAATCCAAATATTTCAGTTACCTAGTTGTATCTTGTTTTGCATATTTAATAATACGTTTTGTCCCAGTGATTTGGCCAAATATTCTAAAATAGAAAAAAATTTAATCACTTCACAGAAATCGACTAGTAGCTTTTTACTGCATTATTAATCTTGATCCATTATTGCGTTCAATTAGTTATCAGTCTATAAACAAGGTTCAAAATTTTAAATTTAGCTCTTGTATCTTATAAAAATTAGATTATGAAGAAGGAAAAAAAGTTAGAAAACTAATGGATAAATAACAATCTAATAAGGCTTCCTGGATGATTTAAAACAGGAAGTGAAAGAAAAGCTTTTATTAAAATTTGGGTATAAATTGATTTTTTCATTTTTAAATTTAAATAATAAAATGATATAAATCACGTCTTGCTATTTTAAACATAATACTTAATTAGTCAAATTTATTCGAAAGGCTTTTAAACAAAATTCTAAAAATTTAATAAAATATTAATTTAGGTAAGATTATCGATTAAATGAAGAAAAAATTAAAAAATCAAAGTTTTTTATCAAGCGTTAAGACCTAAGGTTTTTAAATATCATAACTGATTAAATATTTATTTTTTTTCAAACAAGCGTAAGCTCAAGGAAGAGGTATTATAGCTTGAAATTTGGGAAATGTAGCGAATAATTAAAATTAATTATAGCGACAATTATTAATCAATTTCAATTCTATATTTATTTAAAAAATGAATTAATTCAATATCAATTTTTTTTCAATTCATCTTTGAAATTCTTCAAAATAATGGCAACAGTATGCTACGAAAAATGCTAATTTTTTTTCGAAAATAGCTCTCTGTTCCAGCAAGGTGTTGCTTTAATATATCATATTTCAAAATGAGGATACATAGATATCACTTTCTATCACTTTGAAATAAAAAAAAAAATTCATATTTTATATTAGATTATTATTATTATGAATTGAGTAAAAAAGTGGCATTTGAAGCTTAGGCTCACTTTTTTTCTTAGTTAAAAATAGAATGCCACAATATTTTTTTTGCTGGTTCAAACATCTTAATCAAAATCTGACTATTTTAATCTAAAACAATTTTTAAATGAATTTCTTATTGGATATATAATTTTTTTTGTTGTTTTGTTTCAAAATTTTAAGACTAAAATGATGAATTTTTTATAAAAGCTCACAACTGTTTTAAATTATTAATCCATCAAGAAACTACTGCTAACCTGAGCCTTGAATGAATCGATCACTGGAATATATTATGAATAAAATCACGTTGTCAGTAGAAGAAAAATTAATTTATAAAAAATCGAAACAGAGGACACTAAAAAAATAAAACGAAAAAAATTTCTGTTTTATTTAAAATCGAAGAATTAAAATCATCAGGATTAAAAAAAATAAATTTGTTTTGGAAGCTCTCAAGAGTTGCGTGCCTCACTTTATTATTAATATAAATTTTTAAGACAATTAATTCGAGAATAAATAATTTATTATTTTCTAATGACTTATTTGGTTTGGTAAATAATTTAAAATTTTTTTAGATTAAAACATGTCAAATGCTGTAACACCGTTGGCAGCAGTGATTGTACAGTCTAATTTAATATCTAACTTGAATCTAAAAAATTCTAAATCCTCGGAAAACATTGAGATAAACAGTAATAGCAACGAGACCAACAGTGGCATTGAGGAAGGTTCAAGCATACATGAGAGATCTAAAGCTAACTCAGTAGGTTTGAGTAGCTCTCCATCAGCGACATCATCTTCACCCACAAGCTCTACATCTTCTGGAAAAGCTGAGCTTATCACAAATCAAATGACACATCAATTACCGCAACAACAGGTGCATCAAGTACCGCTTGCTGGCTTACAATATTTCCAATATCCGAGCAACAATTCGACAACTCCGCTAAACGTATCACCTATGTCATCTATGACTTCGTCACCATCGACCACTAACACGCCAAATACGGCCAATTCAAACGCATCTATTCACTTTTCGACTCAGCCTCACTTTTATCATCACCCTCAGCAGCCGGTCGCTTATGCTCCGACCCAGCACATCCATGCTTTTAATCCAAATTACAAGGATACTCGATGGCTTACTCTAGAAGTTTGCAGGGAATTTCAGCGCAATAAATGCAACAGAACTGACACTGACTGCAAATTTGCCCATCCGCCACCTCATGTAGAAATTGTTAATGGAAAGGTTATTGCTTGCTATGATTCGTTAAAGGTATTGTTTTGAAAATTTTCATCAACTCCTAGATTTTTAATCTTCTTGTTCCCAAATTTTTGGCCTATTCAGAAAATTTTCAGTCGCCAAATTAGTGTTGTTAATTAATTTAAAAAATATCCTAAATCAATCGATTGAAAATTTTCAAAAGATTATTTTTTCAATACTGATAATTTATGAATTAAATCAGACTGTTTATTATTTTTTAATATTCAAGTGAAGTTAATTATTTAATAACAATATTAAATTCTCAAAAATTTTAAAATTAATTAAATATTTAAGCATTAGATCCTCATAAATATTAATTAATTTACATTTTTCAATAAAAAATAATCTGAGGAAAAATTTTCTTTAAGAAAATCAGCTGAAAGATTGACCAAATTATATATTTTTGAAATTATAAGAAAAACAATATAATTAAACATTAGTTTTGAGTACATATTGCTCTAACATTTAGTCCGGTTTAATCTTACCTTTTAGCAAAAATTTGCTCTTTTTAAAGAAGAGCTTTAAAAATGTCATTTGACTGATGCAATAATTTGTGAGTTGATTCCAATCGTTTACTTTATTGTTTGTGAAAAAGTTAAGTCTAGCTGAACAGCTACTGGTAGTCATTTTCTTTAGCTGAACCCATTTTTTTTCTTGATCCTGTTTATTGAGCGACTTGTAGGCTTGAATTAAATCACCTTTTTTTTCTTGGATTCAATGCTGTTAAATCAAGTCATTTTAGTCTTTTTAAGATTCTTAAAGGATTCAAATAACAATTCCTCAATGAAAAAATTTAAATTTTAGGATTCTTATTTTCAATATTTATAATTTCACATTTTTCAATAATATTTTTCAACAATATAATATATTGTCTTCTTCAAAAACAAAGGGTTCAATTTAAAAAGTCCATCGAAAAAATAAGCCGATGTTAAAAAATTACCATTTTTGCTTAGCTTGAATTCTTTCTAAATATTTTTACTGAACATTCTTTTAAAATTTTTTTGAAAAATTTTAGATAAAAGAATTATCTTAATCATCAAGTTCAAAAGTTTTAAAAATTGAATAAATTAAGTGAACTTTTAAAATGTTTTTAAAAAATTTGATCACATAATTGTGTCATTTTTAATTTTCAAATTAAATTTATTTCTTGCCATAATCGGTGATTTTTTTTTTTAAAGGGATCTAAATTTTTAGCCATTTTAAGTTATTTTTTTTGATTTTATAATTTTTTAAATTTATTTTTATTTGATCAAATTAGTCTTAAAGCTATGCTCAAAGGAAAGTTTTTATAATTTAAAAATATACCATTTATTTATAAAATTTTTCTCTTACAGCTTTTTCGATCGAGAATCTTAACTCTTAGACCTAAAAATTTAAACAGGATTTCTTTTTTCAGTACTTTTCTATGTGTTATGTACAAGGAGCTACCATAGCTAGTCTTGCTGTAGCTTATAAAAATTATTATTATTAATAATTTAAAAATATAATAATAATAATAATAAAAATCTACAGCAAGCAAACTTGCGGAGATGGCCTACTCGGAAGCCATCTATGGTAGCTAATCGCGCAAAAATCGAGAGATAAATTAAGAAACTACAATGAAAGTTACAGAGACGAAACTGAGGTACAAGACGAATACGAGAAATTATACAGATTGATGACTTAAGTAGATTTATAGTAATTCAAAAAATTTGTTATTAATAAGAAATAAATAAAAAATAAATTAAATAATGGTCCAATAGTAAAAAAACCAAGAAGAGATGAGAAATTACATATACAGGTACAATTGATTAAGAAAAAATAATTTATAGAGACATTACAGACATGAAATTATGAAATCAAAATTTCAAAATTTTCTAAAAAAAATTAAACAAAAACATTTCCTTTAAATAGAAAATAAAATTGCAGCATAATAAAACATATGGGATAGCATCTTTTCAGGTCCCTATAAGACAAAAAAAAAACTTGAAAAAATTTAATTTCATTTTTGATTTTGTTGATTTAAAAAATAAATTAAAGATATTGTTTTGAGTAATAAAAACCATACTGCGCTTTGTTACAAAATTGTTTATGAGATTTTTTTTCATCCTTAATTTATATTACTCGAAAACAGCACCATTTTTTTTTAAGTAAAAATTCTATCTGACCAAATGATTGAAATAATTACAAGTTTCAAGAATCCTATTCATCATCGTCATCGTAGATTTGATTTTTGAAAGTTTTTTCAATGCGTAATTTTTATTTAGAAAAAAAAATTCTAAAAGTTTTCAAACTTTAATTTATTTAAAAAAAAAAAAGATCTTAAATTTTCAGTCGATTTTGATTCGTTTAGCAACACTAAATCTTATCGTTTTTTTTTAAATAAAAAAAAACTCATAAAGCGCTTATTTAAGCTTTCTTTTAAATAAACGATGATTAAGTGAGTAAATTTAGTCAAAAGCTAATGATTTTGTTGCTATTGTGAATAAGGCATTACAAAAAAGCACCTTTTTTTCATGAGAAAGTTGCGTTTACGCTTAAAATTTACGTCCATTTGAACAAATTTTGTACTAATTATAAGCTGGCTTAGTTTGATCACTTAAAGCTTTTTAAAATTAAAGATAGCTTTTGAAAAAAAATATGTTCTAGAATGCAAAATGCTTAAAAGGCTTTGATACAATGAAATTTATGGACGAAAAAGAGGACAACCAAAGCTGTAGTTATCTTAATGATCTATTCTTTTTAGAAATTAATTAGAAATCAATGTGGATAAATTGAAAAATAATTAAACTTGAACTAAATTTTATCGTTTGGTTAATATCAATAGTTTCACATGACCAATTTCAAAATTTAGTTCAATGTTAAGATAAAAAATATTTAGTCTATTTACAGTGCCAAGACATCTAAAAAAGATAAATGTGCTCTCATGGATTTTAAAATTTAAAGTTTCATAATTTATGAATTGAAATTTGTGCCTGGTGCTACTTTACATTACCAAACAGTGTCATGCTTCACTGAAGCTTGGTAATTTATGCACTGCACTGAAAAAAATCATTTCAGGTATACTTGGCCAAATATTTTCGAGAAAAATTGTTATTTATTTTATTTAAAATAACAATTTTTAATTTATTTTTATTTTAGCGAGCGTTCCAAAATTTTGAGATTGTTTTCGTTTATAAAATAAATAAATTTTCTACCTATTAAGCCAACTATTGGGACAATAAAGCAATATATTTTAAAATATACATAAAATATATTGCAGTTGACAATTTTTTCTTAGAAACTTAGATTTCATAGCACGTTATCTTATCACTTGTTCTCGTCACTTGAACAAAAACCTTCTTATCTTATCTCAACAAAAAATAAAACATAAATTTCTTTGTTCAAGTTTCATTAAAATTTTTTTAGAGCTAAAATTTTGTTCGTACCACTAGCTAGTATATTTTAATTTTTATTTCAATTTTTGTTTAGGGTAAATGTACACGAAAAGAGCCACCTTGTAAATACCTGCATCCACCTCAACATTTAAAAGATCAATTATTACAAAACGGTAAAAACAATTTAGTCTTGAGACAAGTTGCTTTGGCAATGATGCAACAGCACAATCAGCAGCCATTGAATCCAGCGGTGAACCCGTCTGTGCTGGCCGCAAATCCACAATTGGCCCAGTATGCAACATATCAGAGTGCTACTGGTCAATTACACGGCAATCCAGCCGGGGCAAATTTAATACCAACCTTGGCCAATTCTGGATTGGTAAAAAAATATTTTCACAAGAAAAATTTTACTTTATTAAAAATTAAAGGCTTATTCAACACTTCAGCTAAATCCAAATGGGCAGCCAACCATTTTGCCGATGATTGCTGGTCAACACATCAATTTAGGACAGCAAGGTGCATTTTTCGATCAATCTGCACTTATGCATCAAGTTGGACCAGGCTCGAATTTGTCGCCCGGAGCAGCAGCGGCTACCGCCAATGGTCTGCTTGCTCCGCAACAAAGAACTGACCGCTTAATGGTAAGTACGGTTTTGTATTTTTTCAAAAAAGAATTGTCAAGGTAGCAGTCGCAATTAAGACATTATAAGGTTTGAAAAAAAAAAATTTTTTTAGATCAATTAATGCATGTTTTGTATCTATTTTTACCTGTTGTACCCACACGGAATTTTGTTCCTCTTAGTTGTAGATGTTTTAGAAGCGCGAAATTCTAACGCTTTTTTTGTTTTAGAATTAAGTCTTTAGCTTGTGCCCCCATAAAGCAAAGCTCACGGCTTAATAAATCTGCACCTTTTATTTTTATTTTTTTTATTTTAAAAATATTTAAACTTAGTTGTTTTATTTTTTCTTTTAAATCCAATCCATTGTGTTTTGTGTTTTATTTAAAATTGCTTATATTGCTTGCTTCCTATAACATTATGCTTTGAATGTGTTCAGATATGCAAAGATTTTCAAAGCGGAAATTGCCTAAAATCAGCATCCGAGTGTCATCACGCTCATCCTGCCCCCAATTGCCCCATTGATGCCGAGAACTCGCTGGTAATCGTTTGTGTTGACTTCATAAAAGGAAAATGCTCGCGAGAAACCTGCAAGTACTTTCACCCACCTGAGCACCTTGTGGCCCAATTAAAAAAGCAGAAGATAACTAACAATGCACAAGTGGCTGCTCTAAATGCAGCCATAAACGCTAATGGACTTAACCTAATCCAACAGCCCTTTATAGGCCTTAATCAATTGGCGTTCCGAATCGGGCAATCACCCTACATTCGGTCAAATCAGAAAAATGTAAATTTTATTCCGGCAAAATTTAACTACAAACCATCAACACCTATACCAGGTATTAGCCCCAATTTAGTCAATTTTGCCGATAATGCAATAAGTTTACCAAATGCAAATAGTAATAGTACACTTCATTTATCTGCTGCTCTTGCTTCTAATACAGAAAATGCTGCAACTACAAATTTGGTAGGACTCATGAATATTTTGCCAATGTGTTCAATAACAACCTATTGTCCTTGAAATATTTGTTCTAGATTAGCTTTACTAATTTAACCTGGAACGCTTTTTGTTCATTTGCTTTTTTTGCTATAGATATTCTAGCACCTTTAGTCAATAGTTTAGTTTAAATGTTTTGTATTGTTTAGCTTGTTTTTTTTTATTTGTCAAAGGATCTAAAAAAATAGTCTCAGTTAACAAAATCAAAATTATTCACTAAGATAAATAATATTAAGCTCATTTAGTAGCCGAAAGCTGTTGTTGTTGAATAATTTTCTCAATCTGGTTTAAATTTAAACGCCACTTGAACTAGCGTTTTTTAAAAATTTGCTCAATTATGACTTCAAGGAAGATAAATCATCGCTTTGTAAAAAATTTAAGATAAAAAGGAACAAATTTTAAAGAAATTCTTAACATGATTTTGTTGAATAAGCTCATCTCAAAATTTAACTGCTACAAATATTGTTTTTTTTTTTCTTGAATCAGATACACTTCTATCATTTTTCTTTTTTAGTATTCAATTTTAAAAAATATTTCACTAAAAATTTAGATTTAATTAAGACTAACAGATGATTTATTTTGATGAATTTAATTTAGGTTTGAATAAAAAAAATTTGTTCAAACAATTTTTATTAACAAATAATTAATCATTCTAAATAAAAACTTGTTGGAGAAAAACAATTTTATTGAATTATTTATTTATTTGATTTATTATGTTTTGTAGATATTTGATTAATTAATGAAATAGATAAAATAAAATTTTGCTCAAAATTCAAGGCTAAAAATAATTTAATGATGCAATTAGATTTCTTTGCAGAAATTATAACCTTTTTTTAAAATTTTAGACTCATCTGTAATTTTTCAATTGCATTATTTATTTAGAAAAATAAAAATTTGAGGATAATTTTCTCTTTTATCAAATACATTTTAAACTTAGATTATGTTTTACCTTTTATTTAAGAATAAAATTTAACGTTTAACAATTATTTAATCTAAAGATAAAATTTAATTAAATTGTTTTTTCATGATTAAAGAAGTTTTTACAAAATTTAAGAGATTCATTATGATTAAATTTCAATGATTTTCTTTAATCTTTAAAATTCTTAATTTTATTAAAATATCACAAAAATAGATTAAAAGAATTTTGTATTCATAATATGATTAAAAATAAATTAAAGCTGTTAAAACTTCTCAAACTCTCCTTTTTAAAGGCGATTTATTCTTTGTTTTTCTAAATTTCTGATTGTATCACTAAAAATACGGAACCAAAAATTATTTTTCGGTATTTTCCAATAAAATTTTATTTATGTTTATTTTCAATTCCGTGATAAATTCTCAACTCTTTCTTTTCATTTTTCTTGAATTTGAATAAAAAGTTATAAAAATCAAAATTTCTTTCCAAAAGAGAGCAAAATATTAATTAAATGTTCTTGAACATGATTTAATTTCAGGAAATAATTTTTTTTGGTCAAAAGCCAAGACCAAATAAGAAAATAAGGCCATCGCTGAGAGTTTAATACAATTAGCCTACTTTCTTTTTTTAAAGATTTTTTTTATATAAAGAATTGAGCTATATCGGAAATTTTGTTGATTAAAATTATTAAAAATAATGAGAATTTTTAACATGTTATTTTTAAAATTAAATTAATAAGTAAAATTAGTGATAAAATCAGAAATCAGAGTTATTAAAAATAAACACGTCCTTTTTTAAACTTTAAAAGATATTCTCCTTTCATTAAAATTTTATTAGAAATCGAGAAAAAATTTGACCTGTGTAGTATCTTTTAATGTTAATAAAAAAAGGGACTACAGGTTTGCCTAAAAACTTTTTTAAATTGAAGTGAATTATTCAATATCATAATTTAAAACTGATCAAAACGAAAAACTTCTATTTAAATTTCCCAAAAAAATGCACATTGATTGGTGTGATTAACTTAAAGTTTTACTTGTTAATAATTGAACAAGGGTTTCTCGTCAAATTTTATTTAAATTTTTATTTAAATTTTTATTTAAATTTTTATTTAAATTTTTATTTTAAATATTTTAATTTAATTATTAGAAAATTGTTAAGCATTGTAAATTAATTAATAGATTTATAAAATTTACTTAAATAGATTTCTCATAAATAAAACTATTCAAACAAAATCTTAAATTATTAGATTGAATTTTTATAAAGTGATAAGATTTTTGGACGAATTTTTAAATTAGAAACATTAGTTGTTTCAATAAGTTCAAGCTTGGCTAAATTTACCAGATCGCTAATCAAGTTTATCGAACAAAAGGGTAAAAATTCATGCTAAATTAATTAAAGGCACATCAGGAACATAGTGATCATCAAATACCATATGCGTTGGATAATGGCCAAGCATATATGTTACCTCAATATCAAGTGTATCACCAGGTTTATCAACGCGCGCCCAATACTCCAATGTCGAGCAACAAAACCAGTACATCGACTGAAGAAAACGTAAAAATTTCAAAAAATTTTAATAAAAAAAACTAATTTATTTTGTTTCTAAAGGCACAAAGCAGCGATGTGAATAAGGTATATTTTGTTGATAATTTTTAAGGGAAATCTTGATCTAAACACTTGTCTAAATACTTTTATTAACAAACTGTTAGAAATTTGAAATTCTTAAGTCTGAGCTTTGATGCTTCAATCAAATAAAATTGTCAAAGCTAGCACGACATGACAAGCATCATTTTAAAAAACTTTTATTTTAAAATGATCCTTCTATCAGGGTGTTAGTTAGGCTAATTGTGACCCTTCGATGTCGTTAAAAACTAGAAATGCTTATGTGGCTTTAGTTTCACCCACCACTCGAGTCCTTCGTTTTTAAAATAAAGCTAATTTAAAAAATATAAAATAAACCATATATATAATAAATGATAGACTGCTAGTGCATCTGCTACGGCTGTTAATGCTGCTGTTAATGCTAATCAAGTTGATGTTGTGCCAGGAAAAAAGAGAACGCATGACGCCGTTGAACACGACTTTATCCCTGTGGTATATGATTCTTAAATTTTTTTGTCATTTAATTTTAAATATTTTGCTTTCAATATAAATTCACAAAACTTGACTATGAGACAAAATTTTCTTTTGTCCGACAGCGAAATAAAATTTGTTACCTTTTTAAGCTAAAGAAACGCTTAGACTTTCACTTAAATGCTTGATGTACTGTACTCTTGAGCAAGCTTTTTGTGTTCTTCCTTTTTACCTTTTGTCTAACACTGAGCTTTATTTAACACTTTTTTAACGAAATTCTTCATACAATGTTTTTAATTTGTCTAAAAAAAGCGAAATATTTAAAAAATAAATTCGAATTGAATTATATTTTCTGTTATGCAGCAAAATGGAACCACGCAAGTGACACAATCTGGGACTCAAGTTAAACGAACCGCCATTGCTGATATCAAAACTGGACTGCCGGTGTTTCAATCATTCAACTCAGGCCAAGCTAATTTCCAGCACTTTGCTTTAGCTCAACAACCGGTCTCTCCCGCTTTAAACTATTCGCAGGCAATAAACTTTCCGTTGCAATACGCACCATACATATCCTTGCCATGTAAATTTTACCAAACTTAGTTTTTTTTTTGGGTAAATTTTAATTTTTTTTATTCAAGACGCTGGCCACCAGCCGGGAATGCCGAGAATGTAGTTAAACAATGAGACAATGGTAAGATTTTTCACTTACATATTATCCTAGTCAGTAATAATAAAGTAAAAGGTCCTCTACTTTATAAAATAGAAGAGTAATTAAAGAGAGAATATGGCAAGATTTCTCTATCGAGTAATAAAAATTTTTATTGCTACAAGAAAATTTCAATATGTAGTTCTACTCGGAACAGTGGAGCTAAAAGCAATTTTGTGAATTTTTAGAAATTTGATTTCTTTTTAATTTTTTTGTTAATTTTAAATGTTAATAGATTTTTTTAGAGAATTTTTTTTAACATAAAGGCATTGTGAAATTTCATACAAAACTTCGAATACAAAACTTAAAAAATTTTTTATTACCTTTGTTCTTATTGTCAAATCTGAAACTGTGGAAGACTGCAAACTTGTACCCTATTTAAAAGTATTAAAAATAAAACTCAATTTATTTGCACAAATTTCGCAGACTTTCGCAGGAGGTGAAACAAAAATTTTTTTAC
This sequence comes from Brachionus plicatilis, assembly GCA_010279815.1. Taxonomy (NCBI): domain Eukaryota; kingdom Metazoa; phylum Rotifera; class Eurotatoria; order Ploima; family Brachionidae; genus Brachionus; species Brachionus plicatilis. The sequence goes on along the minus strand of QEOQ01000640.1, from coordinate 553,103 downwards.
TTTTTTTCAAATTGTTTCACAAGTTTTTGACAATCAGAACAAAAGCTATGAATTTTTTTATTTTTGTATTAGAAGTTTTGTATGAAATTTCACGATGCCAAAATAAATTTCGGCGAATATGCCGAATTAATTTGAATTTTTTAATAAAAATTGCTTTAGCTTGACTGATCTATTTATTGACATTTTTAAGTCTATTCTAATGAATCGTGCTCTTTTAATGTTCATGCTCTTAACACATTTTTGTTTCTCAAAATTTTGCACAAAATTAAATTCAATTAGGGAATCACATCATTTAATTGATAATATTTTTAAACAAAAAATTCTTAATGCAAAAAAAAAATCTGTCACTTTTTTATAAAAGCTTGTGAGCTTAGTTGCACTCTGTGTTCAATTCACGCTCTTATTTTGTTTATTAAAAGCTCGTTTTGGCTAAGAGGTATTATTTACACATGAAGAACCGGAAATTTTAAAAATTTATCCTAAAATAGAGAAAGCTGTACAATCCGGTTCTGCTTTTGTTAAATTGACCGAGAAATGTCGATTAATTTTTTAAAAGCTTTGGCTGTTTAGGATATTTCTATTCTTAAACAATTTATAAAGCTCAAATGAAAATTTTCCTAAATGCTAAAAATAACAGGTTTTGCTTTTCCATGAGTCTTAATTGAATTTTATTTTTTAATTTTTTAACTAATTTTTTTTATTTATTTTAAGTGATGGAAGGTATTTGAAAAATTTTTGATTAAAAGAGTCAAAAACAGTCTAACATGTAATTGTAAATATGATTCACTTTCAATAAAAATAAAGCGAAAATCGAGCGATTTATGAAAATGACAGTTTAATTTTTTTTTTAAATTTTGTTCTTTTTTCATCGTTAAAATTACTGGAACATCTTTTTAATTTGTTATGAGGTGAATTTTGTTCGAGGGATATTTTTTGATATTTGATAATTTTATTTTTTTGTTGAAATCATTCCTATTTTTTTCAAAATTTTATTCAATTAGATGCACGTTAACTCAATATTTTAAAACAGTGATTCTTGCTTAGATTTAAAGTATTATAAAAAAAAGCCATCCAATTTGATGTCCAATTTCGCCAGAGCAAAAAATTCAAAATCCGAACCAACAACTTTTTTGCCATGCTGATAAACTTTTTCAAACAATGCCATCCTTATATCGACGTGCTTTTTCTATTCACACCTTATTATTTAAATTATCCGATTTAAAATATTCTATATCTTGGCAACAAGTTAATTAAATTTTATTTAAATTTTGAACTTTAATGAATGTTTTTATTTTTAAAATTTTTAAATAAAATAATTATTAAACTTGCTTTTATTTTTTCAATTACTAACTAATTACTAATTTAATAGAAACTCAATACAATCAATTTTTCATTAGAATCAAAATTTTTCTTGTTTTTTAATTTTTCAAAAATAAATATTCACATTCATAAATAAGGCAAGTATATTATTTCAATTTATTTTTTAAAAAATTGCTTTATATAAAAATTCCTTGCAGTTACTTTTTCCGCGATAATTTTTCTGCGCATTGAAAATAATACTTTTTCCGTGAATAGAATTTAAAAATTATAATCAAAAAAATTAATATTTCAATACATTCACTCAAAATTGAAAAAAATATCAAAATTGAAAATTGAAATGAACAAAGAAAATATAAAGCTGGAATACATTTTGAATAATGGTCAGCATGGAACATCCGACGATGAAGACCGGGATCTGTTTCGAACTTTTTTATAAGTTAAGGTAAACATAAAAACAAAATAATGGAAGAAAATGGAAATTCTTATTTTATGCTATAATTTGTCTTTGTTTTTTATTCATTATTCTTAATTTTAATTGGACATAAAAAATTTTCTTAAACTATCTTTTTTAATAAAAAATTGTATAAAACATATTTAAGAATTTTTCCGCGCATCAAAAATAATACTTTTTCCGTACGCGCGGAAAAAGTATCTCGGAAAAAGTATACAGTACTTACACGACAAGTGGAATTTACGTAAAATAAGGTAAATTTACGTAATTTTACGTAAATTCCACTTGTCGTGTCAGTACTGTATGTAATCTAAAAATTATTACTTGTAAAAGTATTTCAAAAATAGTAAAATATCCATAAAAAAGGTTTTGAAAAAGTGTTGAATTAAAAAAAAATAATATAATAAATCAAAAGAATTTTGTTGAAAAGATTATTCAAAATATGATTTAAAATAAATCAAAGCTGTTAAAACTTCTCAAACACTCTTTGTTTAAACTTTAAAAAATATTCTCCTATCATTAAAATTTTATTAGAAATCGAGAAAAAATTTGACCTCTGTAGCATCTTTTAATGTTAAAAAAAAAGAGACTACAGCTTTGCCTAAAAACTTTTTTTTTAAATTAAAGTAAATTATAATTTAAAATATTATAATTTGAAGCTGATCGAAACGAAAAACCACTATTTAAATTTACCAAAAAAATGTACATCGATTGGTGTGATTAACTTTTAAGTTTTTTCTGGTAAATAATTGGTTTATCGTTTTGAACTGTTCCTATAATTTTATTAACAATTAACAGTGTTAATTTAAAAATTTTTACATGCAAAATTATTTCAAAAAAATTAAAATACCTATAAAAAGCATGGATAGATAATGAGATATAAATATTTAAAAAACCTTTCTGTACTTTTTGTACTTTTTCTAAATATTTTTTTATTTGGCCCTGTTACTTTTTGTACTTTTCGTACAAAAATAATTAGAAAAAGTACAAAAAGTAACAGGGCCAAATAAATTAATTAGAAGATCGAGCGAGATAGATTTTGGAGCATTGATCGTTCTAACAAAATGGGTCTTCAGTCATGTCTGACGAACAAATAGTTAAAACAAAGCCGAGAAGAATAAATAAATGTAAATAATAAAAAAGAACTAATATAAATTTTTTTTTGGTTTATATTTTTAATATTTGATCTATTTCATATAAAATTGAGATTGAAATATTTTGCAAACTCTTATTTTATTGTGATTTAATAAATTTATGGTTAATTTTTAATTTATTTTTATTAAAGCTATGACAGGTTTTATTTAATTTATGATATGCAAGTGTTAACATCCAATAAAAAGTAAAAAAGTGTTTTATTAATTCATTTCAGGGCGCAAAAAAACCAACGACTGATTAAATAATTCATAATTGTTTAATTCGACCTGATAAAAATACTAGTAAATATCTCATTTTAAAATCAAATAATTAGAAATTTAATTCTAATTTCTTAAAAACCCATTTATTCCGTACTATAAATGGTAAAAACTTTCTATTTTATTTACAAAAAAGCAAGTGAAAAATAAATTCCTGTCTGCAAAAAATTCATCTTGCCGCAATCATAACCGTATGGAACGGTAAAAATTCAATTTCATGTGAGAGACGCGGCCGAGACCTGCAATATTAATTTTGACTTAAAAAAGGCTTGATTTTTTAAGTAAATTTAATTGGCTAAAATTAATTACGCTAGTTAAAAAACTCAAAATGATAGGTTAATAAAAAAATTCGCTAAGTAAAAAATTAAATTTGCTAGGTAAGTTAAAAGCTCAGTAAGGAAGTATTTTTTGCTATGTATTTTTAATTAGTTTTTCTAGCTAAAAAACAAAAAATGCTAGGTAAATTAAAAAAAAATGCCAGAGTGGTTTAAAAATCCCGAAATAAAGTCCATGTTAGGTCTTTTTTTTCTTCAAGATTCCAAGTCAAAGTCTTGTGACTTTTAAACAACTCTGAAAAATGCTATTTAAAAAAAAATTCGTCAGGTAAAATAAAACAATTCAACTATTTTGGCTTTTACTTCGGCTGACATATTTTTTTCACTATTGTGTAAATGTGTATGCACATTGACTGATTCATAAACAGTTACTTTTAGACTTCGCTCAAATAATACAAATGTAATTTTTTTTCACATTGTTTTCCCTGATTTTTGATAATTTACATCGATAATAAACTTTTTCACCATCAGCACAAGAATTTTTTTACCATTTCGCATTGATTGAAGATTTCCTTTAATATATATTTATGTCGAAAAGATTTTATTTTCTTTAATATTTTTTCGACATCATTTTCACCATCACTAGTATCAATGTCACATATATGATCCGGTGAACCTCATTATTTTTTTAACTTTTACCTCTTGAAATCATTTTGTTTTTTTTTTTGAATGATAATCAATTCACTCTTATTTATTTTATCGATTACTCAATTAATTTAATACCCAAAATCCACCTCTATTACTTCATTCCGGTTTTAATTTATCATTTTTATCATAAAACCTAGCGCTCTTGTTTTTTATTCTAGCACTTTGATTTTTTACAAAGCATTATTAATTTTAGCACTTAGCATTTCAAATAACTTACCTAGCATTTTTATTCTTAAACTTAGTTTTTTTTTAACTTAGCATTTTTAATTTTTTACCTAGCATTTTTAATTTTATTCCTAGTATTTTTTTTAAACATTAACCGAGCATTTTTAATTTTTTACCTAGCATTTAAATGCATGCCAATTTAATTTAAGTTTATTTCAGATTTCTAAAAAAGTTGAGTTGTGAATTTTGTTTCAATTCAATAATTTCAATTCGGTTCTTTGCCAATAACTTTTGAATAAACTAGTTCGGCAAAATGTTACAATCTGTAACAAATTTTTTACACACCAAGATAAAGTCTGCAAATTAGTGTGCAATTTTAAGCATTTTGCACTCCATTAAGAATGATTTAAATAAGGTTTAGCATAGTTATTGCTGAATCAAGTCTCATGTGTAGTGTAACAAACTTGCTACAAGTTGTAACATTTACATTTTGCAGAACCAGTTTATTTCATTCCATTAAAAAGTTATTGGTAAAGTATCGAAATGAAATTATTGAATTGAAACAAACTTCACAACCCCTAAGAAATTTCTTAGGGATTACTATTTAATTTCACAAGTCTCTTCAATTTAGTCTTGTATTTTTAAGTCATTAAAGAGTTCTAAAAATTTACAACTTATTGAAATTAAAAGGGCTTAAAAAAAATAGTGAAAAATAATCGAGCCTAAAAGTTGTAGACCATCATAAATTCAAAATAAAATTTAATTTTTTTGAAAATATACAGTATTTAGGCTTTTGATCTTAATGTAAAATTATTCTTAACTTAAAATATACAATCTAAAATTTAAAATCAAATTGGATTTTTAATTTTGATGAAATTTGAAGTAATATTTTATTTTGATTTTGAAAATAATTCGGAAATGAATATTGGAATAAAATTCTTTAAGACGCCTGTCGAGCAAAATTTTAGTCAAAACTCTTAAAAGTATCTGAAAAGTTCCTTGGTCTTATGAACTATTTGGGACTTCAATACTATTCTAAATAGGATCTGTTTCCTTGGAGCCTTAAAGTTCCGGTTTAAAATAATAAAATTTTAAATTTATTTAGATTATTAAATATTACTTTTTTTGTTCAAATTCAAAAGAAATCTAAGTTAACGTCATTGTTCGTAAAAACGACGTAAACTAAGATGACATTTCAGTAAAAAAAAATATAAGTATTTTAATAAATATAAATTATTTTATTTCAAAATCTCATATTATTACAAAAACAAATTAATTTACTGATGCCGGCTGAATTTTAATAAAACTACTTCCGTTATCATTAAGAGCCCATCTAAATTCTTCAATAGAAACTTGGCCATACGGATTTAAATTCTTTGCCATATTCCAAGTAGACTCAAATTGCTCTTCGCTCAAATTGTATCCAATATTTGACATGATCTGTCTAATGGTTTCTTTCGGTCGTGGTTGCAAAACATCTTTTTCATAGACACCATGATGTGAAAAGACTGAAGGAGAAAGCAATGACCAAGCTGTACCGTCGGTTCCGTAGTTAGTACGATCTTGGATTTTTTTGAATTCTGGAGCTGGTATGTCATTTCTGATGGTCGGAACTCCATAGACTCGTTTTTCTTTTTTTAAAATATCAATAAAATTCTTAAGTTTTCATAAAATTTTAAAGTTACTCAAAGGTTCCGGTCTGAACGGAGCTTTTTTGATGACATCATATGTGGTCTCCCAACTAGTCGCTCTACCGTCTATCTGTTTTGTAAGTGTTCTTGGCACCAATTCGTTGACAGCTATGTTATTTTTCGGAATTAAATCTTTTTCTTTAAGTAAAAAGCGACCTTCATTATCTTTTATTTCATTTTCAGATGTCTCGCCTTCAAAAAAGTAAAATTAAGTTTTGATTTTTTTTCAAATTTTCAGAAAGAAAATCTAAATGCGATTTGTTAAGCTTCGAGCTATTTTTTAATTGAAAATTTATTTAAATTTTTGAAAAAAAGTATAAAAGGAATTATATAACTTTTAAAAGGTTTCATTTTTTAAAAAAATTGATCGAATTTAGCTGAAGTGCTGCTATGGTTCGATGAATTCACCATATTTCACGTACTTAATTGGTTATTCACTATTCACAAAAACAGTATTTATCGTAAATAAGCGACAATATCAGATAATTATTGTAAAATTCGGTGAATAAAAAATATCCAGAATTTTTCGAAAAAATTGAATTAGTATGAAAAAATATATTTTAATAAAATTCTTTGAAAATGTAAAAAAAATTAAAATTTGACTGTATTCTTTGACCAAATTGGGAGTAAATTTCAGTTAATTTTTGAAAAAAATCATGAAAAAATAGGAAAATGCTATTTATTATTCTAATGTTAAATTTTATGTGATCACTTTTTCAAGTTGAACAAATTCTCAACGAATGAAATACTTTTCTTTTAGCAATGACTTTTTATTGTTATCTTTATTTATTTAATATCTTTATTTTTATTAAACTAAAAAAAATTAATTGTAAAATATGATTTTTTAATATTTCGTGTTCTATTTTATTTATAGTTAAATTCTAAAAGATCCGAAAAATTTTGATTTGGCATGTGACTTAAATTTAGAACTTAAATGAAAGTGTGACTTGAAAAAATTGAGGTTCTCTCAAGAGAACCTGAAAAAAAGTCTCCCTTATCAATTTTTGTCCATGAATTTACCACATGAGTGACTTGCAACAGCCAAATCTTTCAATTTTCCAGAAGTTTCCCTTTCTTAATATTACCATATCTAACTGTATGTTTTTAAATATTGTAAACCCAACTTTGTAATACTTTATATCTGTTTCACTTTCTTTTATCATACGAACAACAGCTAAAGAAGTTTCATTACTAAAAGTCTATTTAAATTAAATAAACAAAAAAAAATTGAGCTTAAGAAATATTCAACCTAATCGATCACTCACACGCCCCTTTCCTAAAAGGTTGATACATTTAAAATTGTAAATTGATTTTTAGAATTTATAAAGAGTACGACTATTTTATTTTGAATATTTCTTTTAAGCTTTTCAGTTAGTAATTAATTAAAGTAATCTTATAATTCTATGTTTCTGATTGTGTTGGAGACCAAACACGCCTATATTTTAAATTTTAAGAAATTAAAAAAAAATTTTTTCAAAAAAAATCGTCCCTGATCGCTTAACTTTACAATTGAAAATGCAATTTTTCAATTTTTCCGACCACTTTTTGGATAATCATATAAAATAATTCCAAGCTAACCAGCCAGCCACTACTGATTGATCCCAATTGATTTTTGAAAAGAAATATATTTTAAAAACTCTAACATACCATTTAGTGCAAAATTTTCTTCTAATTATTCTAATTTTTTGACATTTTTAAAAACATAAGCCTTACTTGTCTCCCCCTAACCGACTCTCATTCTTAGAATTTTTCACCAGCTTTCTAAAAAATGTTTGATGTTATTTTCTTTCTAATAAAGATAAAAAAATATTTTTCATTATTAAAATTGAAAAATTCAATTTTAATCTAGATTAAAATTTTTGATTCAATGCTTCACAAATGAGCAAAAATTTATAAAAAAATAAATGGCATTTCAGCCAAAAGAACAAGATAATTTAAAAAGAAATGTAACTTCAATCCACCAAAAGGGAAAACTTAATTTTGAAATGCAACACTTCTTCTTAAATAAAACTATTAAATTTAAAAATAAAACCTGTTGGCTTAGCATCAATTCCGGATTTCATAGAATCTTTGAAACACAAAAAGTTCGAAAACTCAAGGAAGTTAATTTTTCCGTCTTGATCATAATCACAATCTTTGACCAAGCTATCCAATAGATCATCATTGGCTGGAAAACCACTATGAGTAGCTACAAACTTAAGATCCTCGTGAGTTACAAAACCATCTTTGTCCTAAAAGTTGAGAAAATTAAATTAAAAAATAAACATAAAAGTATTTATTACTTTGTCATAAAATTTAAAGGCTTCGACAAGAGTTTTAAATTTTATAATGTTAAAACGAGCCAAATGAGAACGCAATACAGCTACATAAGTTCGTTCTCGGTCTTTACCTTTCATCAGTTTGTCTTCTTCCCTTCCGTGAATTATATCACCTGCAGTGAAATGATCTCCTAAATTTGTTAAACCGAACACGTGGTCTTCACCTATCGATCTAGTTTCTTTGTTAGGATCCAATGGTTTTCCAATTTGACTTGTATGCTTTTCTCTAAAGTCATCTAGAAGAGTGGACTCGCTCTGTGTTCTCTTGTCTAACATCTTAGTTGGCAACCAATTAATTGATTGTTTGGCCATTCGACCATCATGATAAACAGGAGTAGTGAGACCAAAACGTTTGTATCTATCAAAGGAATTGGAAAAAAGACGGTCTTTTTGCTCGCCTGGTTCATAGTCACCATGGGAAAAAACATACATTTCATGCTTATCGCTTGACTCTAACTCGACCAGGAATTTCGGCTTTGCTGGATTAACTAGTTCCTTGGCACATTCTGATTTATTGGTCGAAATTCCAAATGTTGTCAATAAGGGATCGATTTTTTCTGGCAAAACACCTTTTGGAATTTTACCCAATGGAGCAGATTTTGAGCTTTTATAAAATGATTCTCTCATTTGGCCACGCACGTGGTTAAACCGAGTTGGAATCGGTGGATTTACACAATCTTTGGAACTCTAGAAAATATTTTACTTAATAAAAATTGAAAAAATTTTTTTAATTTTTTTTTTCTAATTACATAGTTTTTTTCTGTATGAACACCATGGGCCATTTTTTCAAAGTGTTTGGGATCATTAGCATGTCCATAATGGAAGCGAATTTGGCCAACATCTGGATAGTTGTAATCTCTAAATTTAGCTAAACTAGGTGAAATGTTGGAGTTAGGTGCCGAGTTTAAATGTTGACGCAACACCATGTCTACATTTTCGCCCGGGGCGTAAGTCAAAATTCCAGCCTTAAATATTAAAATTGATTTATAGGGCTTTATTTTATTTTTTTGTGCAAATTACAGCTCGAATGTCTGGTTTTAGATCTTTAAAACTTCCTGAATATATGTGGCCAAAATGAGGGGGTCGGGCACCTTCAACAGGAGCCATAGAAGCTGTTGTATCTTGCATCTTCTAGTTATTTAATCTGTAAAAAAAAACAGTAAATATTGATATGATTTATCATTAGAATATACAAATTGCATAAATTTAAATCAAAATTTAATAGTTAGTTTAATACAAAAGGAAAAATAAAAAAAAAGTTTTAAACCATTTCTATGGAAACTAAACAATGTGTATATTTTTTGAGCGTTGGTTTTTTGAAGATTGCCATAGCAACCGTTTAATTTTTTGTCAAGTGAAAATTATAATTTTTAAAATTTTGTCTAGTGAAAATGATTGCACCTACTGGAACTTCATCGGTGGTAGTGGTTGAAATAGACACGAGAAAAGGTCCATTTAAGACTTTATTTGAGTCATCTGTATCCAATCAAACCGAGCAAGCCGTTCAGTTTTGGAAAACTTTGACTCTTTCGCCACACATCGAATCTAGTTTGTATTCAAAGGAAATTTCTCAGCTTATAAAGCCAAATACTCTTAAGCCGATCAGTTAGTTTTTAAATTTTAAAATTTAATTTCTTTTCTAAATTATATCTCCTTTTTTAAGAAATCGACAATTCAAAGAAACCAGTACAGAAAGACCCAAGTAAGAAAAAATTATTTTTGATAATGATCTTTTAATTTTTTGTAGAAACTGAGGCATTTTTGAAGCAAACTGAAATTATGAATCAAATGGACGAGATGATAAGACTTCAGAAAAAAGTTGAAAAAATTGAAAACATAAAACAACTTCATAAAACAAGGAAAGAAAAAACTAATCAAGTAAAATTTGAAGATAAAATTTGGAGTATTTTGCTAAATTTTTGATTTTCAAGCTTAATGTTATGTCAAGGACTGCGCTTATAAAATCAGAAACTGAATCCCGTTGGTTTAATCATTTAAATGATAGTCATGGAAGTGGAAAAGAAAGTTTAATTAATGAACATGATTATGAAATAGATGAAAAAGACTTGAATGATGAATTATTAGTTAAAGAACTTTTTGATTAGTTGTCCTATTCTAGTTTCTGTTACTGTTAATTATTAAATTGAATGTTCAAATAATTGGTTCTTGTAAATTATTTTTTTTATTCTTATTCACTTGATTGAATAGTTGAATTTAAATTTGAAATCATCGATTAAAATTTAATTAATAATTTTCCGGGCCAGAATGACTCATTTGACATGGATTTAAAATTATAAATTTAAAAGAAAAGTAAACAATCTAAAATATTTATTGATATTTTAGTATCTAACATAGTGTATCATATGTATATGTAACATAATTTCGTTTTAAATTCTTGATTAAAATTTTAAAGTATTCTAAGTATTTATAAGTCCAGATTAGTAAAAATTAAAATGATATCAAGAACTTGACAAGATCTGAGAATTTTACAAAAAATGTTTACTCTTTACGATTGTTTTAAGATTTTTTATATTTCCTAGTAAGATCTTAATAAAAAAGGTATGATTTAAATTTAATAATGTTAAAGATCAATCAATCAGATCTTGAATTATTGCTTTTAATATTAATTTTAAGAAATGAAAATCTTAAATTTTTATATTTTTTTAATAAATTAAATGTAAACATTAAATTGTGAATAAATTCAAAAAAATTAATTTTGTTTATCTCTAGAATAATATATTTACTCATTTAAAATTTTTGGCTCAAATGTTTCATATTAATTCCTTAAATTCTTCAGATTGAAAAATAAAAACAAAAACGTCAAAGAGTCCCGATTTTATTATTTTTTATAAAGTTTTCAGTAAATGAATCACTATTTCAAACAACAAATTTCTAAATTTTAAATTGAATTCAAGCGAAATTATGAAAATCTTCTATTTTATGAAAATACAAATTTTCTTTAGACAATAATTATCAATAATTTAAATCTACTAAAGAAGCTTTATTTAGATTCAACAACTTTTTTATAATATACAGAATAAAAATCAAACCTAAAATAAAAAGCAATGTGAAATCTTAGTACAAAAATTACAGTACAAAAGTAAAAATTTTATAATTCTTTTTCAAAAACTCTGCAATTTTCTGTAAAATGCACACCATCAAAAAATACTTTATTAAACTATGCAATAAAATGCAGAGTTTTTGCAGAGCTTGGAATTCGTTTGTACAAATTTGTACAATGTTGTTATTTTTACAGAACCATTTTTGCACGATTGTACTAAAATATCACATTGCCAAATAAAGGAATTATTCAATTAAATAAGTTCTTTTTACAAAATTTACTTAATACAATTTTTAATTTTATGTTAGTTTAACGAATTAAAAAAATGTTTATTTATTTAATTAATTATTCAATCACTATTTATTTAGAAGAGAATTTTTTCAATTGAACATTCAACTCCCATTAATAACTCTCAGTAACTGAGCAATTAACTCTGCAAAATTTCTGCAATAAATTTCGTTTTGAATTTTGATTCTTAAGTGGCGAACATTTATGCAGATTTTTGAAGACTTTCGCAATTGTATAGCAAAAATCAGCGGCATAGCCAGAGAGAGGGTGAAGGTAGCTCAAACCCTCTTATCCAAAAATTAAAAGAAGCTGATTCCTCCTTTAAAATATGGAATTTATCAAAAATACTCATAATTTTTGGGTTAAATTGTAAATCTTCATAAATTAATAAAAATTTAATATTTTTTAAATTTACATGTTTTTGTATTTTTAACTCATTAATTAAATTGTAATTAAAATAATAAAATTTTATTATAAAAATTGTTATTCCACTTCGAAATGATATTCTCCTTTTACTCCTTAAAATTGTTGCATTTTGTTACATATACAGAATTAGTTTTTCACGATCAGAACTAAAGGTATATAATTTTATCTTATTTGTATGAAATTTCGAAATTCCAAATTAATTAAGCAAGAAAAAAACAATAAAAATAAGAAAATAAATGATTAGATTTTAAAAAAGATTCTATCATTTTAATAGAATATTTAAAATTTTTGTCAATTTTAAAAATTTCATTAAAAAAATATTCCTTAATATTTGGCAAATATTAAAAAATATCTATCAAGATTAAAAATTGATAATAAAAATAAAAATTAAAAATAGACTTTTTAGAAAAAAGTAAAAATAAAATAAAATTCAAAAATTAAAGTTGGTATTTTTCGAAAAAAATTTTTGAAAGCCTAAAGCGATCTAATTTTCTATTTTTAGATTTGATAAAATGATATTTTTGGCAAAGTAAATTTTTGATCAAATTTCAGAGTTAAAAAATGATCATAAAATTTTTAATTCGTATTTAGAATTTATTGCATTTTTAGGAATTCAAGTCTTTTTTCTTAAGTTTTAGAATAAAGCAGTGAATCTTTAAAAAAACCGTAGATTCTGCGGCAAAGTAAAAATTTTGCTCATTTTCATTTTGTCCAATCTTGCTCAAAAATGAAAAAAAAAATTTGAAAAATTGCAGTTTGCAATTTGAATCTTAATTTAAAATAATTTATTGAAAAATTAAAAATGTTAATTTAGTAGATTTTTTTTATTTAATTTGATGTCTAGTTTGCAGTCTTCTTTTTTTTAATATAATTGTCAAGATTATCACGACTACTACTGAAAGTATTCGACTTACTGGTATTTATTAATAGAAAACATTATGTCCATTACAAAAAAAAATATTCTTTTATTGATAAAAAAATTATTTATTATTTTCAGTTTTCAATTTTTTTTTAAATATCTTTTATTCCATATTGGATAAAAGATCAAAATAGATTTTAAGATAATGAATTACAGTCAGCTTTCGTTAATCCGGCCAAATTCGGAAGATATTTTTTTGACGTATTGTCGAAACTGCCGAACTCTCGAAAGTCCGCGTTAGAGGAAAATTTAAATCTTACCGGATTAAATAAAAAAATGTTTTATAAAACAATTTACATAATTTTTTTAACAAATTTAACAAAAATAAAATTCTATTAACGGATTAAAAATTTTTTTAAATATTTAATCCATTTTAAAATAGTCAACGATGTTCGATTGTTTATTATTTTTATCAATGGAAAAATCTTCTCTTTCAGATATGTAATTTTTTAGCGACATTTAAAATCATTTTTGGCCGAATTAAAAATCCAAAAATATAAATAATTTATAAAGAAGATGTAAGTTGTCTTAGCCGAATTATCAAATAATATACAAGCTTTTATAATGCTTTTTATAAGAAAGAGAAATGAAAAATGAAAAATTATTCGGCAATCGGATTTGTCGAATAATCGAAGAACGGATTAACGAGGGTTGACTGTATATTATTTAAAAAAAAATAAAAAAATATTTTTCAAAATTATTAAATTAATTTATTTTTATTAAAAATTTATTTAAAAAGGTACTTATTAAGGTTGCTTAATACTTCGAAGCTCAGCCATTATTTAATTTTTCAAATTAATAAAAAAATTGACACTAAAATTTTTTATTTTTCTCGAAAAATTAAATTAAGAAAATTTTCTTTAATTTTATACACTAAAAAATTCTGAAAAAATGCATATTCAATTTAATTTTAGAGAATCTTAAATATCAGTATCACAAAGATACTTTAGACCACAGGGATCATTTTTAAGATTACCAAAACTAATTGAATTTTAAAAAAAAAATGAGCAATTTAACATTTTAAATCAACAGTGCCTAGGTTCAAAAGATGGTGCAATTGACCCATAAAAGTCTGTGAACAAATTTTTATGTTTACTTTTACCTCTCCAATCTGCACTTTAGTGCCATTCATGGCCTTAATAGCACTCAATCTGTCCGCATACACATTCAAGTCCAACTGGCATTCAACAAGCAAGAATAAAACATCAAATCGTTAAAAACCGATCCAATCCGACCTCATCAGGCTGACTCAACAACACAATACTTCTTTTTTCTGGCACAAATCAGTTTCCAAATAGCTAATGGCTACATCAGCTGCGATCTTCATTATCAAACAGAAATACATCATGTCTGGATCGAACTTTACCATTTCGCTAGAGCTGAGCACTAGCTGACAAACAATTGAACAAACCGAGCAATGAGAGTGTGACGCCGTTGCGAGTGCGGTCGAACACGGCCGTGCAACTGCAGGGCGCGTCCATGACGGTTGGCGGCGTAGTGATCGGCTTTGTGGGCGTGCGGGTGTTTCAGCCGATGCCGGTGAGCAAGAGTGTGGAGAGTTTGAGCGGCGCCGGCTTTTTGCTGGCACTGGTTGCCATGGCAACCGATGTCGAGTTGATGTACGCCGCCGTCAAGTGTCTCGCCTGTTTCCTCAAGTCAAATGGCCATATACACAAAGAAATGGAGCGAATGCAAGGCTATCAGCTGTTGGCCATGTTCTTCTAGCGAAAAAAAACGCTCATCAATAGTCACGTGCTTAATTTGACATTTTCGCTGGCTGTTTGCGACGACAACGGCAAATAAGTGAGCGGTGTGTACAACGCGAAGGCGTTCGAGTGTTTAGTGAGCGATTTGGACATTTGGCACGAGTGCTCGACCGAAATAAGTCGCTGTTTGCTCGATAAAATCAACGAGTTGTTGGTGAGTGACTGGCACAATGTGAAGCTGTTTCATGGGCTCAAAATGCTCAAGAGAATTTTGTTTAATAAACGCGAGGGCACTAGCAGCGCGCTGCTCACTCACGCTCTCCAAACAATCAAAATACTCATTACAGAATGTGTGCACTCGAACGATCTGGTGACCTTTGGCCACTTTGTCGCCGACACGCAAGAACAGCAGACTAGTCACATGATCGAGCTGAGAGGGCGTCTGCTCGACATTGTCGACGAGTTGATCGCCCAGCAGACCAAAAACAAGACGTACAACTTTCAAGAAGAAATAGTCAAAGTGCTCGTCTTCGACTTCGTTCGTTTTGTCCATGAATTGATAGAGTGTGCGTACCACTGTGGTAAAGTCGGCCAAAATTTTGTTCACGCTTCCTTTGAATCAAAAAAATTTGAAAAAGTTCATCACGTGCACCAACAATGCCGCCTGGCTACACGCCGTCAATTCGGACACGTCTCACACAACCATTGACTTTGCTCAAGTCCAAGCAATACACGGGTTTCAGTTGATTCAAGCCAATTTCTGCAAGTATCCTCACTCGGCGTTGTTGTTCGATGCGCACAAAATTTATATCAATCAAAATTAAATGGGTACAAGAAATTTTTTTTTTAAGATATATCAAAATTCTACTAGATTAACATTTTTAATTTTTTAAATAAATTATTTTAAATTAAAATTCAAATTGCAAACTGCAATTTTTCAAATTTTCTTTTTTATTTTTGAGCAAGATTGAACAAAATGAAAATGAGCAAAATTTTTACTTTGCCGATTCTGCGATGAAATTAAATTGCTCTTTTAAAATATTTTAGTAATTTTTGAAATCTGTAATATTTTGTTCTAAGATTTCATTTTGCCATAAATTTTATGGTTTTCAGAAATTCATTACAAAATGATAAATTGAATAAAAAAGATTTTAAGAAATTTCACTATTCATTAGCAGACTTTGACGGTTGATGCGACTTTGAATGTTGCATCATATCACATTCACGGAACTAATTTTAAAATTTTAAGAAAAAAAATGTTCAATTTTTTGTCATTTTGTTCTGTTCTTTTGGATTGAACTTCAAAAACTAGTTTCATTAATTTATAAAAAATTTTTAGAAAATTAATGTTTTACAAAGTAATCAATAACTAGATTATTTGGCTGCAAAATAATTTATCATTTGTATTAATGTTTTCATTAAAATTTTTGGCATATTTTTCATCTTTATTTTAAATAAATCTAAATTAGATATTAAAAATGTTATACAAAGAAGGCGAAATAATTTTTGAATCTGCACCGTTTTGTACCAGTTTTATTTGATATTTGAAATTTGAAATTTTGAATTTTTGAAATTTTGAAATCAATAAATTATAATAAATTAACTTATTATTCTAATTGTCTTGTTGCTTCCATGCACGAGAGTGTGGAAACAATGGATACCTCTCAACCTGGTAGTGCGGAATCATCTACTCCACTGCTCTCTCAACCTGAGTGTCTAACTGGTTTTGCCAATTTGTCAACACGAACCTCAAATGAGAAGTCTCAAACGGAGATTGCGACGTACTATCTGTCAAACTTGGTTCAACTAGCAAGAATTCCATGTAATGATCTGCTAAAACGTATTCGATCTTTCCCAATTGACATAATAAAGCACCTCAGAAAAGAATTGGCAGTTCAATTCTTGACTCATCACAACATTCAAGATTTGTACACTATCAAACCTAACAACTCTTTCTAAAGACATCTATTCGATAACACAAATAAGTGTACAACCTACATTTTCCGAAACAGATCTGCTCTTGATCTTTAAAAAAACCACCCAGTCACCTCGTTATGTAGATGAAGATGATTTGGAAGAAATTTTTACTTCTATTCAAGATGTGCAAATAGATGCTAAACAAACATTCAATCAGATTGTCTCTCTAATCGATCTAGTTAAACTTCAATCGGCTCGAATCGATTCATTACAAAATGAAAATAACTCGCTCAAAGCGATAATTCAAAATAATAATTTGATTTTAAGGCA